>JAGIQG010000027.1:8092991-8671079 GCA_024679065.1 Sphyrna mokarran | reverse complement strand
CAGCGCCGAGCAATGCGGCGATATTCAAAGTGTTCGGCAATCACTGAGCACCAGTGAAACTCCCACACACTCACTTTGCCGAGCAGTGGAAGAGACTGATTTATAATGCTGTCATATTTCAGCAGCGCCGAGCAATGCGGCGATATTCAAGTGTTCGGCAATGACTGAGCACCAGTGAAACTCCCACACACTCACTTTGCCGAGCAGTGGAAGAGACTGATTTATAATGCTGTCATATTTCAGCAGCGCCGAGCAATGCGGCGATATTCAAGTGTTCGGCAATCACTGAGCAAAAGTGAAACTCCCACACACTCACTTTGCCGAGCAGTGGAAGAGACTGATTTATAATGCTGTCATATCTCAGCAGCGCCGAGCAATGCGGCGATATTCAAAGTGTTCGGCAATCACTGAGCACCAGTGAAACTCCCACACACTCACTTTGCCGAGCAGTGGAAGAGACTGATTTATAATGCTGTCATATCTCGGCAGCGCCGAGCAGTGCGACGATATTCAAAGTGTTCGGCAATCACTGAGCACCAGTGAAACTCCCACACACTCACTTTGCCGAGCAGTGGAAGAGACTGATTTATAATGCTGTCATATTTCAGCAGCGCCGAGCAATGCGGCGATATTCAAGTGTTCGGCAATGACTGAGCACCAGTGAAACTCCCACACACTCACTTTGCCGAGCAGTGGAAGAGACTGATTTATAATGCTGTCATATCTCAGCAGCGCCGAGCAATGCGGCGATATTCAAAGTGTTCGGCAATGACTGAGCACCAGTGAAACTCCCACACACTCACTTTGCCGAGCAGTGGAAGGGACGGATTTATAATGCTGTCATATTTCAGCAGCGCCGAGCAATGCGGCGATATTCAAGTGTTCGGCAATGACTGAACACCAGTGAAACTCCCACACACTCACTTTGCCGAGCAGTGGAAGAGACTGATTTATAATGCTGTCATATCTCAGCAGCGCCGAGCAATGCGGCGATGTTCAAGTGTTCGGCAATCACTGAGCACCAGTGAAACTCCCAAACACACTCTTTCCCGAGCAGTGGAAGGGACTGATTTATAATGCTGTCATATTTCAGCAGCGCCGAGCAATGCGGCGATATTCAAGTGTTCGGCAATGACTGAGCACCAGTGAAACTCCCACACGCTCACTTTGCCGAGCAGTGGAAGAGACTGATTTATAATGCTCTCATATCTCAGCAGCGCCGAGCAATGCGGCGATATTCAAGTGTTCGGCAATCACTGAGCACCAGTGAAACTCCCAAACACTCACTTTGCCGAGCAGTGGAAGAGACTGATTTATAATGCTCTCATATCTCAGCAGCGCCGAGCAATGCGGCGATATTTAGGTGTTCGGCAATGACTGAGCACCAGTGAAACTCCCACACACTCACTTTGCCGCGCAGCGGAAGGAAGAGACTGATTTATAATGCTCTCATATCTCAGCAGCGCCGAGCAAGACCGAGTTTGATTTCAGAATGAAGTCACATTCTCTTGTATCTGGGCGGGGCAGTTTATTCTGTTTCTATTTTATTGGCCGGTTTCTGGGGTGCTCAAATCAACAAACCAATCAGCAACAGCTACCTGATTTCTGATGTTAATATATCTTTATATCCCGCACACACTGAGCCGGGACTCCAGTCTGTGAGGCGCTCTGATTGCAGTTATTTCCCGCTTTTATTTGCAGCTGTTTTCCCGAGGAGCCGCACAATGCTGCCAGATTTACTCCGTTTTCTCACTTGGTTCATTGAGAAAGTGAGCCGAGCTTTGGTAGAAAGCGGAGCCGGCAGCCGAGGAATGATTCCGGCTCCATCCCATTCCAACCCCCGGCGAGATGCACAGCTGGATTTCTCCAGGACAGATGTGAATGTGGAAATGAATCTAGGTGGAGACGTCACTGTGAATCTCCAGCAGGATAATTCCTTCCTGCGTTTCCAATGCTCGGTTCAGTGACTGGATTCGGGTGAAACTTCATTTGCCGACGAGGCCTACGCTACTCAAATAAATTCAATGGCATTTGGACGTCGTTTCTTGACTTCAAGAAGAGCAACGTAATCAAAATGAGGCTGTCTATTGGTTAACAAAAAAATATGAAAAGCGTCTTAGAAAGTTCCGGATGAAAGATTGAAGCACTGACTGGGTGAAATGTCACCCTCCTGTCAATCTTCCGGAACTTGGGAATAGGATCATTGCAGCCACCTTCACTTCCCATCCACGTGTGAATAAGTACTGGAGAAGCAGACAGCACTGGAAAGCAAATGACAAATCCACCCAGACAATGTGTCCCCAGTGGAAATCAATACACTGCCTCTGAGAGATTGCGATGCTCAAACTGCACCCACCGAGAAGAGACTCAAATCAGCGGCAAATCTGAGTCATTCTGATTCTCAATAATCCTCCTGAAAAAAATGGCGGGAAACTCCCTATTGCAAAACAAAATGAAACTCTTTCACTGTTCATAATGTCACATTATATATTACTGCTGCGTGTTTTAATTAAATGAAAATGGATAAATCTATTCAAAACACTCCTTTCTGATTAACGAATCTTAGTCAAACGTTTCCTGATAGAGTGGATCGTCGCAATTCTCTGGAAAGTTGTGTCCATTTGCTTTCCAGCTGCAGATCCACTTCTCAACGCAACTTCTCACACACCCATACATTCAATGTATTAAAGGTGAAATAGCAACTTTTACAGAAGCGATTTGTTTGTGATGAGAAGTGGAACTGTAGCTGGACAGAGCAGAGGCTAATTAACAATGCTGTTCTATCTCAGCAGCGCCGAGCAATGGAATGGCAGGAAGGAATTATGTTACTGTAGGTTCTGAGCGGGAGATGTGAATAATTTTGATTGTCAATGATTGCCATCGAGAAATGGCGGGAAATTGCCCCTTGTGCAGCAACACTACACGACCGTACGGTTCAAAATCTCACAATATATACTTTTGTTGTGAGTTGTTAGTAAATAAAAATGTCCGAACCTCGCCAAAATACTCCTATCTTTTTGCTCAAAGAATCTTCAATCATCGTTTTCAGAGTAGATTGTCGCTTTGCCTGGAAAGTTGTGTTCCTCTGCTCTCTAGCTGCAGTTCCACTTTTCACCCCAAACTCAAGCATCCTCTATAGATGTTACAGTCACTCCTTTAATCCATTGAATATGTTGGTATTTTTTCAGTTTGAAAATCGGCCGACTCAATTGTATTAAACCTTCATCCCAGTACCGGTTAGGCGGGAACAGCGGTCGGAGAGAAAACAGAGACACATTTCAATCATTCCCTGTTACTCAGAGACTCCCGTCTTCACTCAAACAGCAAAACAAAACTTCAGTGGGGGAGAAGCGTCGTTTTATCATTAAAATAGACCTATTATTTCAAACTTTTGAGAGGCAGATGAAGGCAACAGGTAAAAAGTTAAATTCTCGGGATGTTGGACTTGAAATGAAAACACCAAATACATGAAATACTCGGAATCTATGGAAATAAGCAAATGTATCCGTTCAATGACCTTTCATTGTTTGTGAGCGGTCGAGGAACACTCCGGACGCCCAATAATGCTGAAATGTTTTGTGTGGATATGCGTCAGTGACATTCAGCAGCTCCTCACTCACCAATATATTCAATGCGTTAAAGGAGAAATTACATCCTCTGTAGAGACTGCTTGTTGTTGTAGTGAGAAGTGGAACTGCAGCTGGAGAGAGCAGAGACTGATGAACAATGCTGTCATATCTCGGCAGCGCCGGGCAACGCGGCGATATTCAAAGTGTTCGGCAATCACTGAGCACCAGTGAAACTCCCACACACTCACTTTGCCGAGCAGTGGAAGAGACGGATTTATAATGCTGTCATATTTCAGCAGCGCCGAGCAATGCGGCGATATTCAAGTGTTCGGGAATGACTGAGCACCAGTGAAACTCCCACACACTCACTTTGCCGAGCAGTGGAAGAGACTGATTTATAATGCTGTCATATCTCAGCAGCGCCGAGCAATGCGGCGATATTCAAGTGTTCGGCAATGACTGAGCACCAGTGAAACTCCCACACACTCACTTTGCCGAGCAGTGGAAGAGACTGATTTATAATGCTGTCATATTTCAGCAGCGCCGAGCAATGCGGCGATATTCAAGTGTTCGGCAATGACTGAGCACCAGTGAAACTACCACCACACTACTTTGACGAGCAGTGGAAGAGGACTGATTATAATGCTGTCATAAATCTCAGCCAGCGCCGAGCAATGCGGCGATTTCAAGTGTCGGCAATGACTGAGCCACATTGAAACACTCCACCACACTACTTTGACCGAGAGTGGAAAGAGACTGATTGATAAATGCTGTCATCATTTCAGCCGCGCCGAGCATGCGGCGATTATCAAGAGTTCGGCAATGGACTGAAGCGCACCAGTGAAACTCCAACAATCACTTTGCCGAGCAGTAGAGAGACTGATATATAATCGCTGTCATATGTCAGCAGCGCCGAGCAATGGGCGATATTCAAGTGCGGCAATGGGACGCAGCACCAGTGAAACAACCACACACTCACTTTGCCGAGCAGTGGAAGAGACGGATTTATAATGCTGTCATATCTCAGCAGCGCCGAGCAATGCGGCGATGTTCAAGTGTTCGGCAATCACTGAGCACCAGTGAAACTCCCAAACACTCACTTTCCCGAGCAGTGGAAGGGACTGATTTATAATGCTGTCATATTTCAGCAGCGCCGAGCAATGCGGCGATATTCAAGTGTTCGGCAATGACTGAGCACCAGTGAAACTCCCACACACTCACTTTGCCGAGCAGTGGAAGAGACTGATTTATAATGCTCTCATATCTCAGCAGCGCCGAGCAATGCGGCGATATTCAAGTGTTCGGCAATCACTGAGCACCAGTGAAACTCCCAAACACTCACTTTGCCGAGCAGTGGAAGAGACTGATTTATAATGCTCTCATATCTCAGCAGCGCCGAGCAATGCGGCGATATTTAGGTGTTCGGCAATCACTGAGCACCAGTGAAACTCCCACACACTCACTTTGCCGAGCAGTGGAAGAGACGGATTTATAATGCTGTCATATCTCAGCAGCGCCGAGCAATGCGGCGATATTCAAGTGTTCGGCAATGACTGATCACCAGTGAAACTCCCACACACTCACTTTGCCGCGCAGCGGAAGGAAGAGACTGATTTATAATGCTCTCATATCTCAGCAGCGCCGAGCAAGACCGAGTTTGATTTCAGAATGAAGTCACATTCTCTTGTATCTGGGCGGGGCAGTTTATTCTGTTTCTATTTTATTGGCCTGTTTCTGGGGTGCTCAAATCAACAAACCAATCAGCAACAGCTACCTGATTTCTGATTGGTTAATATATCTTTATATCCCGCACACACTGAGCCGGGACTCCAGTCTGTGAGGCGCTCTGATTGCAGTTATTTCCAGCTTTTATTTGCAGCTGTTTTCCCGAGGAGCCGCACAATGCTGCCAGATTTACTCCGTTTTCTCACTTGGTTCATTGAGAAAGTGAGCCGAGCTTTGGGAGAAAGCGGAGCCGGCAGCCGAGGAATGATTCCGGCTCCATCCCATTCCAACCCCCGGCGAGATGCACAGCTGGATTTCTCCAGGACAGATGTGAATGTGGAAATGAATCTAGGTGGAGACGTCACTGTGAATCTCCAGCAGGATAATTCCTTCCTGCGTTTCCAATGCTCGGTTCAGTGACTGGATTCGGGTGAAACTTCATTTGCCGACGAGGCCTACGCTACTCAAATAAATTCAATGGCATTTGGACGTCGTTTCTTGACTTCAAGAAGAGCAACGTAATCAAAATGAGGCTGTCTATTGGTTAACAAAAAAGTATGAAAAGCGTCTTAGAAAGTTCCGGATGAAAGATTGAAGCACTGACTGGGTGAAATGTCACCCTCCTGTCAATCTTCCGGAACTTGGGAATAGGATCATTGCAGCCACCTTCACTTCCCATCCACGTGTGAATAAGTACTGGAGAAGCAGACAGCACTGGAAAGCAAATGACAAATCCACCCAGACAATGTGTCCCCAGTGGAAATCAATACACTGCCTCTGAGAGATTGCGATGCTCAAACTGCACCCACCGAGAAGAGACTCAAATCAGCGGCAAATCTGAGTCATTCTGATTCTCAATAATCCTCCTGAAAAAAATGGCGGGAAACTCCCTATTGCAAAACAAAATGAAACTCTTTCACTGTTCATAATGTCACATTATATATTACTGCTGCGTGTTTTAATTAAATGAAAATGGATAAATCTATTCAAAACACTCCTTTCTGATTAACGAATCTTAGTCAAACGTTTCCTGATAGAGTGGATCGTCGCAATTCTCTGGAAAGTTGTGTCCATTTGCTTTCCAGCTGCAGATCCACTTCTCAACGCAACTTCTCACACACCCATACATTCAATGTATTAAAGGTGAAATAGCAACTTTTACAGAAGCGATTTGTTTGTGATGAGAAGTGGAACTGTAGCTGGACAGAGCAGAGGCTAATTAACAATGCTGTTCTATCTCAGCAGCGCCGAGCAATGGAATGGCAGGAAGGAATTATGTTACTGTAGGTTCTGAGCGGGAGATGTGAATAATTTTGATTGTCAATGATTGCCATCGAGAAATGGCGGGAAATTGCCCCTTGTGCAGCAACACTACACGACCGTACGGTTCAAAATCTCACAATATATACTTTTGTTGTGAGTTGTTAGTAAATAAAAATGTCCGAACCTCGCCAAAATACTCCTATCTTTTTGCTCAAAGAATCTTCAATCATCGTTTTCAGAGTAGATTGTCGCTTTGCCTGGAAAGTTGTGTTCCTCTGCTCTCTAGCTGCAGTTCCACTTTTCACCCCAAACTCAAGCATCCTCTATAGATGTTACAGTCACTCCTTTAATCCATTGAATATGTTGGTATTTTTTCAGTTTGAAAATCGGCCGACTCAATTGTATTAAACCTTCATCCCAGTACCGGTTAGGCGGGAACAGCGGTCGGAGAGAAAACAGAGACACATTTCAATCATTCCCTGTTACTCAGAGACTCCCGTCTTCACTCAAACAGCAAAACAAAACTTCAGTGGGGGAGAAGCGTCGTTTTATCATTAAAATAGACCTATTATTTCAAACTTTTGAGAGGCAGATGAAGGCAACAGGTAAAAAGTTAAATTCTCGGGATGTTGGACTTGAAATGAAAACACCAAATACATGAAATACTCGGAATCTATGGAAATAAGCAAATGTATCCGTTCAATGACCTTTCATTGTTTGTGAGCGGTCGAGGAACACTCCGGACGCCCAATAATGCTGAAATGTTTTGTGTGGATATGCGTCAGTGACATTCAGCAGCTCCTCACTCACCAATATATTCAATGCGTTAAAGGAGAAATTACATCCTCTGTAGAGACTGCTTGTTGTTGTAGTGAGAAGTGGAACTGCAGCTGGAGAGAGCAGAGACTGATGAACAATGCTGTCATATCTCGGCAGCGCCGAGCAGTGCGACGATATTCAAAGTGTTCGGCAATCACTGAGCACCAGTGAAACTCCCACACACTCACTTTGCCGAGCAGTGGAAGAGACTGATTTATAATGCTGTCATATCTCAGCAGCGCCGAGCAATGCGGCGATATTCAAGTGTTCGGCAATGACTGAGCACCAGTGAAACTCCCACACACTCACTTTGCCGAGCAGTGGAAGAGACTGATTTATAATGCTGTCATATTTCAGCAGCGCCGAGCAATGCGGCGATATTCAAGTGTTCGGCAATCACTGAGCAAAAGTGAAACTCCCACACACTCACTTTGCCGAGCAGTGGAAGAGACTGATTTATAATGCTGTCATATCTCAGCAGCGCCGAGCAATGCGGCGATATTCAAAGTGTTCGGCAATCACTGAGCACCAGTGAAACTCCCACACACTCACTTTGCCGAGCAGTGGAAGAGACTGATTTATAATGCTGTCATATCTCGGCAGCGCCGAGCAGTGCGACGATATTCAAAGTGTTCGGCAATCACTGAGCACCAGTGAAACTCCCACACACTCACTTTGCCGAGCAGTGGAAGAGACTGATTTATAATGCTGTCATATTTCAGCAGCGCCGAGCAATGCGGCGATATTCAAGTGTTCGGCAATGACTGAGCACCAGTGAAACTCCCACACACTCACTTTGCCGAGCAGTGGAAGAGACTGATTTATAATGCTGTCATATCTCAGCAGCGCCGAGCAATGCGGCGATATTCAAAGTGTTCGGCAATGACTGAGCACCAGTGAAACTCCCACACACTCACTTTGCCGAGCAGTGGAAGGGACGGATTTATAATGCTGTCATATTTCAGCAGCGCCGAGCAATGCGGCGATATTCAAGTGTTCGGCAATGACTGAACACCAGTGAAACTCCCACACACTCACTTTGCCGAGCAGTGGAAGAGACTGATTTATAATGCTGTCATATCTCAGCAGCGCCGAGCAATGCGGCGATGTTCAAGTGTTCGGCAATCACTGAGCACCAGTGAAACTCCCAAACACACTCTTTCCCGAGCAGTGGAAGGGACTGATTTATAATGCTGTCATATTTCAGCAGCGCCGAGCAATGCGGCGATATTCAAGTGTTCGGCAATGACTGAGCACCAGTGAAACTCCCACACGCTCACTTTGCCGAGCAGTGGAAGAGACTGATTTATAATGCTCTCATATCTCAGCAGCGCCGAGCAATGCGGCGATATTCAAGTGTTCGGCAATCACTGAGCACCAGTGAAACTCCCAAACACTCACTTTGCCGAGCAGTGGAAGAGACTGATTTATAATGCTCTCATATCTCAGCAGCGCCGAGCAATGCGGCGATATTTAGGTGTTCGGCAATGACTGAGCACCAGTGAAACTCCCACACACTCACTTTGCCGCGCAGCGGAAGGAAGAGACTGATTTATAATGCTCTCATATCTCAGCAGCGCCGAGCAAGACCGAGTTTGATTTCAGAATGAAGTCACATTCTCTTGTATCTGGGCGGGGCAGTTTATTCTGTTTCTATTTTATTGGCCGGTTTCTGGGGTGCTCAAATCAACAAACCAATCAGCAACAGCTACCTGATTTCTGATTGGTTAATATATCTTTATATCCCGCACACACTGAGCCGGGACTCCAGTCTGTGAGGCGCTCTGATTGCAGTTATTTCCCGCTTTTATTTGCAGCTGTTTTCCCGAGGAGCCGCACAATGCTGCCAGATTTACTCCGTTTTCTCACTTGGTTCATTGAGAAAGTGAGCCGAGCTTTGGTAGAAAGCGGAGCCGGCAGCCGAGGAATGATTCCGGCTCCATCCCATTCCAACCCCCGGCGAGATGCACAGCTGGATTTCTCCAGGACAGATGTGAATGTGGAAATGAATCTAGGTGGAGACGTCACTGTGAATCTCCAGCAGGATAATTCCTTCCTGCGTTTCCAATGCTCGGTTCAGTGACTGGATTCGGGTGAAACTTCATTTGCCGACGAGGCCTACGCTACTCAAATAAATTCAATGGCATTTGGACGTCGTTTCTTGACTTCAAGAAGAGCAACGTAATCAAAATGAGGCTGTCTATTGGTTAACAAAAAAATATGAAAAGCGTCTTAGAAAGTTCCGGATGAAAGATTGAAGCACTGACTGGGTGAAATGTCACCCTCCTGTCAATCTTCCGGAACTTGGGAATAGGATCATTGCAGCCACCTTCACTTCCCATCCACGTGTGAATAAGTACTGGAGAAGCAGACAGCACTGGAAAGCAAATGACAAATCCACCCAGACAATGTGTCCCCAATGGAAATCAATACACTGCCTCTGAGAGATTGCGATGCTCAAACTGCACCCACCGAGAAGAGACTCAAATCAGCGGCAAATCTGAGTCATTCTGATTCTCAATAATCCTCCTGAAAAAAATGGCGGGAAACTCCCTATTGTAAAACAAAATGAAACTCTTTTACTGTTCATAATGCCACATTATATATTACTGCTGTGTGTTTTAATTAAATGAAAATGGATAAATCTATTCAAAACACTCCTTTCTGATTAACGAATCTTAGTCAAACGTTTCCTGATAGAGTAGATCGTCGCAATTCTCTGGAAAGTTGTGTCCATTTGCTTTCCAGCTGCAGTTCCACTTCTCAACGCAACTCAACACACCAATACATTCAATGTATTAAAGGTGAAATAGCAACTTTTACAGAAGAGGCTTGTTTGTGATGAGAAGTGGAACTGTAGCTGGACAGAGCAGAGGCTAATTAATAATGCTGTTCTATCTCAGCAGCGCCGAGCGATGGAATGGCAGGAAGGAATTATTTTACTGTAGGTTCTGAGCGGGAGATGTGAATAATTTTGATTGTTAATGATTGCCATCGAGAAATGGCGGGAAATTGCCCCTTGTGCAGCAACATTACACGACATTACCGTTCAAAATCCCACAATATACATTTTTGTTGTGAGTTGTTAGTAAATAAAAATGTCCGAACCTCGCCAAAATACTCCTATCTTTTTGCTCAAAGAATCTTCAATCATCGTTTTCAGAGTAGATTGTCGCTTTGCCTGGAAAGTTGTGTTCCTCTGCTCTCCAGCTGCAGTTCCACTTTTCACCACATACGCAAGCATCCTCTATAGATGTTACAGTCACTCCTTTAATCCATTGAATATGTTGGTATTTTTTCAGTTTGAAAATCGGCCGACTCAATTGTATTAAATCTTCATCCCGGTACTAGTTAAGCAGAGACAGAGGCCGGAGAGAAAACAGAGATACATTTCAATTATTCCCTGTTACTCAGAGACTCCCGTCTTCACTCAAACAGCAAACCAAAACATCAATGGGGGAGAAGCGTCGTTTTATCATTAAAATAGACCTATTATTTCAAACTTTTGAGAGGCAGACGAAGGCAGCAGGTAAAAAGTTAAATTCTCGGGATGTTGGACTTGAAATGAAAACACCAAATACATGAAATACTCGGAATCTATGGAAATAAGCAAATGTATCCGTTCAATGACCTTTCATTGTGAGCGGTCGAGGAACATTCCGGTGAATCAATAATGCTGAAATGTTTAGTGCGGATATGCGTCAGTGACATTCAGCAGCTCCTCACTCACCAATATAGTCAATGCGTTAAGGGAGAAATTATAACGTCTATAGAGGCTGCTTGTGGTTGTAGTGAGAAGTGGATGCAGCTGGAGAGAGTAGAGACTGACTAACAATGCTGTCATATCTCAGCAGTGCCGAGCAAGGCGGCGATATTCAGAGTGTTTTGCCGTTACTGTGCTTCAGTGAAACTCCCACAAACTCACTTTGTCGAGCATTGGAAACACAGGAAGTAATTATTCTGCTGGAGGCTCACAGTGAAGTTTCCATTAGGGATTATTTCCACATTCACATCTGTCCTGGAAAAATCCAGCTGTGCATCTGCTCGGGTGTTGGAATGGAATGGAGCCAGAAAAAAAAATCCCCTTTCCCCCAGAGCCCGGCTCACTTTCTGATTGACCCAAGTTATGTCTAGACTATAATTTTGCCTGTTCATAGGAAGGTTTAACGGTGTTCAAAAGCAGTAAATATTGGGAGTTTCACCGAATTTCAGTAAGTTCCAAACACTCTGAATATCGCCGCATTACTCGGCGCTGCTGAGATATGACAATCTTGTTGACCAGCCTCTGCTCTCTCCAACTGCAGTTCCGCTTCTCGCCACAAACACAAGCAGCCTCTCCAGCTCAGCGGCTCTTGAACGAGTCTTTCTTGCTGAGAAAATATTCGCCACACTTCAAACGGAAAAATGTATTTTTAAAATAAGAAATTACTGCCAATTTTCCTTATCTTGGACAACGATGTACAAATTGGATGGGTTGCCCATACTAAATGCCCTTCGTGTCAGGGAGATTAGCAGGGTAAATAGTTATTACTATTTATGGTGGTTATGGAGATAGGGCCTGGGAGGAAGTGCTGTCGGTGTAGGTTTGATGGGCCGAATAGCCTTTCTCTGCATGTAGGGATTCTATAATTCTATAACAAGGGGAGAAGCGAGATAGCCAGCATTCTGCATGTGAAATAACATCAGAAAGTGTTAGAAATACTTATCATCTATGGAGAGAAAAAAATTAATATGTGTCAGCTCAAACAGCTTTCACTGTGTTTGTCCGGCCGAGCAGTAACGCTGCAGTTTCCGATGCGGATATGAGTCAGCGATCTTCTGCAGATCCTCACATACCACCAAATTCGATGTATTAAAGGACAGACTGCAACTTCGATAGAGGCTGCTTATGTTCGTGTTTGGGATGAAGATTTGATGCAATTGAATTGGCCGATTTCCAACCTGGAAGAGCCGGGGATGAAGCTGAACAGGTCTGAGAGAGCTCGGCGCTGAGGGGAAATATCACAACAATGTTTTGAGCTTCTCGCATTGAACCGACCTCCAGCTCCCCGCTGCCCACTGGCCAGGAGTCCTTGTCTCAAACATACAGAACATATTTTACTCTCTCTGGGCTGGGTTCCTAGTCCCAGGTGTAAATTCAGCAGCTCCGAACAATCCAGTAGTGATGCAATGTTCAGAGCAGATATGAGTCAATGACCTTCAGCAGCTCCTCGCACACCAACATATTCAATGTATCGAAGGAGAGACTGCGACCTCTATAGGGGCTGCTTGTGTTTGTGATGAGAAGCGGAACTGCAGCCGGAGAGAGCAGAGACTGATAAACTAAGCTGTCATATCTCAGCAGCGCCGATATTCAAAACGTTTGGGAATCAGTGAGATTCAGGGAAAATCCCACAAACTCACTTTGCCGAGCAGTGGAGGGAGTTATTCTGCTCTCCAGCTGTACTTCCACTTCTCACCACAAACTCAAGCAGCCTCTTTGGAGGTTGCAGCCTCTCCTTTAATATATTGAATATGTTGGTGTGTGAGAAGCTGCTGAAGGACGCTGATTCATATCCGCACTGAAGCATTACTGCGCGGCTCGGACCTATTCCTCGGCCGCACAAACGCAATGAAAGATGTTTGAGTTGACACATTTTTAATTTCCATAGATTCCACAATTTGCCGTTCTCATTTCGAGTCCATTATGCTGAATATTTGGGTTGTCAGGTGTTGTCTCTATCTGCTTGCTGTGATTAAATATTAAGTATAGTTTAATGTTGAAACCTACATATCTCCAATTGAAATATTGAGAATATTTTCTGTGTTTGAGTGAAAACGGGAGTCTCTGAGTAAAAGAGAATGATTGAAATGTGTCTCTATATTTTTTCTTCGGTAGCTGTCACCGCTTAACCGGTACGAGAATGAAGATTTGATGCAATCGAATCGGTTGATTTCTAAACTGAACGCGCTGGGGATGAAGCTGAACAGGTCCGAGAGAGCTCGGCGCTGAGGGAAAATGTCATAACAATGTTGTGAATTTCTCACACGGAACCGACCTCCAGCTCCCCGCTGCTGACTGGCCAGGAATCCTTACTTCAAACACACTCTCTCTCTGGGCTGGGTTCCTGGTCCCAGGTGTAAATTCAGCAGGTCCGAACAGCTCAGTAGTCAGTGGATATGAGTCAATGACCTTCAGCAGCTCCTCACACACCAACATATTCAATGTATTAGAGAGACTGCAACCTCTTAGAGGCTGCTTGTGTTTATGGTGAGAAGTGGAACTGCGGCCAGAGAGAGCAGAGGAACACAACTTCCCAGAGAAGCGCCACCATCTGTCTGAAAACGATTGGCGAAGATTCTTAAACAAAAAGGAATGAGCATTTTGCGAAGTTCAGAAATGTTTTACTTAAAATACACACAGAAATCATGTATTTTAATGTTTTTAAAGAGTAAGATCATATTATATGGAGCGCTACAGTGACAAAATGCTTAGCGTTGCTGCCTTATAGCATCAAGATCCTGGATTTGATTCCCAGCTTGGGTCACTGTCTCTGTTGAGTTTGCACGTTTTCCCCGTGTCTGCGTGGGTACCCTCTGGGTTCTCTCCCACACTCAAGGGTGTGCAAGTTTGGTCGATAGGCCATGCTAATTTGCCCCTTAGTGTCAGGGGACTAGTTGGGACAAATACATGTGGTGTGGAGATAGGTCGTGGGTGGAACTGTGGCCTCCTTCTGCAGTGCAGAAGAATGCTATGAATCGATTTTTTCAGATTTATTTATTAGTCACAAGTAGACTTACATTAACACTGCAATGAAGTAACTGTGAAAATCCTTGAGTCGCCACGTTCCAGCAAGACTATGAATATTCTGAGGGACAATTTAGCCTGGCCAATGCACCTCACCGACTCGTGTTCCGGTCGTGTTTTAAATCGGGAGGGCGGCATGGACAAACTGGGCCGAGGGGCCTGTTTCCATGCTATGGACCTCTATGATTCTATGATTTCTCAATGTGAATTATTCACAGAATGACTCAGGTTTCCCGTTCAGGAATTTCAACAAAATCATTCCTTCCAGTGTTTCCATTACACAGCTCAGAGAGATTGTGGGAATCTCACTGCATTTCCATTGCTCGGCGCTACTTGGATAGAACAGCATTGTTAACCAGTCTCAAAATGTATTATTGCTGTATGTTTTAAGTAAATAAAAGTTTCTAAAGCTGGCCAACATGCTGTCCCCTTTTTGTTTAAATAACCTTCGCCAATCGTTTTCAGACAGATGGTGGCGCTTGTCTGGAAAGTTGTGTTCCTCTGCTCTCTCCGGCTGCAGTTCCACTTCTCACCATAAACACGAGCAGCTCTACAGAGTTTGCAATCTCTCCTTTAATGCATTGAATATGTTGGTGCGTGAGGAGCTGCTGAAGGTCACAGACTCATATCCGCTTTGAACATTGTAGCGTTACTGCTCGGCCGGAGTGTTGCTCCGCTGCCCACACACGATGAAAGGTCACTGACTGATACTTTACTTCATTTCCATAGATTTCCATATTTCATTTCCATAGATTATTCCATAGGTTATCCACTTTGGTAGAAAAAATAGTAAGAGGGGTTATTATTTAAAGGATGAAAAGCTGCAGCATGCTACAGTGCAGCGGGACCTGGGGGTCCTTGTGCACGAATCGCAAAAACCCAGTCTGCAGGTGCAGCAGGCGATCAAGAAGCGAATGAAATGTTGGCCTTTATAGCGAGGGGGATAGAATATAAAAGCAGGGAGGTGTTGCTGCAACTGTACAGGGCACTAGTGAGGCCGCAACTGGAGTACTGTGTGCAGTTTTGATCCCCTTATTTGCGAAAGGATTTATTGGCCTTGGAGGGAGTACAGAGAAAGTTCACCAGGCTCATACCTGAGAGGAGGGGGTTAGCCTATGAAGAGAGATTGAATAGACTGGGTCTGTACTCGTTAGAGTTTAGAAGGATGATGGGGGGTGGATTTTATAGAGGTTTTCCAGATAATGATCTTGTATCTAAGGCTAGATCTCTATCTAAGGCTAGATAGGGTAGAGGTAGAGAGATTCTTCCTGCTTAGAAAGGAAAACAGAACTAAAGGGCACAGCCTCAAAATAAGAGGAGGGGGGCGCAGTTTAGAACAGAGTTGAGGAGGAACTTCTTCACTAAAGGATGGTGAGTCTCTGGAATTCTCTGCCCATTGAAGTGGTAGACGCTACCTCGCTGAATATATTTAAGTCACGGGTAGATAGATTTCTAATAGAGAAGGGGAGAAAGCGGGAAAGTGGAACTGATTCACTTCAGATCAGCCATGATCTTGTTAAACGGCGGGGCAGGCTCGAAGGGCTAGATGGCCTATATTCCTATTCTTATTTCTTATGTTCTTATACTCTTACGATTCTCAGCATTTCCTGTATTCGCCGTTTTCATTTCAATTCACTGTCCCGAGCACTTGGCTTTTTAGCTGTTGATTCCAACTCCCTGCCGTAAATTTTCAAAATAGTAGGTCTATTTCAAAGTTGGAAACTACATTTCTCCCAATGAAGTATCGAGAATATTTTCTGTGTTTGAGTGAAGACGGGATTTTCAGAGTAACAGGGAATGATTGAAAAGTGTCTCTCTGTTTCTCTCCGGCCGCTGTCACCGCTTACCCGATGTCAGAATGAAGGTTTGATGCAATCGAATCGGCCAATTTTCAAACTGAACGCGCCGGCGATGAAACTGAACAGGTCTGAGACAGTTCGGCGCTGAGAGGAAATATCACAACAATGTAACTCTGTTCCACAATAAAAGATTGGGAAACAGCTCTAAGCAGCCGGAGAGAAAATAGAGACACATTTCAGTCATTCCCTGTTACTCAGAGACTCCTGTCTTCACTCAAATGTCTCCATCAGGGATTATTTCCACATTCACATCTGTCCTGGAGAAATCCAGCTGTGCATCTCCCCGGATGTTGAAATGGAATGGAGCCGGAATAATTCCTGGTCTCCTCACTGTTCCAATGATTCTCGCCGAAATTGATTTCAGAATGAATTCACATCCTCTTGTATCCGGGCGGAGGGCGAGCGCTGGGGGAGGGGAGGTGTACTTGGGGGGAGGTGACGGGGAGGAGAAAGGCGGGGTGGTATTGTGTTTCTTGTTTCTGATTATAGAATTACTTCCTGCCTCTCCAATGTTCGCTCAGTGAGTTTGTGACTGTTGATACCAAGCTCACTCGAATCAGTATTTTGGCGACGTTTAAAAATTTATATTCACTCAAAACACAGAGAAATGATAGATTTAGTTGGATTTTAAATAGTGAGAAGAGGGAGTTTTACAATAGGGAGTTTCCCGCCAGTTCTCCGGGTGAATTGTTGAGAATCAGAATGACTCAGGTTTGCCGCTGATTTGAGTCTTCTCGCTGGGTGCAGTTTGAGCGCCGCAATCTGTTAGAGGCAGTGTATTGCATTCCATTGACGACAGCGGCTCGGAAGTTCGCGTGCAGATTTTGGCGTTGGGCGTGAACAGTCGAAAGGGATCTTCCCTGTCCTGATTTGTCAATTTGAATATTAAAGACATGTCACCGTGACATGGACGGCGATTTCTGATTGGTTAATACATCTTTATATCCCGCCCACACTGAGCCGGGACGCCAGTCTGTGAGGCGCTCTGACTGCTGTTATTTCCAGCTTCATTTGCAGCTGTTCTCCCGAGGCGCCGCACAATGCTGCCAGATTTACTCCGTTTTCTCACTTGGTTCATTGAGAAAGTGAGCCGAGCTCTGGGAGAAAGGGGAGCCGGCAGCCGAGGGATTATTCCGGCTTCAACGCCGGGGAGATGCACAGCTGGATTTCTCCAGGACAGATGTGAATGTGGAAATAATCGTTTGAGTGAAGATGGGAGTCTTTGAACAAAAGGGAATGATTGGAATGTGTATCTGAACCTCCAGTTAGTTTTGAATATGTTTCCCGCTTTATCCGGAGAGTTTGATGACGTTCAGGAGCAGAGAATTTGTGGGAGTTTCTCTGAATCTCACTGACTCCCAAAATACTCTGAATATCGCCGCATTGCTCGGCGCTGCTGAGATGTGACAGCCTTGTTGATCAGTCTCTGCTCTCTCCATCTGCAGTTCCTCTTTTCACCTCAAACATAAGCAGCCTGTCCAGCTGAGAGCAAATTCGTGGGGGTGAGGGTTGGGCCTGGCTGGAGGGAGTGGGGGACAACTCCTTAAACATGAGGCAACCCCTTGTGTTGGGATATTAATGTCCACATGTGTGTTAGTCTTGAGAGGTGGGGGAAGGGATCAGTAGTGTTTAATGGGGAGGGGAGCGACAGTGAGGGGGCGGATTTCCTGGGGTGTACAACTTTACGGAGGCACAGATAGGATAGAGAGGAAGGAAACTTCTTCCTTTCCAGCTGAGTCAATAATCAGGAGGCATTGATGAAGATGGGGGGATGGGGATTTGAGGGAAAATGCCCAGAGGTTTTGTGGGAATCTGAAACGTTCTGCCTGGAAGGATGGTAGAGGCAGGAACAATCACATCGTTTAAGAGATATTTACTTGAGCGCTTGAAACGCCATAACTTACAAAGACTTGGATTAAGTGCTGGACAATGGGATTAGAATAGATGGGTGTGTGATGGCAAGCACAGGCGCGATGGGCTGAAGGGCCTTCTTCTATGCTGTGAAGCTCTGTGACTCTATCACTCTATCTCTAACATTCTAGTAATTGTGGGTGGCGGAACCACCGGAAGTTTTTTTCTGGAAGTCACATTTTTAGATGTTTCAAAGGCCGGAGCAATTGATCAGGGAGAGGTTGCCGGTCCGGGAAATTGTTCTCCAATTGGGGAAATCCGAAGTGGTTTCTGCTTTGGGGACTTTCCCCTCTCCTCAGTATGACACTGAGGAGTTTGTATGCTTTGGTCTAAAGTTTAATCACAATATTAATTGTCCTTTAACTCCTGTCCCTTCAGAAATGCATCAGAAAGGGTGGTGATTGTGAATTTGGGATTCACGATCCCAAATCCCACATTTGGAGGTGACTGTATTTGA
Organism: Sphyrna mokarran; assembly: GCA_024679065.1. NCBI lineage: Eukaryota > Metazoa > Chordata > Chondrichthyes > Carcharhiniformes > Carcharhinidae > Sphyrna > Sphyrna mokarran. Next base: position 8,652,689 of record JAGIQG010000027.1, on the reverse strand, counting down.
GATTTTATTTTAGAATATTATTTTGGTTTGTCATGAGAACTCACAATCACTTCACATTTACTAATGTCAATATTTCAGAAGGTAAAACATAGAAACGAGAAGAAGGAGTACGTCATTCAGCCCTTTGGACCTGCAACTCCATTCATTTTGATCATGGCTAATCATCAAATACATTACCCTGATCACATCTTCCCCTATATTCCTTGATCCCTTTTGCCCCTAGAGCTATAACGAATACCTTCTTGAATTTACACAATGCTTTGGCCTCCAGCACATTCTGTGGTCGTTAAGTTACACCATTCATTACTCTCCCACCTCAATCCAAAATTATGCATTCCTTCTGGTCAAACTATGAACCCCAGTTCTAGACTTGCCCACCGTTGAAAACAATCTATTTGAATGTATCCAGTCTTACCGTGTTAGAATTTTATATGTTTCTATGAGATTCCCTCTCACTCTTCTAAACTCCAGTGGATATAATCCTAACTGATTTAATCCCTCTTATATTACAGGCTTGTCATCTCAGGAATCAGGCTGGTGAACCTTCGTTGCAGTCCCTGAATAGCAAGGACTTCTTTCCTCAGATAAGGACACCAAAGGCGCGCGGAATACTCCAGGTGTGGCCTCACCAATGTCTTGTATAATTGCAATGTTGAAAGATAATTAATATAGTTGCGAATTCCGGGACTGCGAGGAAAAGGGAGGAAGTTGCATTAGTGAATTGCTTTCACCAGGGATCAGTACAGGCACAATGGGCCAAATGGGCTCCTGTTGTGCTCCACCATCGCATGAATCTGTGAATAATAGTTCGTCCCGTTTCCCGAGCCTGATATTTAAAATGCTTGTTCACTGCAAAGGAGCATTTTTCATTTCATTCACTGAATCGGTTGTAAACAAGATGGTTATAAAGACATCAACATGCAAAAAAACAACATTTTATTCAGCCACAGACGTTTAAAATAAAACATCTCAGTTCAAACAGATTGTAACACTGAATCTGCTCTGGGGCAGAATGTGCTCCCCCTGGTGTTGCGACTGGAACACAGCAGAGAATCAAATGACCGGTAGCAGGAGACACCATCAAATAACATCTCAGACACTGTTTTAAAAGTCACCGTTCTTCCAAACAATGGCGCAGAGTATTTATGCGGAGTTATGATCAGAAAGCTAACATTATGCATTATAAGATACCGGAGAGATGGCACCCAGACTTGATCTATGCTCCATCTAACCATGCCCCAGGCCTATTTTGCAGGTTCTGTAAATTAGATAAAAACTCTAACAGAGTTTTGGCAGAACACAAATGTACAAATATAGTTGAAGACATTCTTAGACAATACGAAGTAGTTATAACATTTTGATTACCATTTCAGACAGACAGCAAACTGTTTATATAGAGAATTAATCTTGATTACAATAATTACAGACATGTTGAGTGTTGCATTGCTGTTACAAGACATATTTCTGCGAGGGGTTGACAAAAGTGAAGCCGCTGTTATCAGGAGCTCGTGTCAGTCAGTGCAATCGAAGTGCTGGAAAACGGGAATAGTTTCATGGTGGCTAGTCCAGGCACGGTGGGCCGAAGAGCCAATTTTTCTGTTCAAAAACTCTATAACTTTACCTCTAGATTGGGCTCTTGTCTAGAATTAACTGGTCCACAGAACAAACGCCATCAGAGAAACAGAGAACAAACAATGGGATGAATTGAAAAAAAAGTTGTCAATGACAGATGTTGCAGTGAAACCATTCACTCTTTTGATAACAGCACCAAACATCTCAATTCTGGTGTTTTATTACTCATCGCTGCAGTTAAAGACAGGATACTGGAAAATGAGGTGAGTGACTTTGATTGCTTTTTGCCAAGATGAAGGCAAGGGAATAGGCAACCAGATTTGGTCTGGAGATCTCGTGATCTGCAATCAAAATCTCAACCACTATGCTACACCCCCCCCCCCCCGCCCCGCCTCACATCAATGACACCTCTCTGAGCTTTGAAGTAAAATAAAACTTGGGCATTTCTTTACCTGAAGGACAGACTGGCATCCCGGAAAACGTTAACCCTTAATTTCTTTCGCCGCAGATGCTCCCTGATAGGGAGGGAAGATTTCTGGTATTTTTTGACGGCACTTTATTTTTTTACAGTATGAATATCGGAGAGAACCTTGCATACATTTTGTCTTTCCTCTGGAGTATTGGAGGTGGGTTGGGGGTGGAGGAATGGGCAGAGAGAGAAAGAATGAGAGAGAGGGAGACCCTCTCCGTAAGGTTATACATCCCAAGTATTCACTCCCTCCCAATAACCCATCTCGCCAGGGGTCTGGTTCAGTGGCAACCCGATACCATCCTCGGGTGCCATGCACCATCTCAATGGGCTGCTAACCATTGACACTTTATTGTTGCCATGGGTACAGAGAGCATAGTTTGTTTTTTTAAGCAAAACCCGCTCTGTACATCCGATCGATGGGTTTTAGGTTCTGTGATGGGGACAAAATTCATATTTTCCTCTGAGATCATCACAAAAATCAACAAGAGAAAAAAACAAACAAGCTGCAGAGATAAGTCTTGTTGCGGGGCTTTCAGCAGCAAGACGCAGAAGAGACCCCGGCTGTAACAGTGTCGCTATTGGGAACTCCTGAAGCATAAACATGAGGGCACCCACCTGGATGTCTGGTGCAGTTGCTTCCAGGAATGGCATCAATCCAGGTGGCACAGTGGCACAGGGGGTAGCACAGCTACCTTGCCGCACCAGGGAGCCGGGTTCGATTCCTAGTTTAAGTCTCTGACTATGTAGCGTTTGTACGTTATCCCCATGTCTGCATGGGTTTCCTCCCACAGTCGAAAGATGTGCAGGTTACGTGAATTGGCCATGCTAAATCTTTCCTCTGTGTATGAAGAGTATGGCAACTAGGGGATTTTCACAGTGACTTCATTGCATTATGAACATAAGCCTGCGTGTAACTGGTAATAAATAAACTTCAACTTCAGACAGCGGGTGGGAAAGAACCTCGTGACTTTCCTGTGACGGGTGGTCATTGTAGGGAGCTCTGCAGAGTTCATGCAGTGAGGAGCTGTGTTAACATCTGCCAAGTTCCCGTGTTTGGGGCAGCAGCTGCCAGGCCTGGTTCTTGTTCGTGTTGGTGGGACCTGGAATGGAATGTCAGCAGTCAGACACAGAGCCTGTCCAGCAGACAGATAGCACAGTAACCAGTGCGACATTAGTGGGATTGGGACCCGGCCACATATGCAATCACTCGGGGGTCATTCAACTGCCAGGGGGAATGTGCACTGCATGAGTCCACAACCAGCGTGGAACCCGACCTGAGACTAGCACAAACTCTCCCCAAAACCCTTGCACCCATGCAAATCACCCCCCCCCACCCCTCCACTCCACCCTGCACCGTGGCAGCAGCTGAGAGCCCTCTGTACCCGGGAAGTTGGTGGTCAGCTGCGCTCACTCCTCGCTCTCCATCGCTAATACTGTGCCTGAATCACACCGTATAGAGCAGAGTGATTCACACCGGCAGGATGTCATACCGGAGACGTGGGAAGCATCCGGGAGGAGTCTGTTAGCCGGAATAGCTGATAATATTGAAATTCAGTCAGATTTACACTCGTGAGCCAGGTTTCCAGTTTGAGCAGGAAGCGGTTCACATCATTAAAATGGAGCCAGAAAGATAGTAAACAATTTGAAATGTGTCTCTACCCTGCTCCAGAATTAAAGATTGGGAAACAACTCCAAACAGAGCTTCTGAAACTGCTGCTGTGGACAAGCTGGATCATGTTACAGGATTGGAAATCCTCCCACACAAATACACAGCACTGACACCCAGGAAATAAAATACAGCAGAATAAACAGCCGGATTGTTAGAGGATGTGGCTTCGTCTGAAATAAAGTCTGACCTGAATCAGTGAAACAGGAAGAGAGTGAACCAGGCAGTTCTGAAAGAGTTTGCTGGATTATCAATCGAGAGAGTTTGATATTTAGAAGGAGATGTGTTCCTGCTTAAATGGGTGTGTGTTTTGTCCTTGTGGGCAGAGGGGGCATTCCCATGAGGTGTATAAAATTCTGATGGATATAGTTAAAGAAGAAGGAAACTTTCCCCTCAATAATCAGTGATCATAGATTGATGGCCGGGGCAGGATAATATAGAGAGGATTTGATGAAAAGACTTCTCATCCAAACGGTGCTGGGAATCTGGAACTCACTTCCTGAAAAAGGTTTGGCCAAATTATCTAACCTTCACGTCTTTGGACTGTGGGAGGAAACCAGAGCACCCAAAGAAATCCCACACAAACATGGGGAGAACGCACAAACTCCACACAGGCAGTGACCCAAGCCGGAACTGTATCAAGTTCAACTGTGCAGCTGTGATGCTGCAGTACAAACCATTTCCCCATCATGTCGCTCTGTTTGATTTTATTATTGTCACATGAACTGGAATATAGTGAACACTATTGTTTCTTCTGTGACTTGGTCAGTGTGTAACTTTCATTGTTGTGACAACATACATTTCTGTGAGGGGTTGACAAAAGTGAAGCTGCTGTTATCACGAGCTCGTGTTGGTCAATACATTCCAAGTGCTGGAAAATGGCATTAGAATAGATAGGTGCTTAATGGCCAGGACAGACAGGATGGGGGTAAGGGCTTTCTTTTGTGTTGTGAAACTCGGCAACTTTACCTCTAGGCTGAGCTCTCGATTGTATGTCTGGAATAAAACGGTCCACGGGACAAACATAATCAGGAATCGAAAACAGATAGGAACTAATGGAATTGATTGAAAAACCGACGGTAGACAATGACAAACATTGCCGTAAAATCTTTCACTATTTCAGTAATGGCAATTACTCATTGCTGCAGTTACAGACACTGTACTGTGGGTGGGAGTGTTGTGTGACTTTGATTCCTTTTTGCTACGATAAAGAATAGATAGGCATCAGCCAGATTTGAACTGGGAATCTCTTAACCTGCAGCCAAATGCTGTACTAAGAACAAAGAGCAAAGAACAAAACAGCACAGTAAACAGGCCCTTTGGCCCAACGAGCCCGCGCCGCCACCCCATTCCTCCTCAGAACAAGAAGCATTCTCTGCGTTTTGCAATAAAAAAGAACTTGGGTATTTTGTCATCTGAAGGATACACTGGTACCCAATGAAACATTAAACCTTTACTCCTTTTCTTCACAGATGCTCTCTAATGGGGAGGAAAAATTTTCTGACTGCACCAATCTTTATTTTTTACAGTATGAATATCGGGAGAGAACGCTGAATATGATCCGTAATGAAATATGGCATCGCCCAGCTACGCCCATTTATGTTGTACAGTCACTGGTCCATTAAAAGAAAAATGGAACAAATATTTACCCTCAAATGAGAACTTCAGCTTAATATTTTGTTTATTGAGGAACCGAGGTGAAGGCCTAAGGATCCGTTACATTCAGCAAAGTGATCTGGAGAAAACAAACAAATCCAAAATTAATTAAGTGACAGTAATTATATTCTTAAAGACTACAAATCGATCTTGAAGGGTTTCTGAAGAGTCTATCATTGACTCTAATGATCACAGAGTTGCTGTAGAGGCAGGGTCATGATAACAAACCTTCTTGGTGAAAACATGCAGCCATTGAGAGCATATTGGATTGAAACTAGAGGAATGTCTTTATACACGGTCAAACGCTTTGTCCCCACTCACATCTCTATAGCTTCTTATGCTTCCAGATTCCATAGAATCCCTGCAATGCAGCACGAGAGCAGATAGGCACCAAACTGTTTATATAGAGAGTTAATCTTGATTATAATAATTACAGACATGTTGAGCATGCAACTTTCATTGTTGTGACAACATACATTTCTGTGAGGGGTTGACAAAAGTGAAGCCACTGTTATCACGATCCCCTGTCAGTCAATACAATCCAAGGGCTGGAAAATGGGAATAGGATAAATAGGTGCTTGATGGCTAGAACAGTCATGATGGGCTAAATGACCCATTTTTCTGTTGTCAAACTCGATTACTTTACCTCTGGACTGGGCTCAACTTTATATGCCTGGAATAAAACAGTTAGCAGGATTAAGACTATCAGAGAAACAGAGGAGAAATGATGGATTGAATTGTAATTAATAATGGACAATGACAAACATTGCAGTAAAACTTATCCCTCCTTCAGCAGTGACACCAAACATCTCATTTCAGGATTATTATTACTCAGCATTGCAGTTACAGACCCTGTACTATGTAAGGATGGGTTGTATGGCTTTGATTCTTTTCTGCTAAGATAAAATAGAGGGCACCCTGATTGGAACTGGGGAACTTTTTGATATGCACTCAAATGTTCTACCACTGAACTACACTCCATCTCACCAATCAGCAGTTCCTGTGCTTTGGAATAAAATAGACCTTGGGTGTTTTGTCACCTCAAGAATGCACTGATATCCCATGGAACATTAATGATTTACTCCTTTTGCCACAGATGTTCCCTGATTGTAAGGGAGATTTTCTGGTATCTTCTGACTGTATCAGTTTTTTTTGTTGTATGAATATCAGGGAAAGAACACTGAATATGATCTGTGGTGAAATATGGAATCACCCATTTATGTCGTACAGTCATTCGTTCATTAATAGAAGAATGGAATGAATATTTATCTTCAAATGAGAACTTCAGCTCAATATTTTGTTTATTGAGGAAATGAAGTGAAGGCCTAAGAATCCATTACATTCAATAATGTGATTTGGAGAAAACAAATAATTCCAGAATTAATTAAATAACAGTATTTATATTCTTAAAGACGACAGATTGATTTGGAAGGGTTTCTGAGGAGCCTATCATTGACTGTAATGAGCACAGAGTTCTGTAGAGGCAAAGTAATGACAGCAAACATTCTTTGTGAAAGTGTTAGGCCATTGAGAGGATATTGGGTTGAAACTAGAGGACTTTCTTCATACACAGTCAAACGCTTTGTCCCCACTCACATCTCTATAGCTTCTTAAGCTTCTAGAATTCATAGAATCCCTGCAGTGCAAAGGGAGACCAGACAGGCAGCAAACTGTTTATACAGAGAATTAGTCTTGATTACAATAATTACAGACATGTTGAGTGTGTAACTTTCACTGTTGTAACAACATACATTTCTGTGATGGGTTGACAAAAGTGAAGCTGCTGTTATCATGAGCTCGTGTCACTAATACATTCTAAGTGCTGGAAAATGGGATTAGAATAAATAGGTGCTTGATGCCGGAACAGTTACGAAGGACTGGATGGCCTATTTTTCTGTTCTAAATATCTATGACTTTACCTCTAGACTGGGCTCCACATGAGAACATAAGAACTAGGAGCAGGAGTAGACTATTGGGCCCCTCGATCTCGCTCCGCCATTCAATAAGATCATGGTTGATCTTTTCATGAACTCAGCACCACTTACCTGCCTGCTCATCATTAGCCTTAATTCCTTTGCTGTTCACAAAATGATATGTCTGGAATAAAATGGCCCACAGGAATAAGACTATCAGAGAAACAGAGGAGCAATGATGGAGTAAATTGTAATAAATAGTTGACAATGCATTAAACTCTTCCATTCTTTCAGTAGTGAAACCAAGCAGCTCATTTCAGGATTATTACTACTGATTACTGCTGTTACAGACACCGTAACGTGTAAGGATGGGTTGTGTGGCTTTGATTCTGTTCTGCTAATATAAAGGTAAAGGAGGGGGCACCCAGATTTGAATTAGGAACTTTGTGATCTATTGGCAAATGCTTACCACTGAGCTACACCCCTCAGCTGATTTCAGGGAATCTGTGCTTTGGAATAAAATAAAATATAGGTGTGTTTGCACCTTAAGGATGTACTGACATCTCTTCACTCCTTTCGCCACAGATATTGCCTAAGAACATAAGAAATAGGAGCAAGAGTAGGCCATCTAGCCCCTCGAACCTGCCAGGCCATTCAATAAGATCATGGCTGATCTGAAGTGGATCAGTTCCACTTCCCCACTTTACCCCCTTAACTCTTAATTCCCTTGTTTATTAGAAACCTATTTACCCGTGACTTAAATATATTCAGTGTGGAAGCCTCCAAGACTTCAACTGGCAGAGAATTCCAAAGATTCACCACACTTTGAGTGAAGAAATTCCTCCTCAACTCTGATCTAAACTACCCCGCCGCCTCCCCCCCCCCCCTTTATTTTGAGGCTGCGCCCTCAAGTACTGCTATCTTTTCTAAGCAGAAAGAATCTCTCTACATCTACCCTATCCATCCCTTTCATTATCCTTTTCATCATTTCCTGATTGGAAGGGAGATTTTCTGACTGTACCAATTTTGTTACTGTATTAATATCAGGGAAAAATGCTGAATATGATCTGTACTGAAATATGGCATCGCACAGCTGCACCCATTTATGTTGTACAGTCATTGGCTCATTAATAGAAGAATGGAATAAATATTTATCTTCAAATGAGAACTTCAGCTCAATATTTTGCTTGTTGGGGAACTGAAGTGAAAGCCCAAGGATCTTTACATTTAGCACAGTGGTTTGGAGGAAACAAATAATTCCAGAATTAATTAAATAACAGTATTTATCTTCTTAAAGATGTAAATCGATCTTGAAAGGTTTGTGAGGAGTCTATTATTGATTCTAATGATCACAGAGTTGCTGCAGAAGCAGAGTAACGACAGCAAACCTTCTTTGTGAAAACATTAGGCCATTGAAGGATATTGGATTGAAACTAGAGGACTGTCTTCATACACAGTCAAACGCTTTGTCCCTACTCACATCTCTATAGCTTCTTATGCTTCTCAAATCCATAGAATCCTTGCAGTGCAGAAGGAGACCAGGTAGGCAGCAATTCTCTGTTTATACAGAGAATTAGTATTGATAGTGATAATCACCGACATGTTGAGCCTGCAATTTTCATTGTTGTGACAACATACATTTCAGTGAGGGTTTTGACAAACTGAAGCACCCGTTACAACAATCTGTTTTCACAATCCAAATACTGGAAAATGGAACTAGAATAAATAGGTGCGTGATGGCTGTTGCAATCATGACGGACCTTTTTTTTTGATGTAAAAATCTATGACTTTATCTCTCGACTGGGCTCTAGATTATATGTCTAGAATGAAATAGTCCACAGGAATAAGATGGAGTGAATTATAAAAAATAGTGGACAATGACTCTATGGATAGTTTCATGGGTACGATGGGTATCAAGGGATATGGGCCAAATGTAGACAATTGGGATTAGCTTAGTGGCTAAAACAAAATGCATTGGAGATTAGCCAATTTTGTTCCTTTGTGTAAGAAAGATAGCAAAGAAATCCAGGTAATTGAAGGCCAGTGAGCTTGGACAAATGGGGCCACAGGGTCTGTTTCCAGGCTGGAAACTCTATGACGTTATGACAAATGTTGCAGCAAAATGCTCCACATTTTCCGTAGTGTCACGACAAAAATGAAGCTGCTGTTATCACAAGCTCATATCAGTCAATAGATTCCACGTGTTGGAAAATGGAATAGAGTAAATAGGCATTTGCCATCTAACTGCCCAAGTCTCCAACTGATCTATATCCTGCTGTATCCTCTGATTGTCCTCATCATTATCTGCAATTCCATCAACTTTGGTGTTGTCTGCAAAATTACAATTACATTTTTCTCCAAATCATTTGTATATATTACAAACAGCAAAAGTCCTAGCACTGATCCCTGAGGAATGTCACATGGCACAGCCCTCCATTCAGAAAGGGCCCCCTTCCACTGCTAACCTCTGTCTCCTGTGACCAAGCCAGTTCTGTATTCATCTTGTCAGCCTTTGATGGCTGGACTTGCGGATAGCGAGGAGCATTGTCAAGCGATGCAGCAGGACATAGATAGGCTGGTAGCTTGGGCAGACAGATGGCAGATGGAATTCAATCCTGATAAATGTGAGGTGATGCATTTCAGGAGAAAGAATGTAGAGGGAAGGTATATGATAAAGGGTAGACCTATTAAAAGTATAGAAACGCAGAGGGACCTGGGGTGCAGGTGAACAAGTCTCTGAAGGTGGCAGAGCAAGTGGAAAAGGTTGTGAAGAAAGCATATAGTATGTTAGCCTTTATATGAAGGGGTATAGAGTACAAGAGCTGGCCTTCAATGTTGCAGTTGTATAAAGCATTGGTTAGACCTCATTTGGAATACTGCATCTAGTTCTGGTCGCCTTACTACCGGAAGGACGGGGAGACTCTGGAGAGAGTGCAGAGGAGGTTTACCAGGATGCTGCCTGGTATGGAAGGTCTGAGTTACGAGGAGAGGTTAGGCAAATTGGGACTGTTTTCCTTAGAAAGACATAAACTTAGAAGAGATCTAATAGAGGTGTACAAGATTATGAGGGGTATAGATAGAGTAAACAAGGTTAAGCTTTTTCCTAGGATGGACTCGACTAGCACAAGGGGTCACGGGCTTAGGGTGATGGAGGTAAGGTATAATTTGGATGGTGGAGGAAGTTTTTCACACAGAGGTTGGTGGGGGTATGGAATGCGCTGCCAAATAAAGTGGTGGAGGCAGGTACTCTGGAGTTATTTAAGAAATACTTACCTGGGCAGATGAACAGAATGGGAATGGAGGGGTATAGAAAACTGACTTAAAACTGATGAGCCTTGGGAGTCCCTGGGAAGTGTGTAAATAGATGATGATATTGATGTACTTGTTTTTATCCTACAGGTGCTTTGGTCCACCTTGTTGTCTAACGAGAGGCATACACGGGATGGGTCGTGGGAGGGCTGCTCTTGGATTTTTTTCGACAGTATCCTAGTGCTTCACGTCGTTAGTGTACGTTTGACCTGGACCATTTGATGGGCAACACGACAGCTCAGTGACTATCGCTGTGCTGTGCAGATACATGGATTTGGGCCTGTGTCTGTGGGAGTTTGCACATTCTCCCCATGCTTGCGTGGGTTTTCTCCGGGCGCTCTGGTTTCCTCTCACATCCCAAAGATGTACTCTTAGGCTAATTGGCAAAACAAATTCTCCCTAACTTGTCTCAAATTTGTTTTTTAATCCATAGATCTATAAACATGGACAGGGATCGCGGATAGGGGTGGGAACATTGGGGTGGCGGTGCGGGCTTGTTGGGCCGAAGGGCCTGTTTCCCGTGTTGTTTTGTTCTTTGTTCTTTGTTCTTTGATTGTGTGTGACTTCCATTCCTTTACCAGTTTGCCATGGGAGACCTTGTCACAGGCCTTACTATTGTCCATGTAGACAAAATCCACTGTCCTGCCCTCATCAATTATCTTCATCACCTCCTCGAAAAACGTGATGAAGTTAGTGAGACATTACCTTCCCTTCACAAAACCATGTTGCTTCTCGTTAATACATCCACTTCTTTGCAAGTGGGAATAAATCCTTTCTCGAAGATTCCTCACCAATAATTTCACTGAACTGACATAAGGTTCACTGGCCATCAATTACCTGGATTTCCTTGCTTCTCTTCTTAAACAAAGGAACAAAATTGGCTAATCTCCAATCCTCTGGGACCTCCCCTGTCACAATGAGGACACAGTGATTTCTCTCAGTGCCCAGAAATTTCCTCCCTTGCCTCTCACAGTATTCTGGGGTACATCCCATCAGGTCCTGGGGACTCGCCTACCTTACTGTTTTTCAAGAGCGTCAGTACCTCCACCTTTTTGATCTCAATATGAAGTGAACTATCTGCACATCCTTCTCCAGACTCATCATCCACAAAGTTCTTCTGTTCTGTGAATACTGATGCAAAATATTTATTTAATACCTTGCCAATTTCCTCTAGCTCCATGCATAGATTCCTTCCCCTCTCCCTGGCTATCCTTTTTATGTATGTATAAAATGACTTGAGATTTTCCTTAATCCTGCTGGCTAATGATTTTTGTGAATTTCTATTTCAGCCCCCCTGGCTCCTTGCTTTAGTGTCTTTCTACTTTTCTTGCATTCCACACTTGCCTGGTGTATTCCCAGCCTTCTAGCTGAAACAAATGCTTCCTTTTTCTTTATGACTTGGCTCACATCTCATTATCTGAAGTTCTTGAAATATTGCATATCTATCCTTCATCTTTACAGGAATGTACCAGACTTGGATTCCTATCAACTTACACATGAAAACCTCAGTCTACATTCTTCAGTTACTGCCTAGTAGTTGAAATTAGCTTCCCCCAAATCTAGCATTTTCAGCTGAGGGCAGCACTTTATCCATCAATTCCTTAAAGCTTACTGAATTGTGGTTGCTGTTCCCAAACTGCTCCCCTAATGAAATGTCAACTACCTGACTGGGCTTATTTCTCAGTATTAGTTCCTGGATGGCCTCCTGCTTAGGCAGGCTATGTACATATTGTTTTAAGAACCCCACCTAGATATTCCTCACAAACTCTGCCCCATCCACGCTCCTAGCACCAAGTGAGTTCCGGTCAATATAAGGAAAGGTAAAATCACTCACAATAACAAAATTGTTACTTTATCAATCAGAGTGTTTTTTTTAAATGAGGAAAGGGGTTGTGCAGATTGACAAATCCTTCTAAAGAACAATGAGTACATTTTTGTGTATTTTGTGTACTGGAATCTTTGCTCTCCTTATCGAAAAACTATCTCTGTCTTAAACATAAAATGAATTGGTCTCCACACTTTTCAGTGACAATGAATTCCATAGATTCACCACCATCTGGCTAAAGACATTTCTCCTCATCTCAGTTCTAAAAGGTTGTCCCTTTATTTTAAGGCTGTGTCTTCAGAATCCAGATCTCTCTAACTAATGGAAACGTCTCCACTTGCATTCCAGTCAGGCTTTTCAGTATTCTGTCAGTTTCAATGAGACTCTCCCTCATCCTTCTAAATTCCAACAACTACAGGTCAGAGTCCAAAGACTAATCAGTGCTAAATAAGAGATTGTGGGGAGTCTGAAATACATTTTTGTGCTCTGTGGAAATTTATATTGGTCTTTTAAGAATCAGACAATGGTATTAAAGGAACAGGTTTATTTTTAGAAAATGTTACAGCACTCACTTTACAACTCCATTCTCCAAATCTTTCAGTAGTTGTTCAGATAAACCTAAAAGATAAGACTGTTGCATTAAATCAATTAATTTATTATTCTCATATGTACTGGGATACAGTAAAAATTTTGTTTCTTGTGCACTATACGGAGAAAGCATACCATTCATAAAGTACATGGGGAGAAGGTAAAGGAGAGGATGCCGAATATAATGTTGCAGTCACAGTTCGGGTGAAGAGAAGCATTAGCTTAATGTATGCCAGGACCATTGCGGTAGGGAAGAAGCTGCTCTTGAATCTATTGGTTCGTCTTCACAGACTTTTGTATATTTTTCCTAGTGGAAGAAGGTTAACAATTAAATAGACTGGGGTTGTTTTCCCTTGAAAGACGTCAGCTTAGAGGGGATCTAATAGAGGTGTATAAGATTATAAGGGGTATAGATAGAGTAAATGGTGGTAAACTTTTTCCACCTTCAGAAATGGATAGGACGAGGGGTCATGGCCTTAGGGTGAGGGGGGCTATGTATAAGACGAATATGAGAGGGCAGTTTTTCACACAAAGGGTAGTGGGGGTGTGGAATGCACTGCCGAGTAAGGTGGTGGGAGCAGGCACGCTAGGGCTGTTTAAGGGTCTCTTGGACAGCCACATGAGCAGTATGCAGATAGAGGGATATAGTAGGACTGTTTAACTATGGCTTTTTTTCCACAGGAAATTCGGTCCATACTTGACCAACAAGGAGCATGCATTCGGCAGGTGATGCGAGGACAGCTCTTGGATGTTGATTCATGGGTTGCCTGGTGCTTCATGTCGTAAATGAATGCTTTATCTGGATCATCTGAAGGGCACCATGACAGCTCAGTGACTATCGCTGTAGCTGTGCAGACACTTGGAATTGGGCCGGTGTCTGCGGGAGTTTGCGCATCCTCCCCGTGGTTGCGTGGGTTTTCTCCGGGTGCTCCGGTTTCCTCCCACAACCCAAAAATTCGCTCTTAGGCTGATTGGGAAACAAATTGTCCCTACATTGAGATTCTTCCATATTAGGAATAACCTAAAATTAGAATAGGATAATGGAATTGTTACTATATAGTTATGACGGCGGCGCGGGCTCATTGGGCCGAAGGGCCTGTTTCCCGTGCTGTGTTGCTCTAAAAAAAAAGGTGCAAGAGACGATGTCCAGGCTCCATTTGAAGTAGGGCGGCATGATGGTATAGTGGTTAGCGCTGCTATTTCACAACTTCAGGGCCCCGGTTTCGATTCCTGACTTGGGTCAGTGTCGGTGTGGAGTTTGCACGTTCTCCCGTGTCTGCGTGGGTTTCCTCTGGGTGCTCCGGTTTCTTCACAGGGGCTAAATATGTGCGGGTTAGATGGATTTGTCATGCTAAGCTGCCCTTTAGATTCAGGGTGACTAGCTAGAGCAAATATGTGATATTATGGGGACAGGGACTGGGTGGGATTGTGGTTGGTGCAGACGTGATGGCCCGAATGGCCTCCTCCTGCATTGTATGATTCTATGATAATATTCCAAAAAGGAGTTCTGCTGAATCCGGGAAGCTAATATTCAGAAGGTAATCATAGCACAGCGTCGTTTTGTGTGCCCTCTTTAACCGACAGGACAGAATGGTAACTGTGGCCGAATAGTGATGTATCAATTGCTGATTTCGGGATGAGAATCGGCATCGCCTGTGATAATCATTGTCAATATGAGGTTAAATCATTCACTTCTTCTACTTTTGATTCTTCTCCATGTTGGCAATATTACTTTTTGTACATTTCATCTTGAATATAAATTGGGATTGTCACCACGCTATTTCTCATTCGGCACATTGATGGGAATGCTTTGAACGGTGATATTTTTGGGGCCATTTCCATCCGCATGGATCACAAGATGTGGGCTGGAGGAAACCGCGTTTCCATTTTCCGCTCTTTCTCACAATGTTCCAAAACTGGTTTAGAAACCAGGACAAGAATCCGCTGAGATATGACAGCATTGTTGATCAGTCTCTGCTTTCTCCAGCTACAGTTCCACTTTTCACCACAAACGCAAATAGCTTCAATAGACGTTACTTTCGCCTGTTTAACTAGTTTGGTGTGTGAGGGACTTGGACACTGACTAATACAGACTTTCAAAATTTTAACATTGCTGCTCGGCAATGTACAGAGGCATAAAAACACAATGAAATTAGATGCTGAGTATTTGAACAATTTCTGTTTTTATTTCAGAATCTGTGTATTTAATTTTTGTTTTCTTATACGGCCTCTGCAAGACAGTGAAAATAATCAGGATTTTTTAATAGGAAACTACATTTCTCCACGCAATCAACTCTGGGCGGCTCAGTAACACAGCGGTTAGCACTGCTGCCTCGCAAGCCCAGGGTGCCGGGTACGATTCCCGGCATGGGTCACTGTCTGTGTGAAGTTTGCACATTCTTCTCGTGTCTGCATGGGTTTCCTCTCAGTCCAAAGATGTGTAGGTTAGATTGATTGGCCATGCTTTAAAAAAAATTGCCCCTTCGAGTTGTGAGATGTCTAGGTTAGAGAGAGTAGCGGGTAAATATGTAGGGATGTGAGGATAGGCTTGGGTGGGTTTATGATCGGTGCAGACTCGATGGGCTGAATGGCCTCCTTCTGCACTGTAGGGATTCTATGAATTCTCCGAATGAAGTGTTGAGAATATTTTCTGCCTTTGAGTGATGACGGGAGTCTGAGTAACAGAGAATGATTGAAATATGTCTGTTTTCTCTCCGGCCGCTGTCGCCGCTTAACAGCGATGAAGATTTGATGCCATTGAATCGGGCGATTTGCAAACTGAAAGCGCCGGGGATGAAGCTGAACAGGTATGAGAGAGCTCGGCGCTGAGGGGAAAGATCACAACTATGTTGTGAGATTCCGTTCCACAATTAAAGATTGGAAAACAGCTCTAAGCAGCCGGAGCTGAAAACAAGAGACACGTTTCAATCATTCCCTTTTACTCAGAGACTCCTGAAGTCACTCAAACACAGAAAATATTCTCAATACGCCATTGGGAGAAATTCTAGAATCCCTACACTGCAGAAGGAGGCCATTCGGTCCCTCAAGTCTGCACCGATCATGAACCCACCCAGGCCCTACCCCCATATCCCTACATACTTACCCGCTAAATACTTTCCCTGTTACTCAGACTCCCGACTTCACTCAAACTTCTCCACCAGGATTCATTTCCACATTCACATCTGTCCTGGAGAAATCCAGCTGTGCATCTCCCTGGGTGTTGGAATGGGATGGAGCCGGAATAATTCCTCGGCTGCCGGCTCCGCTTTCCCCCAGAGCCCGGCTCATTTTCTCAATGAACCAAGTGAGAAAACGGAGTAAATCTGGCAGCATTGTGCGGCTCCTCGGGAGAACAGCGGGAAATAACTGCAGTCAGAGCGCCTCACAGACTGGAATCCCGGCCCAGTGTGTGCGGGATATAAAGATATATTAACCAATCAGAAATCGCCGTCCATGTTCAGGTGACATGTCTTTAAATTGACAAACCAGGACAGGGAGGATCCCTCTGGACCACCCAGCGCCAAAATCTGCACGCGAACTTCCGAGCGGTGTTCCGAGCTGGACCATGGAATTAGAACAGATGGGAGTGTGATAGCAGGCACAGGCACGATGGGCTGAAGGGTCTCCTTCTGTGTGTAAAATTCTGTGATTTTATCCCTCTAACTCTGACTCTAGCAGCACCAGATGGGGTCACATTTTTAGATGTTTCATAAGCCGGAGCAACTGTCAGGGGGAGATTGCCGGTCCAGGAAATTGACCTGCAATTGGAGCAATCCAAAAGAGTTTCCTCAACTCATCCTTTGGGAGCTCAGCTCCCCTCAGTATGACACTGGAGTGTTTGTATGTTAGGGTCTCAAGTTTAATCACAATATCAATTGCCTCCTTTTAACTCCTGGCCCATCAG
Organism: Sphyrna mokarran; assembly: GCA_024679065.1. Lineage (NCBI taxonomy): Eukaryota > Metazoa > Chordata > Chondrichthyes > Carcharhiniformes > Carcharhinidae > Sphyrna > Sphyrna mokarran. The sequence goes on along the minus strand of JAGIQG010000027.1, from coordinate 8,635,784 downwards.
AAATGCATCAGAAAAGTGGTGATTGTGAATTTGGGATTCTCAATCCCAAATCCCACATTGGGAGATAATTCTATTTAAGATTTTGTTTTGGAACATCATTTTGGTTTATCATGAGAACTCACAATCATCTCAAATTTGTTAATGTCAAAATTTCACAGGCAAAACATAGAAACTAGAAACAGGAGAAAGGCCTTCGGCCCTTCTGGCCTACCCTCCGTTCATTTTGATCACGGCCAATCATCAAATACATTGCCCTTGACCACGTCTTCCCCTATATCCCTTGAAACCTTTAGCCCCTAGAACTATAAATAATACCTTCTTGAATTCACATAATGTTTTGGCCTCAACTACATTCTGTGGTATTGAGTTCCACGCATTCACCATTCTCTCACCTCAGTCCAAAATTGTTTACCCCTTTTGCTCAAGCTATGCCCCTAGTTCTGGACTTCCTGACCAGTGGGAACAGTCTATCTTAATCTACCCAGTAAAGTCTGTTAGAATTTGAGACGTTTCTACAAGGTCCCTTCTCACTCTTCTAAACTCCAGTGAATATAATAACTGATTTAATCTCTCCTTATATTACAGGCCTGTCATCCCAGGAATCACCCTGGTATATCTTCGCTGCAGTCCCTGAATAGCAAGGACATCTTTCCTCAGATAAGGACACCGAAACTGCGCAGAATACTCCAGGTGTGGCCTCACCAATGCTTTCTATAATTGCAATATTGAAAGATAATTAAAATAATTGTGTATTCCGGGGCTGTGAGGAAAAGCGAGGAAGTGGCATTTGTGAATTAGTTCCTCCAGGAAGCCAGAACAGCCACAATGGACCAAATGGCCTCCTGTTGTGCGTTACCATCATTTGGATCTGTGAAGAATAGTTTGTACCATGATCTGAGCCTGACTTCAAAATGTTGACTGCAACTGGGAAGCTTTTTTCCCATTCATTGAATCGGTTGTAAAGGAGGTGGTTATAAAGACGTCAAAATGCAAAACAAAAATATATTACTCAGCCACAGAAAGTGCTTAAAATAAAACATCTCAGTTCAAATAGGTTCTGACACTGAATCTACCTGGGTGCAGAATGTGCTCCCCCTGGTGTTGCGACAGGAACACAGCAGAGAATCAAATGATCGATCGCAGGAGACACCATCAAATAACATCTTAGATGCTGTTTTAAAATTCTCTGTTCTTCCAAACTATGGCATAGTGTATTTATGCGGAGTTATGATCAGAAAGCTAACATTATGGACAAAAAGGGAATGGTTTAGGTTAGAGGGTCATTGCTTTTTCCTAATTGGTCAGTGCAACATTGAAGGCCGAAGGGCCTGTTCTGCGCTGTAATGTTCTATGTTCTATTATACATTATTGGATGCCAGAGAGGTGGTTCCCCAGACTTGATCTATGCCCCATGTAATTGGCAGGTAAATACTATCGAAAGAGAGATTGCCAGACGTATTTTGCAGGTTCTGTAAATTAGAGAAAAAATATTCATGGAGCAGAACACAAATGTACAAGTATAGTTGAAGATATTTTTACACAATACCAAATAGTTATAAAATGTTGATTACCATTTCAGACAGCGAGTAAACAGTTTATATGGAGAATTAGTTCTGATTACAATAATTAAGGACATGTTGAGTGTCTAACTTTCATTGTTGTGACAACATATATTTCTGTGAGGTGTTCACAAAACTGAAGCCGCTGTTATCACGAGCTGGTGTCAGTCAGTGCAATCCAAGTGCCGGAAATGGCAATAGAATGAATAGGTTTTTGGTGGTCAGCACAGGCATGATGGGCCGAAGGACCTATTTTTCTGTTCAAAAGGTTGATGACTTTACCTCTAGACTGGGCTGTTGATTAAACAGCTAGAATAAACTGGGCTACTGAACAAACAACATCAGAGAAACATAGGAGAAATGAAGAGATGAATTGAAATAAATAGTGGACAATGGCTGACATTGCAGTAAAATCACCCACTCTTTCAATTTCAGCACAAAACAGCTCATTTCTGGGTTTTATTACTCATTGCTGCAGTTAAAGACAGGGTATTGAGGAAAATGACTTTGATTTTTTTTTCTAAGATTAAGGCAAGGAAGGGGGCACCCAGATTTGAACTGGGGACCTCTTGATCTGCAGTCAAATGCTCTACCACTGAGCTATACCCCCTCTTATTGACTACCAGTTTCTGTGTTTTGAAATAAAATAAAACTTGGGTATTTCTTTACCTGAAGGACACGCCTCGGGAAACATTAACCCTTTACTCCTTTTTCCACAGATGCTCCCTGATGGGGAGGGAAGATTTCTGGTATTTTCTGACTGCACCAATCTTTATTTTGAACAGCATTAATATTGGGGGGGGGGAGACCCTGAATATGATCTGTAATGAAATAAGACATCACACACCTGTATCCATTTATGTTGTACAGTCACTGCTTCATTAGTAAAAGAATGGAATGGATATTTACCCTCAAATGAGATGAAGGCCTAAGGATCCATTATATTCAGCAAAGTGGTTTGGAGGAAACAAGTAATTCCAGAATTATTTAAATAACAGTATTTGTATTCATAAAGCCTGCAAATTGATTTTGAAGGGTTTTTGAGGAATTTATTATTGACTCCAGTGGTCACAGAGTTGCTGCAGAGGCGCAGTAATGACAGCAAACATGAAAACATGAGGCCATTGAGAGGATATTGGATTGAAACTAGACACCGTCAAATACTTTGTCCCCAGTCACATCTCTACAGCTTCTTATGCTTCTCAAATCCATAGAATCCTTGCAATACAGAAGAAATGATGTGGAGATGCCAGTATTGGGCTGGGGTAAACACAGTAAGAATTCTTACAACACCAGGTTAAAGGTTGCTGCAAATAAACCTGTTGGATTTTAACCTGGTGTTGTGAGACTTCTTACTATGTAGAAGGAGGCCAGACAGGCAGCAAACTGTTTATACAGAGAATTAATCTTGATCACAATAATTACAGAGATGTTGAATATGTTACATCTCTTGATGTGACAAAACACATTTGTATGAGGGGATGATAAAAGTGAAGCCGCTGTTTTCACAAGCTTGTGTCAATCAATATATTCCAAATGCTGGAAAATTGGATTAAAATAGATAAATAATAATAAATAAATAATAACAATAATAGTAATAAATAAAAATAAAATAAATAGGTGTTTTGTGGCCAGAATAGTCATGATGGGCCAAATGGCCTATTATTATGTTATAAAACATCATGACTTTATCTCTTGACTGATGTCCAAAATAAAATGGTCCACAGGAGTAAGACTATCAGAGGAACAGAAGAGAAATGATGGAGTAAGTAGTGAATAATGACAAGCATTGCAATAAAATCTTCCACTCGTGGCAACATACATTGAATTTCAGGATTATTATTACTCATTGCTGCAGTTATAGACACTGTACTGTGTATGGGTGGTTTGTGTGACATTAGTCCTTATTTTGCTAAATTAAAGGGAATACCCAAATTTGGGCTTAGGAATTGCTTGATCTGCAGTCAAGTACTCTACTACTGAGATATATCACCTCATGGCAGCTAATGATTTCTGTGCTTTGAAATAAAATAAAACTTGGTTATTTTGTGATCTCAAGGATACGCTGGCATCCTGTGAAACATTAACCTTTACTTCTTTTGTCACAGATGCTCCCTGATGGACAGGGAGGGTTTCTGCTATTTTCTGGCTGTACCAATTTTCATTTTTTACAGTATGAACTTTTGGGGAAGAATCCTGAATAAAATTTGTCTTTGCTCTGGAGTGTTGGAGGTGGGGGCAGCGGGAATGGAGGGATGGCAGGAAGTGAGGAGAGAGAGAGAAAGAAAGAAAAAGAGATCCTCTGTAAGATTATCCACCCCGGGCATATCACTCCCTTCCAATAACTCGTTTCCCCAGGAATCTGGACAGTGGCAACCCGACACCATCCCTGGGTGTACGCACCATCTCAGTGGCTGCTGACCATCGATACATTATCGCCACGGTGGGCACAGAGAACATAATCTGTTTCTTAAAGTAAAACCCGCTCTGTACATCAGATAGATAGGTTTTGTCTTCTGTGATGGAGACAAAATCCATATCTTCACCTGAGGTCACTGCACAAATCCACAGGAGAAAAAAGAAATAAACTGCAGAGATTTACACAGTCTGCAGGGTTTTCAGGAGCAAGACTCGGGGGAGAGCCAGATTGTGACGGGGTCTCTATTGGGAATTCCTGAAGCACAGACATGAGTGCACCCAACTGACTGTCTTGTGCAGTTGCTCCCAGGAAGGGCATCAATCGGGTGACACATAGGCACAGTGGGTAGTACTGCTGCCTCATGGCACCAGGGACTCATGCTAAGGTGCCAGAATATGGTGATTAATGGATTTTCAGTGATTTCATTGCAGTATTAATGTAAGCCTGCTTGTAACTAATAATAAATGAACTTAAACTTCAGACAGATGGTGTGGAAGAACTTTGTGACTTTCGTGTGACGGGTGGCCATTGTGGGGAGCTCTGCAGAGTTCATGCAGTGAGGAGCTGTGTTAACGTCTGCCAAGTTCCCGTGTTTGAGGCAACAGCTGCCAGGCCTGGGATGGAATGTCAGCAGTCAGACACAGAGCCTGTCCAGCAGACAGATAGCAGAGTAACCAGTGCGACATTAGTGGGATTGGGACCCAGCCACATATGCAATCACTCGGGGGTCATTCAGCTGCCAGGGGGAATGTGCACTGCATGAGTCCACAACCAGCGTGGAACCCGACCTGAGGACCCTCAGTCTAGCACAAGCTCTCCCCAAAACCCATGCCCAAATTCAAACCTCCCCGCCACTCCACACTACACCATGGCAGCAGCTGAGAGCCCTCTGTACCCCGGAGGTTGGTGCTCAGCAGTGCTCACTCCTCGCTCTCCATCGCTAATACTGTGCCTGAATCACACCATATAGAGCAGAGGGATTCACACCAGCAGGATGTCATACCAGAGAGGTGGGAAGCATCCGAGAGGAGTCTGTGAGCTGGACTAGCTGATAATATTGAAATCCAGTCAGATTTACACTCGTGAGCCAGGTTTCCAGTTTGAACAGGAAGCGGTTCACATCATTAAAATGGGGCCAGAAAGATAGTAAACAATTTGAAGTGTGTCTCTACCCTGCTCCAGAATTAAAGATTGGGAAACAACTCCAAGCAGAGTTTCTGGAACTGCTGCTGTGGACAAGCTGGATCATGTTACAGGATTGGAAATCCTCCCACACAAATACACAGCACTGACACCCAGGAAACAGGGCAATAAAATACAACAGAATAAACAGCCAGATTGTTAGGGGATGTGGCTTCATCTGAAATAAAGTCTGATCTGAATCAGTGTGTAGAGATGCCGGCGTTGGACTGGGGTAAACTCAGTAAAGTTTTGCAACACCAATTTTAAATCCAACCAATTTACTTGATAGTAAATCTGTGAGCTTTCGACACTATGTTGTGCCTTCGTCAGGCAAATGCAGTGTTCTGATCTGCAGAGGCACTCATATCCACACAGACAGTTACAGATTGCTGATTAGAATGCGAATCCTTACATCTAACCTGCTATTCAAGTGTTAAAGTAGCTAACAATGTGTGTGAAGGGAATCCTGAGCATTGGTTAGAGAATTGTGTATTTTCTCCAGACAGCACAGTAAGTGAGGTTTTTTGCTAACCCAGGCAAGTTACGGGGGTTACAGATAGTGTGTCATGAAGCCAAGATCCCTATTAAGACCGTCCTCATGTGTGCGGAACTTGGCTATCAGTCTCTGCTCAGCAACTCTGCGCTGTCGTGTGTCACGAAGGCCCCCTTGAAGAACATTTACCTGCAGGTCGGAGGCCGAATGCCCATGACTGCTGAAGTGTTCGCCCACAGGAAGGGAACTGTTTTGCCTGGTGATTGTTGAGCGATGCTCATTCATCCGCTGTCGTAGTGTCTACATGGTCTCCCCAATGTACCATGCTTCGGGACATCCTTTCTTGCAACGTATTAGGTAGACAACGTTGGCCGAGTTGCAAGAGTATGTACCGTGTACCTCATGAATGGTATCCTCACATTTGATTATGTCGTCCATGTCTATGATCTGGCATGTCTTGCAGAGGTTGCTGTGGCAGGGTTGTGTGGTATTGTGGTCACCGTTCTCCTGAAGGTTGGGTAGTTTGCTGCGAACAATGATCTGTTTAAACCTCACTTACTGTGCTGTCTGGAGAAAATACACAATTCTCTAACCAATGCTCAGGATTTCCTTCACACACATTGTTAGCCACTTTAACACTTGAATAGCAGGTTAGATGTAAGGATTCGCATTCTAATCAGCAATCTGTAACTGTCTGTGTGGATATGAGTGCCTCTGCAGATCAGAACACTGCATTTGCCTGACGAAGGCACAACATAGTGTCAAAAGCTCGCGGATTTACTATCAAATAAATTGGTTGGATTTAAAATTGGTGTTGCAAAACTTTCCTGAGTTTACCCCAGTCCAACGCCGGCATCTCTACATCATGACTACTATTGACACTGCATACTGCCGGATCCAAGTGGAGAGGATCTCCAAGAGGATTGCACATATCGACACAGACATCAAGTTTCTACAGAGATGCAAGAAAGCAGACAGGACACCAAAGGGACTACAGATCACGAACCCACTCAGGTCAACCTATAACACAGACTACGCTGAGAGGCTTTGCCGTCGCACTTCTCTCACACTCCTCAATCACCTCATACACCAGCTCTATAGCAAACGCCGCACCCTGGAAAGTAAAATGGAATACATATTCTCAACTTGCGCTCGGGACGCAGATCAGATGCGAAACTTTGCCAAGCAGATGAGACAAAGAAACTACACCATTTACATGCACACCAAGAACAGAAAACTTGAAAAACTCGGCATCGCCACCAGCAACAACCAAGCCTCCCTTGGCACCACAGTAGAAAACAACACTACCACATAGAGGTCCATTGTTAACCTGTCAGACTACACACTTCAATCAGAGGAAATCGAAGTTCTCAGCCGAGGGCTCAATTTCTGTTCCACCACCAAAATGGACCCCACCAGTCTTGCAGCGGACACAGGGAAATTCATCAGGCGAATGAGGCTGCGTGAGTTCTTCCACAAACCCCAAGAGGCCAATAGCAGATTCAATGAGATAGCTAATGAACCAGAACAGCCGACAGAGGGATCCGCAGTGCAGCAACCGAAGAGGAATGAATCCAATTGGACTCCTCCGGAAGGCCGCTGCCCCCGACTGGACATGTATGCCCAAGCCATCAGGAGGTGCGTGAACACCAGATTCATCAACCGCACTTACAAGACAGTCCCAAACATCACCCAAGCACAAAGCAAGGCCATCCGTGCTCTCAAGACCAACCGCAACATTGTCATCAAACCAGCAGACAAAGGAGGCGCCACCGTCATACTGAACAGAACGGACTACTGTGAAGAAGTGTACCGACAACTAAACAATGAGAAACACTACAGACAGTTACCAGCAGATCCGACCAAAGAACACACTCGTCAACTCAACACTCTGATCAAAACCTTTGATCCGGACCTTCAGAACACCCTCCAGGCTCTCATTCCACGTACTCCCCGCATTGGAGATCTCTACTGCCTCCCAAAGATACACAAGGCAAACATACCCGGCCGTCCCATCGTATCAGGCAATGGGACCCTGTGTGAGAACCTCTCCAGCTATATCGAGGGCATCCTGAAACCCATTGTACAAAGAACCCCCAGCTTTTGTCTTGACACTACGGACTTCCTACAGAAACTCAGCACGCATGAAGCAGTTGAACCAGGGACACTCCTTGTCACAATGGATGTCTCGGCGCTCTACACCAACATCCCCCACGATGATGGTATTGCTGCAACTGCCTCAGTACTCAATGCCAACAACTGTCAGTTTCCGGATGCAATTTTACAACTCATCCGCTTCATCTTGGACCACAATGTCTTCACCTTCAACAATCAGCTTTTCATCCAGACACGTGGAACAGCCATGGGGACCAAATTTGCACCTCAGTATGCCAACATCTTCATGCACAGGTTCGAACAAGACTTCTTCACTACACGAGATCTTCAACCAAGGTTATATACTAGATACATTGATGACATCTTTTTCCTTTGGACTCATGGTGAACAATCATTGAAACAACTGTATGATGATATCAACAAGTTCCATCCCACCATCAGACTCACCATGGACTATTCTCCAGAATCAGTTGCATTCTTGGACACACGCATCTCCATCAAGGACGGTCACCTCAGCACCTCACTGTACCGCAAACCGACAGACAACCTCACAATGCTCCACTTCTCCAGCTTCCACCCTAGACACGTTAAAGAAGCCATTCCCTATGGACAAGCCCTCCGTATACACAGAATTTGCTCAGATGAGGAGGATCGTGACAGACACCTCCAGATGCTGAAGGATGCCCTCATGAGAACAGGATATGGCGCTCGACTCATCAATCGACAGTTCCAACGTGCCACAGCGATAAACCGCACTGACCTCCTCAGAAGACGAACACGGGACAAGGTGGACAGAGTACCCTTTGTTGTCCAGTACTTCCCCGGAGCGGAGAAGCTACGACATCTTCTCCGGAGTCTTCAACATGTCATCGATGACGATGAACATCTCGCTAGGGCCATCCCCACCCCCCCACTTCTTGCTTTCAGACAACCGCACAACCTCAAACAGATCATTGTTCGCAGCAAACTACCCAACCTTCAGGAGAACAGTGACCACAATACCACACAACCCTGCCACAGCAACCTCTGCAAGACATGCCAGATCATAGACATGGACAACATCATCAAACGTGAGGATACCATTCACCAGGTACACGGTACATACTCTTGCAACTCGGCCAACGTTGTCTACCTAATAAGTTGCAAGAAAGGATGTCCCGAAGCATGGTATATTGGGGAGACCATGCAGACACTACGACAGCGGATGAATGAGCATCGCTCAACAATCACCAGGCAAAACAGTTCCCTTCCTGTGGGCGAACACTTCAGCAGTCATGGGCATTCGGCCTCCGACCTGCGGGTAAATGTTCTTCAAGGGGGCCTTCGTGACACACGACAGCGCAGAGTTGCTGAGCAGAGACTGATAGCCAAGCTCCGCACACATGAGGACGGTCTTAACAGGGATCTTGGCTTCATGTCACACTATCTGTAACCCCCGTAACTTGCCTGGATTAGCAAAAAACCTCACTTACTGTGCTGTCTGGAGAAAATACACAATTCTCTAACCAATGCTCAGGATTCCCTTCACACACATTGTTGCCACTTTAACATTTGAATAGCAGGTTAGATGTAAGGATTCGCATTCTAATCAGCAATCTGTAACTGTCTGTGTGGATATGAGTGCCTCTGCAGATCAGAACACTGCATTTGCCTGACGAAGGCACAACATAGTGTCGAAAGCTCGCGGATTTACTATCAAATAAATTGGTTGGATTTAAAATTGGTGTTGCAAAACTTTACTGAATCAGTGAAACAGGAAGAGAATGAACCAGGTTGTTCTGAAAGAGCTTGCCGGATTATCTATCAGGAGAATTTGATGTTTAGAAGCAGTGTTTGTGGGAGATGTGTTTCTGCCCACATGGGTGTGTGTTTTGCCCTTGGGAATTGGGGCAGAAGAGAGGATTCCCATAAGGTACATAAACTTCTGACGAACATAGTTAGGGAAGATTGGAAGGAACTTTTCCCTTTAGTTGTGCAGTCAATAATCAGTAGTCAGAGGTTGACGGTTGAGGCAGGATATATAGAGGGGATTTGAAGAAAAGAACTTCTCACTGAGAGGGTGCTGGGAATCTGGAACTCACTTTATAAAAGAGGCAACAGCACTCATAACATTTAGAAGCATTTAGATGAGCACTCACAATGCGACAGCATACAAGACTGCAGAATAAGTATTGGAAAAAGTGATTAGAATAAAGAGCTGCTCAATCACTGGCACAGACACAATGGGTTGAAGGGTCTCTTTCTATGCTGTAAAGCTCTGTGACTCTATCACTCAATCTCTATGACTCTAGTATTTGCAGGCAGTGTGGGAGAAGGGGATAGAGGAATAAAGGAATCTGATGAGAATTAGTGTGTGTTTGTGAAACATTTGCCTAAAAGTTAAAAGTGGCTTTAATTCTTCTGATGGTTTAAATGTTGTTATCCATCGGAGGTTTGGGATTTAAATCAGATTTTTGGATAGTTCACAGGCTGTAGGAATTGCCCAGGGGGAGTTTGCAGTTCGGGGCAATTGTCCTGCAAACTCCCTTGCCTAAGAACATCCAAATGAATTTCCCCAACCCATCCTTGGAATCTTGTCTCCACCCCCATCTCCAATACGACGCTGGGGGGGTTTGTCTGTTATGGCCTAAAGTTTAATCACAACGTTAATGATCCCCCTTGAAGTCCTCCCCTCATCAGAAAGGATGGTGAACATGAATTTAGGATTTTCTGTTCAGGGTCCTGCATTGGAATAATCTGAGATTATTTTTAGAACTTAATTTTAATTCATCTGGAGAACTCACAATCACAAGAACACGAGAAATAGCAACAGAAATAGACCACTGGGCTCTTCAAACCTGTCCCACCATTCAATATGATCATGGCTCCAGCTAACATTCTGCTCCTTCCTTCAGTTCATTAATGTAAACTTTGAACAAATACAGATCAAATCTGACCTCTGCTGCACTCCACTCGATACATCTTTCCAACCTGGAAAGGATTTGATTTTGATTTATTATTGGAATACATAATGGGATACAGTGAAAAGTATTGTTTCTTCTGTGTTATACAGGCTGAACAAAACATCATAGAGCACACTAGGGAGAAGAGAAGGAGAGGATGCCCAATACAGTGTTGCAGACACAGCTCAGATGCAAAGATCAGCAAGATTCAATCACTTCAAATCTGCTGGTGCAAAATTTCAGAAGGCGAAACAATGTTGAAAGATAATTAAAATAATTATGAATTCTGGGGCTTGAGGAAAAGGCAGGAAGTAGGATTAGTGAGATGCTTCCTCCAAGAAGCCAGTACAGGCACAATGGGCCAAATGGCCTCCTGTTGTGCTGTCAACATGAATCTGTGAATAATAGTTAGTCCCATTATCCGAACCTGATTATTAAAATGCCTGTTGAGTGCATAGAAGCAGTTTTTTTCCATTCACTAAATCACTTGAAAAGGAAATGGTCGTAAAGACATTAACATGCAAAACAACAACACTTCATTCAGCCACAGAAAGTGTTTAAAATATCTCAGTTCAGATTGTGACACTGAATCTGCTCGGGGGCAGAACGTGCTCCCCATGGTGTTGCGACTGGAACACAGCAGAGAATCAAATGGCTGGTAACAGGAGACACCATCAAATAATACCTTAGACACTGTTTTAAAAGTCTCTATTCTTTCAAACTACGGCACAAGTATTTATGCAGAGTTATGATCAGAACGCTAACATTGTATATTATAAAATGCCATGTAGGTAGCATCCAAACTTGACCTATGTTCCATATAATCTATAAGTAAATACAACTGAGCGAGTTGCTCCCAGACCTATTTACAGACTCTGTAAATTCGATTAAAAAATGTTCACTGGGCAGAATGCAAAGAAAATAGTTCAAGACATTTTTAGACAATGCCAAATTGTTTTAAATTGTTAGTTACAAACAGACACTAAACTATTTATGTGGAGAATTAGTCTTAATTCCTATAATTACAGGCATGTTGAGTGTGTAACTATCATTGTTGTGACAACATGCATTTCTGTGAGGGATTGACAAAAGCAAAGCCGCTGTTATCGTGTCAGTCAATACATTTAAAATGGGACTAGAATAGATAGGCTGATCCAGGCATGATGGGCTGAAGGACCTATTTTTCCATTGTAAAACTCTTAAGAGTTTACCTCCAGGTTGGTTTCTAGATTAAACGTCTAGAAAAAACTGACAGAACAAACACTATCAGAGAAACAGAAGAGAAACGAGGGAATGAATTGTAAAGATAGTAGACATTAACAAACAATGCAGCAAAATTATCCATTTTTTAAAGTAGCACCAAACATCTCATTTCAGGATTATTGTTATTCATTGCTGCAGTTGCAGGGACTGTACTGTGTGAAAGTGGGCTGTGCGATTTTGTTAAGATAAAGGAAAGGAAGGGGATACCCAGATTTGACCAGGAAACATCTTGATCTGCACTACCACTGAGCTATAACCCCGTATGTCAGCTAGTGGTCTCAGTGCTTTGAAATAAAATAACATTTGGGTGTTTCTTCAAGGACACATTGGCACCCCGGGAAACATTAACAATTTAGCCTCTTTGCCACAGATGCTCCCTGACGGGGAAGGAGGGAGGATTTCTGGTATTTTCTGACTGCACCAATTTTTATTTTTTATAGTATGAATATCGGATGAGAATCTTGAGTATGATCTGTAGTGAAATATGGCATCACACAGCTGCACCCATTTATGTTGTACAGTCACTGGTTCATTAGTAGAAGAATGGAATAAATATTTATCCTCGAATGAGAACCTCAGCTCAATATTTTGTTCATTGAGGAACTGAAGTGAAGGCCTAAGGATCCATTATATTCAGCAAAGTGGTTTGATTTAATTTATTATTGCCACATATTTCAGTATACAGTGAAACATATTGTTTCTTGCACACTATATAGACATAGCAAAATGCTGTAGAAGTGGTACCATGATTTGATCTATACTCCACCTAATCTACAGGTAAACAGTATCGAACATGAGAGCCCCAGACCTATTTTGCAGATTCTGTAAATTAGAGAAAAAATGCTCACAAGGTGAAACACAAATGTAAAAAAAGCTCAGGACATTTTTAGATCATATGAAATTGTTTTAAATTGTCGATTACCTTTTTAGACAGACACCAAACTGTTTATATAGAGAATTAGTCTTTATTACAATAATTGGTGTATAGGTGATTGGTTGTTGGTGGCCAGCACAGAAATGATGGGCCGGTGGGCCCCTTTTTGTGCTGTAAAAGACTTTGACTTTACCTCTCGACTGGGCTGTAGATTTTTCATCAAAATTAAAATGGTTCGCAGGACAAACACTATCAAGAATCAAAACCATGGAATCGATGGAAGCAAAATAGTGGGCAATGACAAGCATTACAGTAAGATCTTGCACTCTTTCAATAGAGGCATTAAATGGCTCATTTTAAGCCTTCTATTATTCATTGCTGTAGTTACAGGCACCATCCTGTATAAAGGCTGTGTGACTTTCTTTCTAAGATAAAGATTAGACAGGGGGCACCCAGATTTGAACTGAGGACCTCTTGATCTGCAGTCAAATGCTCTACCACTGAGCTATACCCCCTCATGTCATTTTGTGGCTCCTGTGCTGTGGAATAAAATAAAACTTGGGCGTTACTTCACCTTAAGGATAAATGTGAAACATTTGACACCCTGTGAAACATTAACCCTTTACTCCTTCCTCCACAAATGCTCTCTGATGGGGAGGGAGGATCTCTGGTATTCTTTGGCTGAACCAATCTTTATTTTTTACACTATGAATATTGGGGAGTGAACCCTGAATATGATCTGTAGTAAAATATGGCATCACACAGCTGCACCCATTTATGCTGTACAGTCACTAGTTCATTAATAGAAGAATGGAATAAATATTTATCCTCAAATGAGAACTTCAACTCAATATTTTATTTATTGAAGGCCTAAGGATCCATTACATTCAACAAAGTGGTTTGATTTAATTTATTATTGCCACATATTTCAGTATACAGTGAAACATATTGTTTCTTGCGGACTGTACAGACATAGCAAAATGCCACGGAGGTGGTACCATGATTTGATCTATACTCCATCTAATCTACAGGTAAACACTATCGAACATGAGAGCCCCAGACCTATTTTGCAGGTTCTGTAAATTAGAGAAAAAATACTCACAAGGTGAAACACAAATGTAAAAAAAGTTCAGGACATTTTTAGATAATACAAAATTGTTTTAAATTGTCGATTACCTTTTTAGACAGACACCAAACTGTTTATATAGAGAATTAGTCTTTATTACAATAATTGGTGTATAGGTGATTGGTTGTTGGTGGCCGGCACAGAAATGATGGGCCGGTGGACTCCTTTTTGTGCTGTAAAAGACTTTGACTTTACCTCTTGACTGGGCTGTAGATTTTTCATCAAAATTAAAATGGTTCGCAGGACAAACACTATCAAGAATCAAAACCATGGAATCGATGAAAGCAAAATAGTGGGCAACGACAAGCATTACAGTAAAATCTTGCACTCTTTCAATAGAGGCATCAAATAGCTCATTTTAAGCCTTCTATTATTCATTGCTGTAGTTACAGGCACCATCCTGTATAAAGGCTGTGTGACTTTCTTCCTAAGATAAAGGTTAGACAGGGGGCACCCAGATTTGAACTGAGGACCTCTTGATCTGCAGTCAAATGCTCTACCACTGAGCTATACCCCCTCATGTCATTTTGTGGCTGTGGAATAAAATAAAACATAGGCGTTACTTCACCTCAAGGACATACTGACACCCTGCGAAACATTAACCCTTTACTCCTTCCTCCACAAATGTTCTCTGATAGGAAGGGAGGATTTCTGGTATTCTCTGACTGCACCAATCTTTATTTTTTACGCTATGAATATTGGGGAGTGAACCCTGAATATGATCTGTAGTGAAATATGGCATCACACAGCTGCACCCATTTATGTTGTACAGTCACTAGTTCATTAATAGAAGAATGGAATAAATATTTATCCTCAAATGAAAATGTCAGCTCAATATTTTGTTCATTGAGGAACGGAAGTGAAGGCCCAAGGATCCATTACATTCAACAAAGTGGTTTGATTTGATTTATTATTGCCTCATATTTTAGTATACAGTGAAACATGTTGTTTCTTGCACGCTATACAGGTAAAGCATACTGTTCATAGGAAGGAAAGGAGAGAGTGGAGAATGTAGTGTTACTGTCACAGCTAGGGTGTCGAGAAAGATCAACCTAATGTGTGGTAAGTCCATTCAAAAGTCTGATGGCAGCAGAGAAGAAGCTGTTCTTGAGTCAGTTGATCCCTGATCCCAACGGAAGAAGGTGGATGACAGAATGTCTGGGCTATATGTGGTCTTTGATATACAGACTGCTTTTCCATGGCAGTGGGGAGTGTAGATAGAGTCAATGGATGGGAGGCTGTTTTGAGTGATGGACTGGCCTTTATTCACAATCCTTTGTAGTTTTCTGTGGTCTTGGACAGAGCAGGAGCCATACCAAACTGTGATACAATGAAAAAGAATGTTTTCTGTGGTGCACCTGTAGAAGTTGGTGAGAGTCATTGCGGACTTGCCAAATTTTCTTTGTCTCCTGAGAAAGTAGGGGTGTTGATGAGCTTTCTTAGCTATGGTGTCCAGTTTGGAGAAAACAAATAATTCCAGGATTAATTCAATAACTATATTCACATTCTTAAAGACAGCAACCCAAACTCTGGGGGTTTCTGAGGAGATGTTATTGATTCTTATCATTACAGAGTTGCTGAAGAGCAGAGTAATGACAGCAAAGGCACTTTGTGAAAACAGTAGATTATTGAAAGAATATTGCATTTAAGCTAGAGGACTTTCTTCGTAAACAGTCAAAAACTGTGTCCTCACGGACGTCTCTATAGCTTATTATGCTTATGGAATCCAGAGAATCCCTGCAGTGCAGAAGTAGGCTATTCAGCCCATCATTCCACATCAGTCATTTGAAAAAGCACTCCACATTGACTCACTCCCCCATCCTAGCCCCATAACCCCCACACACTGACCATGGCCAATCCATCTAACCTCCGTATCTTTGGACACTAAAGGGCAATGCACTATGGCCAATCCATCTTCCCCAGACTTTTTTAGGCTGTGGGAGCAACCTATGACCGCTGATTATTGACTGCTCTACTCAGGGGAAAGATTCCTTATTATCTTCCTAATTATGTGCATCAGAATTTATTCCTCTCATAGGAATCCTCCCCTCTACTCCCATGCCCAAGGGCTAAACAAACACCCATGTGGGCAGGAACACATTACCCACAAACTCTCTGCTTCTAAATATCAAATGTGGGAGTTATGATCACAAAGCTGACTTTATGCATTATAAAATGCTGCGAAGCTGGCACCCAGACTTGATCTATGCTCCATCTAATCTACAGGTAAACACTATCGAGGGAAAGAGCCCCAGACCTATTTTGCAGGCTCTGTAAATTAGAGAAATAACATTCAGTGGGCAGAACATAAGTGTAAAAAATGTTCAGGACATTTTTAGATAATGCCAAGCTATTTTAAATTGTCGATTACCTTTTCAGTCAAGCACCAAACTGTTGACATAGAGAATTAGTCTTTATTACAGTAATAGGTGTGTAGGTTACTGGTGCTTGGTGGCTGGTCCAGACACAATGGGCTGATATGCTTCTTTCTGTGCTGTAAAAATCTATGACTTTACCTCTAGACTGGGCTGTAAATTATACGTATAAATTAACATGGTCCACAGGACAAAAACTACCAAGAATCGAAAACAAAGGGAAAATTGTGGAATTGATGGAAGCAGAAAAGTGGGTAGTGACAATCGTTGCAGTAAAATCTTCCACTCTTACAGCAGAGGCACCAAATTCCAGATTTATTATTACTCATTGTTGCAGTTACAGACACTGTCCAGTGGAAGGGTGGGTTGTCTGACTTATATTTTTCTGCTAAGATAAAGACTAAACAGGGGGCACCCAGATTTGAACTGGGGACCTCTTGATCTGCAGTCAAATGCTCTACCACTGAGCTATACCCCCTCATGTCATATTATTATATAAACATGGTGCCTAGGACTAAAACAAAATTTAAGCATTTTTTCACCTCAGGGACACACTGGCACCCCGTGAAACATTAACCTTCATTCCTTTTGCTACAGATGCTGCCTGATGGGGAGGGAGTATTTCTGGTGATTTCTGACTGCACCAATCTTTATTTTTGTGAATAACGGGATGAATATCGGGGGAAGAAACCTGAATATGATCTGTGGTGAAATATGGCATCACACAGCTACACCCATTTATGTTGTGCAGTCACTTGTTAATTAATAGAAGAATGGAATAAATGTTTATCCTCACATCTGAAGATGTGCGAGTTAGGTTGATTGGCCATGCTAAAATTGCCCCTTAGTGTCCTGAAATGTGTAGGTTAGAGGGATTAGTGAGTAAATATGTAAGAATAACGGGGTAGGGTCTGGATGGGATGGTGGTCGGTGAAGACTTGATGGGCCAAATAGCCTCTTTCTGCACTCTAGGATTTCAATGATTCTATCAAGTAAGAACTTCAGCTCAATATTTTGCTTGCTGAGGAACTGAAGTGAAGATCTAAGGATCCATTACAAAGTGGTTTGGAGAAAACAAATAATTCCAGAATTAATTAAATAATTAAGTATTCTTAAAGACTGCAAATCGATCTTGAATGGTTTCTGAGAAGTCTGTTATTCGGTCTAATGATCACAGAGTTGCTACAGAGTAATGACAGCAAATTTCCTTTGGAAAAATGTGAGGCTGTTGAGAGGATGTTGGATTGAAACTGGAGGACTCTCTTCATACACGGTCAAATACTATGTGTAAGTGAGTGTGTAACTTTCATTGTTCTGACAACATAATATCTGTGAGGGGTTGATAAAAGTGAAGCCGCTGTTATCACCAGCTTGTGTCAGTCAGTACAATCCAAGTGCTGGAAAATGGGATTAGAATAAAAAGGTGCCTTAAGACTGGAACAGTCAGGATGGACCGAATGACCTATTGTTCTGTTGTAAAACTCTGTGACTTTTCTTCTGGCCTGGACTCTAGATTATATGTCGAGGATAAAATGGTCCACGGGAGTGAGACTATTAGAGAAACAGAGGAGAAATGACGGAGTGAATTATAATAAATAATGAACAATGACAAACATGGCAGTAAAATCTCAAAGTTTTTAAATAGCAGCACCTCACGATTATTATTATTCATTGCTGCAGTCACAGACACTGTACTGTTTAAGGATGGGTGGTGTGGCTTTAATTCTTTTTTTGACCAAACTAAATGTTAGGAAGAGGGCACCCAGATTTGAACTAGAGACCTCTTGATCCACAGTCAAATGCTCTACCACTGAGCTATACCCCCACATGTCAATATTTGGCCTCTGTGCCTAGGAATAAAATAAAACTTAGCCATTTAACTTCACCTCAAGGACACACTGGCACCCTGTGAAACATTAACCTTCATTCCTTTCACTACAGATGCTGCCTGATGGAAGGGAATATTTCTGATGTTGTCTGACTGTACCAATTTTTATTTTTTACAGTGTGAATGTCAGGGGAAGAACCCTGAATATGATCTGTAGTGAAATATGGCATCACACCACTGCACCCATTTATGTTGTACAGTCACTGGCTCATTAATAGAAGAATGGAATAAACGTTTATCCACAAATGAGAACTTCAGCTCAATACTCAGTTTATTGAGGAACCAAACTAAAGGCCTAAGGATCCGTTACATACAGCAACGTGGTTCGATTTGATTTATTATTGTCATATATATTAGTATACAGTGAGAAGTGTTGTTTCTTCTGCTCTATAGCGACCAAACATACCATTCATAGAGTACATAGGGGAGAAGGAAAAGCGAGGATGCCGAATATCATCTCACAGTCACAGCTCAGGTGCAGCGAAAGATCAGCAAGACCCAATCACCCACTGATGTCAAAATTTCAGAAGGCAAAACAATGTTTTAGTAGTTAATTTATTCATGTCACAAGTAGGCTTACATTAACACTGCAATGAAGTTACTGTGAAAATCCTCTAGTTGCCACACTTCAGCACTCGTTCAGGTATAATGAGGGAAAATCGAACATGGTGAATCCACCTAACATGCACATCTTCCATATTGTGAGAAGATACTGGAGCACCTGCAGGAAACCTGCAAAGACGTGGGAAGAACGTACAAACTCCACACAGACCGTGACCCAACCTGGGAATTGAACCCAGGTTTCTGGTCACTGTGAACCAGCAGTGCTAACCATTGTGCCATTAATGCTGAGCAATAATTAAAATAATTATGCATTTCGGGGCTGTGAGGAAAAGGCAGGAAGTAGGATTAGTGAATTGTTTCCTCCAGGACACCAGTACAGGCACAATGGGCCGAATGGCCTCCTGTTGTGCTGTCAGCATCGCATGAATCTGTGAATAATAGTTTATCCATTACCCAAACCTGATTTTAAAAATTCTTGTTCATTGCAGAGGAGTATATTTTTCATTCACTGAATCGATTGTAAAGGGGATGGTTATAAAGAGATCAACATGCAAAACAAAAAACATCTATTCAGCCACAGAAAGTGTTTAAAATAAAACATCTCATTTCAAACAGATTGTGACACTGAATCTGCCCGGGTGCAGAATGTGCTTCCCCTGGTGTTGTGACTGGAATACAGCAGAGAATCAAATGACTTGTAGCAGGAGACACCATCTCTGTTCTTTCAAACTATGGCACAAAGTATTTATGCAAAGTTATGATCAGAAAGCTAGCATTATACATTATAAAATGCCTCAGAGGAAGCACCCAGGCTTGAACTATGCTCCATCTAATCAGCAGGTAAATACTATCGAGTGAGAGAGCCCAAGGCCTATTTGGCAGGCTCTGTAAATTAGAGAAAAAAATGTTCATCAGGCAGAACACAAATTGAGGATATTTTTAGACAATGCCAAATTATTTTAAAATGTCAATTACGTTTTCTGATAGACTGCAAACTGTTTGTATTGAGAATTAATCTTGATTACAATAATTACAGACATGTTGAATGTGTAACTTTCATTGTTGTGACAACACATATTTCTGTGAGGGGTTGACAAAAGTGAAGTCCTGTTATCAGGAGCTTATATCAGTCAATACAATCCAAGTGCTGGAAAATGGGACTAGAAAAAATAGGCGCTTGATGGCTGGAACAGTCACGATGAGCCAAAGGGCCTATTTTTCTGTTGTAAAACTCTTTAACTTTACCTCGCTTGGACGGTCAATGAAATGACAAGAATGAACTGGTCTATAAAATAAACACCATCAGAGAAACAGAGGAGATACAATGGAACAAATTGATAAAAATAGTGGACAGTGACAAACATGGCAAATAAAATCTTCCATTTTTTCAATAGCGGCACCAAACAGTTTGCTTCTGGTATTTTATTACTCATTGCTGCAGTTGCAGACATTGCACTGTGTTAGGGTGTGTTGTGTGACTTTGATTCTTTTTCCCTATGATTAGATAGGAAGTGCTCAGGACTTGCTGTCCAGTCAGATGCTCCACCACTAAGCTATATCACCTCAGGTAAGTTAATGGTCTCTATGCTTGGAAATAAAATAAAACTTGGGTGTTTTGCCACCTCAAAAAGATACTGTTACCCCATGAAATATTAACCCCCTTAATGTTGTAGTTGTATAAAACGTTGGTTAGACCTCATTTGGAATACTGCATCCAGTTCTGGTCGCCTTACTACCGGAAGGACGTGGAGACTCTGGGGAGAGTGCAGAAGAGGTTTACCAAGATGCTGCCTGGTATGGAAGGTCTGAGTTACAAGGGGAGGTTAGGCAAATTGGGACTGTTTTCCTTAGAAAGACGTAGATTTAGAGGAGATCTAATAGAGGTGTACAAGATTATGAGGGGTATAGATAGAGTAAACAGAGTTAAGCTTTTTCCTGGGATGGACTCAAATAGCACAAAGGGTCACGGGCTTAGGGTAAGGGGGATAAGGTATCATTTGGATGCTAGAGGGAGTTTTTTCACACAGAGGGTGGTGGGGGTATAGAATGCACTGCCAAGTAAATTGGTGGAGGCAGGTACTCTGGAGTTATTTAAGAAATACTTAGATGGGCACATGAACAGAATGGAATGGAGGGGTATAGAAAACTGATTTAAAATAGGGATCACGAGCCTTGGGAGTCCCTGGGAAGTGTGTAAATAGATGATGATCTTGGTATACTTGTTTTTATCATACAGGTGCGTTGGTCCACCTTGTTGTCTAATGAGGGGCATACACGCAATGGGTCGTGAGAGGGGTGCTTCTGGATTTTTTTTGAGAGTATCCTAGTGCTTCACGTTGTTAGTGTACGCTTGACCTGGACCATTTGATAGGCAACACGACAACTCAGTGACTATCGCCGTGCTGCGCAGATACATGGATTTGGGCCTGTGTCTGTGGGAGTTTGCGCATTCTCCCCGTGCTTGCGTGGGTTTTCTCCGGGTGGTCCGGTTTCCTCTCACATCCCAAAGAGGTGCTCTTAGGCTAATTGGCAAAACAAATTCTCCCTAAATTGTCTCAAATTTGGTTCTTAATCCATAGATCTATAAACATAGACAGGGATCACGGGTAGAGGTGGGAACATCGGGGTGGCGGTGCAGGCTCATTGGGACGAAGGGCCTGTTTCCCGTGCTGTTTTGTTCTTTATTCTTTACTCCCTTCGCCACAGATGCTCCCTGATGGGGAAGGAGAATTTCTAGTATTTTCTGACTGCACCAATCTTTATTTTTTACAGTATAAGTATCGGGGGGAGAATCCTGAGTATGATTTGTATGATCACACAGCTGCTCCCATTTATGTTGTACAGTCATTGTTCATTAATAGAAGAATGAAATAAATATTTATCCTCAAATGAGAACTTCAGCTTAATGTTTTGTTTACTGGGGAACTGAAGTGAAAGCTTTAGGATCCATTGCATTCAGCAAATTGGTTTGATTTGATTTATTATTGTCACATATTTTAGCATATCGTGAAAAGTGTTATTTCTTACGTGCTATACAGACAAAGCATTACCATTCATAGAGCAGGAAAGGAGAGAGTGGAGTATGTAGTTTACAGTCATAGCTAGGGTATCAAGAAAGATCAACTTAATGTGAGGTAGGTTTATTCAAAAGCCTGATGGTAGCTGGGAAAAAGCTGTTTTTGAGTCAGTTGATACCAAATCCCGATGGGAGAAGGTGAATTATCGAATGTCCCGGCTAAGTGGGATCCTTGATTATACATGCGGATTTACCAAGGCAGTGGGGGGGATAGACAGAGTCAATGGATGGGAGGCTGGTTTGTGTGATGGACTGGGCTTTATTCACGATCCTTTGTAGTTTCCTGTGCTCTTGGACAGATTAGAAGCTTTACCAAGGTGTGATACAGCTAAAAAGAATGCTTTCTGTGGTAAACCTGTAGAAGTTAATGAGAGTCATTGCCAAATGTTCTTAGTCCCTTAAGAAAGTAGGGGTGTTGGTGGGCTTTCATAGTATAGTGTCTGATTTGGAGAAAACAAATAATTCCAGAATTAATTAAATAACCATATTTATATTCTTAAAGATAGCAACCCAATTTTGAAGAGGTTTCTAAGGAGGTGTTATTGAGTCTCATCATTACAGAGTTGCTGAAGAGCTAGAGTAATGACAGCAGAAGCTCTTTGTGAAAACATTAGGTTATTGAGAAGATGTTGCATTTAAACTAGAGGACTTTCTTCATACGTGGTCAAAAACTATGTCCCCGTAGACAATCCTGTAGCTTGTTATACATATGGAATCCAGAGAATCCTTACTGTGCAGAAGGCCATTTGGCCCATCATTCCACACCAACCATCTGAAAAATCATTCCACATTGGCTCCCCCGTCCTTGCCCCAAAACCTCTCACATTGATCATAGCCATTCCATCTAACCTGCGCATCTTTGGACACTAAGAGGCAATGTAACATTGGCGATTCATCTTCCCTGGACATTTTTAGGCTGTGGGAGCAAACTATGACTGCTGATTATTGACTGCTCTGCTCAGGGGAAATGTTTCTTGCTTTCTTCCCTAATTATGTCCATCAGAATTTATTTATCTCATGGGAATCCTCCCCTCTGCTTTCACCCCCAAGGGCTAAACACACTCCCATGTGGGCAGAAACACATCACCCATAAACTCTCTGCTTCTAAACATCAACTGTGGGAGTTATGATCACAAAGCTGACTTTATACATGATCAAATGCTGCAGTGTGGCACCCAGACTTGATTGATGCTCCATCTAGTCTACAAGTAAACACTATCGAGCGAGAGAGCCCCAGACCTACTTTGCAGTCTCTGTAAATTAGAGAAGTAATATTCAGAGGGCAGAACAGAAAAGTTAAAAAACGTTCAGGGTGTTTATAGATAAAACCTAATTTTTTAAATGTGTGAATTACCTTTTCAATCAAGCATCAAACTATTTATGTAAATAATTAGTCTTTATTACAATAATAGTGCAAAGCTGATTGGTGCTTGGTGCCTGGTTCAGACATGATGGACCTCTTTTTGTGCTGTGAAAATCTATGACTTTACCACGAGACTGAGTTGTAGATTATATGTCTAAATAAACACTTTCAACAAAGGGGAAACCATGGAATTGATTGAAGCAAGATAGCGGACAATGACAAGCATTGCAGTATAATCTTCCACTCTTTTAGTAGAGGCACCAAACAGCTCATTTCAGGATTATGATTATTCATTGCTGCAGTTACAGACACTGTCCTGTGTAAGGGTGTGTCGTGTAACTTTCTTTCTGCTAAGATAAAGATGTGATAGGTGGGCCTCCAGATTTGGACTGGGGACCATTTGATCTGCAGTCAAATGCTCTACTACTGAACTATACTCCTTTATTCTTGTGGATTGTTCATGTGCCTAGCAATGGACGTTACAATAATAGGTGTATTGGTGGTATCGGTGGCACCAAGGTATCGGTGCTTGGTGGCCGGCCCAGACATGATGGGCTGATGGGCCTCTGTCTATGCTGTAAAAATCTATTACTTTACCTCTAGACTGGGCTGTGGATTATATGTCTAAATTAAAATGGTCCACAGGGCAAACACTATCAGGAATTGAAAACAAAGGGGAACCGTGGAATTGATGGAAGCAAAATAGTGGATAATGACAAGCATTACAATAAAATCTCATAATCTCACACTTTTTTAGTAGAGACACCAAACAGCTCATTCCACGATTATTACTATTTATTGCTACAGTTACAGACACTGTACTGTGTAAAGGTGGGCTATGTGACTTTAATTCTTTCTGCTGAGATAAAGGTATGATAGGGGGCACCCAGATTTGAACTGGGGACCTCTTGATCTGCAGTCAAATGCTCTACCACTGAGCTATACCCCCTCACAGCAGATACTACTCTCAGTGCTTTGAAATAAAATATAATTTGGGTGTTTTTTCACTTCAAGGATATATTGGCAAGCTGTGAAACATTAACTCTTTACTCTTTTCGCAACAGATGCTTACTGATGGGGAGGATTTCTGGTATTTTGTGACTGCACCATTCTTTATTTTTTACAGCATGAATATTAGGGGAAGAATCCTGAATGTGAAATATGACATCACACAGCTGGATCCATTTATGTTGTACAGTCACTGGTTCATTAATAGAAGAGTGGAATAAATATTTATCCTCAAATGAAAATGTCAGCTCAATATTTTGTTCATTGACGAACTGAAGTGAAAGTCTAAGGATCCATTACACTCAGCAAAGTGGCCTGGAGCAAACAAATAATTCCAAAATTAATTAAATAATTGTATTTATATTCTTAAAGACGGCAACCCAATCTTGAAAGGTTTCTGAGGAGATATTATTGACCCTTATCATTACAGGGTTGCTGAAGAGCCAGAGTAATGACTGCAAAAGTTCTTTGCAAAAACATTAGGTTATTGAGAGGATATTGCATTTGAAATAAAGGACTTCCTTTGTACACAGGCAAAAACTTTGTCCCCAGGGACATCCCTGTACCTTGTTATATTTATGGAATCTGGAAAATCCCTACAGTTCACATAGCCATTTGGCTCATCATTCCACACCAACCATCCGAAAAAACACTCCACATTGTCTCACTTCCCCATCCTAGCCCCTTAACCCCACACATTGATCATGGCCAATCCATCTAACTTGCACATCTTTGAACATTAAAAGGCAATGTACCATCGCCAATCTACCTTCCCCAGACTTTTTTAGATTTTGGGAGCAAACTATGATTATTGACTGCTCTACTCAGGAGAAAGGTTCCTTCGCTTTTTCCCTAATTCTGTCCATTAGAATTTGTTCACCTCATGGGAATTCTGCCCTCTACCCCCATCCCCAAGGATTAAACGCTCACCCAGGTGGGCAGGAACACATCAGCCACAAACTCTCTGTGTCTAAACATCACCTGTGGGAGTTATGATCACAAAGCTGACTTTATACATGATCAAATGCTGCAAAGGTGACATCCAAATTTGGTCTATGCTCCACCTAATCTACAAATAAACACTATTGAAGGAGAGAGCCCCGGACCTATTTTGCAGGCTCTGTAAATTAGAGAAATAATATTCAGCGGACAGATCACAAATGTAAAAAAAAGTTCAGAACATTTATAGATAATACCAAATTGTTTTAAATTGTTGATTACCTTCTTTACACAGAGAATTAGTCTTTATTACAATAATAGGTGTATAGGTGATTGATATTTGGCGGCTGGTCCAGACACGATGAGCTGATGGGCTCTTTCTGTGCTGTAAAAATCTATGACTTTACCTCTAGACTGGGACGTAAATTATACGTCTAAATTAAAATGGTCCACAGGGCAAATACTTTCAGGAATCAAAAGCAAAGGGGAATCCATGGAATTGATGGAAGCAAAACAGTGGCCAATGACAAGAATTATAGTAATAACTCCTACTCTTTCCCTAGAGGGAAACAGCTCATTTTGGGATTATTATTCACTGGAATAGTTACAGATACTGTCCTATGACAGGGTGGGGTATGTGACTTTCTTTCTTTCTGCTAAGATAAAGATGTGGTAGGGGGCACCCAGATTTGAACTGGGGACCTCTTGATCTGCAGTCAAATGCTCTGCCACTGAGCTATACCCCCTCCTTGTTAACTAGTGGACTCTGTGCGTAGCAGTAAAATAAAACATAGGTATTTTCACACATGCACACACACACAACCATTAATCCTTTACTCCTTTCACCATGGATGCTCCCGAATGGAGAGGAAGGATTTCTGGCGATTTCTGACTGCACCAATCTTCATTTTTTACAGGATGAATATCGGGAGGAGAACACTGAATATGATCTGTAGTGAAATATCGCATTGCACAGCTGCAATCATTTATGTTGTACAGTCACTGATTCATTAATAGAAGAATGAAATTAATATTTATGCTCAAATCCAAACATGTATAAGTGAGGTTGATTAGCTATGCTAAAATTGTCCCTTAGTGTCCTGAGATGTGTAGCTTTGAGGGATTAGTGGGTAAATATTTAGGAATAAGAGGGTAGAGCCTGGGTGGGATTGTGGTCGACGCAGACTTGATGGGCCAAAGGTCCTCTTTCTGCACTGTACGATTTCAATAATTCCAAGAAATAAAACTTCAGCTCAATATTTTGTTTATTGAGGAACCGAAGTGAAGGCCTAAGGATCCATTACATTCAGCAAAGTGGTTTGGAGAAAGCAAATAATTCCAAAATTAATTAAATAACATTATTTATTTTCTTAAAAACCTCAAATTGATCTTGAAGGGTTTCTGAGGAGTCTATTATTGACTGTAATGAGCACAGAGTTGCTGCAGAGGCAGGGTAATGACAGCAAACCTTCTTTGTGAAAGTGTGAGGCCATTGAGAGGATATTGGTTTGAAACTAGAGGACTCTCTTCATACACGGTCAAACGCTTTGTCCCCTCTCACATCTCTGTAGCTTCTTATGCTTCTCGAAGCCATAGAATCCCTGCAGTGCTGAAGGAGACTAGACAGGCAGTAAACTGTTTATGTGGAGAACTAGTCTTGATTACAATAATTACAGACATGGTCAGTGTGTAACTTTCATTGCTGTGACAACATACATTTCTGTGACGGCTTGACAAAAGTGAAGCTGCTGTTATCACAATCTTGTGTCAATACACTTAAAGTGTTGGAAAATGGGGTTAGAATAAGTTGGAGCTTGATGGCCAGAATAGTCATGATGGACCAAATTGCCTATTGTTCTGTTGTAAAACTCTATGTTTTTCCCTCTAGACTGTGCCTTCGATTATATGTCTAGAATAAAATGGTCTGTAGGAGTGAGATTATCAGAGAACAGAGGAGAAACGATGGAGTGAATTGTAATAAATATTGGAGAGTGACAAACATGGCAGTAAAATCTCCCAATTTTTAAGTAGTGGAACCTATCTGCTCATTTCAGGATTATTGTTACAGACACTGTATTGTATAACCATGGGTTGTGTGACTTTGATTTTTTTTGCCAAGCTAAATGCAAGGAAGGGAGCACCCAGATTTGAACTGGGGACCTCTTGATCTGCAGTCAAATACTCTACTACTGAGCTATAACCCCTAACAGCAGGTACTGCTCTCAGTGCTTTGAAATAAAATATATTTTATTCATCTCAAGGATACACAGGCACACCTTAAAATATTAATCCTTTACTCCTTTCACCACAGATACTCCCTGATGGGGAGGGAGGATTTCTGGTATTTTCTGACTGCACCAATCTATTTTTCACAGTGTGAATATTAGGATGAGAACCTTGAATATGATCTGTGGTGAAATATGGCATCACACAGCTGCACCATTTATGCTGTAATGTCACTGGTTCACTAATAGAAGAATGGTCTAAATATTTATCCTCAAATGAGAACTTCAGCTCAATATTTTGTTTATTGAGGAACCGAAGTGAAGGCCAAAGGATCCATTACATTCAGCAAAGTGAGTTGGAGAAAACAAATAATTCCAGAATTAATTAAATTACTGTATTCATATTCTTAAAGACCATAAATTGATCTTGAAGGGGTTCTGAGGAGTTTATTATTGATTCTAATGATCACAGAGTTGCTGTAGAGGCAGAATAATGACAGCAAACCTTCTTTGTGAAAACACTGGGCCGTTGAGAGGATATTGGATTGAAACTAGAGAACTGTCTTCGTACACGGTCAAACACTTTGTCCCCACTCACATCTCTACAGCTTCTGATGCTTCTAGAATCCATAGAATCTGAGTGCAGGAGACCACTCAATCCAATAACACTCACTGACCATCTGAAAAAAAAACTTGACCTACGTCCAATCCCCTTCCCCACCTCTCTAAGCTCGCACATTGATTATGGTCAATCCATCTAACCTTCACATATTTAGTCACAAAAAGGCAATTTAGCATGGCTAACCTAGACATTTTTCAACTTTGGGAGTAAACTGGAGCACCTGGAGGAAATCAACACAGACAACATGCAAACTCTACACAACTTAACAATCACATGACTTTGTCAGACTGAGAAGGAAAGTAGAAAAGACAACCTCAAGAATCATTCAGCTGTTTTGAAGTCTTTGTGCTGCCAAAATGACAGTGTTTATTTAAAGCTATAATCACTGATTGTAATGATCATAGAGCTACTGTGGTGTTGTGACATTATAAAAGCAAGATACAGTACACCCAGACTTGAACCGAGGGCTTGATCTGCAATTGAATACTTTGAGATGGCACAGTGGTTAGTACTACTGCTCCACAGTCCAAGTACTGTCTGTAAAGAATCTGCATGTTCTCCCCATGTCTGCTTGGGTTTCCTACTAGTGCTACAGTTTCCTCCCATAATCTGGAAGACATGCGGGTTAGGTGGATTCACCATGTTCAATTCTCCCTCAGTGTACCTGAACAGGAGCTAGAATGTGGTGACTATGGGATTTTCACAGTAATTCCATTGTAGTGTTAATGGAAGTCTATTTGTAACAAATAAACTTAGCTTTTATAACCCCTCACATAGTATTGAATCAAAAGAACCATAGTGCATTTCTCCCAAAAGAAAAGACTTTGAGATACGAATTTAATTCTCTAATCTGATTTACTCTATGCCAATTTATTCATGACTCAGGTGCTAATCCAAAGATTATTACCTCTAACATTGTGCTTTTAAATGTCGCTCCTATAATCTTTCAGGCATACCTCTTTCTTTATTCTACTGATGTAATTCATACGATAACCCCAGAAACATCAACCACTGGATCTTCCAGCTCTGAGAAGATATTGTGAACCTTGACGCTGGGCAGGTATCAGTCACCTGGACTCCCACTCTCAGCTGTAGAGAATTCTATCTATTCCCCTCCCTATACTGGGTTAACATGCACACTCTTTCAATTGGCCCACAGAAAGTGGACTCAATATTGGATTTAATTGTGTCTGCTCCAAGAGTGAATAATAGAGCTCCAAATAGAGCAAGTGAAAAATGGATCCTGGAGACTGTTAGCAGCACCTAAAGAAAAATTTTACCGGATAGACAGTGTAGATTCAGAATGTTCCCAATGGTGGGGGTAGTCTCAAACTAGTTATAGTTTGACAATAAGGTGTAAACCTTTTAGAATGAAGTGAGGAGAAATTTTGTCACCCCGAGAATGGTGGATGTGTGGAATTCACTCCCACAGAACGTGGTTGAAGCCAAAATGTTGTGCGATTTCAAGAAGAAATTAGATACAGCTCTTGGAGCTAAAGGGATCAAGGAATATTGGGGGGGTTAGCGGGGAAAGGGAATCAAGATATTAAATTTGAGATCAGCAATGATGCTATTGAATGGCGCAGCAGGCTCGAAGGGCCAAATGACCTATTCCTGTAGACACTTAGCAACAGGTCAGTTAAATGGAAAATTAGATCCAATATTGAGTCCACTCTCTGTGGCTTAATTGAAAGAGTGTGCATGTTAAGTCCATTTAAAACAGGATTCTAGGCTATAGCTAGGGAGGATAGCACAGATAAATACATTAAACTTGTCTCGAGCATAG
The DNA here is from genome assembly GCA_024679065.1 of Sphyrna mokarran. Taxonomy (NCBI): domain Eukaryota; kingdom Metazoa; phylum Chordata; class Chondrichthyes; order Carcharhiniformes; family Carcharhinidae; genus Sphyrna; species Sphyrna mokarran. The sequence goes on along the minus strand of JAGIQG010000027.1, from coordinate 8,605,965 downwards.
CTGTATACCATAAGAGAAATATGGTATTTCAGGTCTAGATGGCCCTTAGCCAAAGTTTTGATAAAGCATCATCTGGGCTCAAAATGTCAGCTCTTTTCCCTCCTTACAGATGCTCCCAGACTTAATGAGATTTTCCAGCATTTGGTTTCAGATTCCAGCATCCACAATAATTCGCTTTTATAGTTGTACACCCTAACAGTTGTCTTACAGCAACAGAGAAATGGACCAAGAACGTTTTCTGAAGTTTTCCATATATTTGTAAAAATATGGATGTGACTTCACTGGTGAGGATCATTGATACTCCATGTTACAACAGTGCACAGTCACTGCCCCACTATTACATTTATTTACTGAAAGATTTTTAAAGTTTAAGCTATCAGCAATTTGAGCATTGTATAGAGTACCTCCATTAGTTAGTGGGACTTCAGGCTCACACTTGCAAGGCAATGCTTGCAGAGTAGATTGCCCCCCCCATTGACTCTTTTTCAATATAAAACAGACTGGTCACCAAAGTGGAAGGGAAAAATCAGTGATGGCCCAATGAATCAATTCTCATACAATAAATGAACCAAACAACAAACAGAATGGATCGTTTTAATTGATCAATAACAATCCTTCACATTCAGTGAATAACAATTCTAAAAAAGGTTCATAAATTGGTACAATTTGATATCCTGGTGACATCAAAATGAAATGCCAAATGCAGGTTCTGAAACAAGTTAAATCGTCAACGCTTTTAGAGCATCACTGGCCTTGGAAATTAAACTCTATGATGAAACAAATTAGCCAAACACTGAGAAAGTGGCAGGGGAGCTCACTGCTGCATCAAAACCTGACACCGCTGTTGTGATGGACCCACGGACAGATCAGTTGCATTGATATCATCACTGGTAATGAAGCGGGAATCGAGGTTTATTATTTACTGCCGAAATGTAGCCTGTATTCAGAATTGTGTGTCTTGTAACACATTTATATCACATTATCAGATTAACAATGTAGATTTAATCCTTGCCAAACATGGAGCTGAGTAATCTCAGAGTTGACAGCAAGATTGTTGCAGGGGTGAGTGCACTTAGCCTCGTGCCAGAGAGTCAGAGTGTGGAGGATGGATTTGTTTATTATTATTGTCACATGTTGGCTTACATTAACACTGCAATGAAATTACTGAGAAAATCCCCTTATCATTACACTCCGGCACTTGTTTGGCTACATAGGGAGAATTTGGCATGACCAATGCATCTAAGCAGCACTTTATTCAGACTGTAGGAAGAAACCGGAGCACTCGGAGGAAACACATTCAGACGGGGAGAATGTGCAGACTTCGCACAGACAGTGACTCAAGCTGGGATTCAAACCTGGCACTGTGAAAGAGCTGTGCTGTGCCACCCTGATATTTTGTCAATATTTCTGTTGCTGATCATTGTCCAGTGACCCCTGATGCAGCAATAACCTGGGCAGTGCTCGACCAGGACTGGACTTAACTGTGATGCCCTGATGATAGAATGGCCTTGCAGCACTCACTAGGAACAGAGGCAACTTCCAACCTGGACTGACTAATGCCCGTTTCTCAAGATTTCCATTAAGCTCATCCGTCCTGCTCTGAATGGAAAGGGCAGAGTAGAAAGAACTGAATGAGTAGGAGCAAATACCCCACAAAGCAACAACAAAATATGGGGAGGGGGGATTAGATGCAAAGGTGAACTCGAAACACAGCAAGCAATAAATCCATAAACAAAAATCAACTGCCAAAACATCCATCATCAATATTCCTTAGCCCGACTGGCCTTTGATTGGGTATCAGCCATTACACCAGGCTTCATCTCCCTTTCTTCTGGTGGGCTGTTGGTCATGGCTGATTATTTCACTCCTTCTCCCAATATCTTTGTTGACGGAATCAATATGAAGATCAAATTGAGATGGATGAAGATTCTCAGCCAGCCTTGAATGATGTAGGGTTCTCTCTTGTTGCAGTCTAGTCTTCCAAGTCCAATCCAAACTCACTGTACAATTCCCTGGTGGTGACCCCTCTGATTACTGCTTTAATAAATAAATAAGAAAGTGTCATTTATATTGTAAGACCGTTGAGTAAGATTGTAAGTGTAGACTCATTCTCATAACACTTTGCATTTATAGTGTCTTTAACGTAACATAACAATCCATGGCATTATCAAATAACGTATTATCATAGTTAGGGATAGTTTATTGTGCCATGGTAATATCACCGGATTGGTAACCCAGAAGCCCAGGTTAATGCTCTGGTGATGCAGATTCAAACCCCACCATGGCAGCTGGTGGAATTTAAATTCAATTAATGAATCTGGAAGATATTCCCAGCAGGAGATGATGGTGCAGTGGTTATCTCACTTCATTAGTAATCTTAAGGCTAATGCTGTGGGGGCCTGGGTTCAAATCCCACCATGCCTTCTAGTAGAATTAAAAGCTAGTTGCATTAGTGATAAAATTATTGCCGTAAAGAATAATCTAGTCCACTAATGTCTTTTTAGTGAAAGAAATCAGCATCCTTATCTATTTTGACCTACATGTAACCTTAGACCTACAGCAAACTGATTTTTGGATGGTATGGTGGCATAGTGGTTAGCACTGCAGCTTCACAGTGCCAGCAACCCAGGTTCAATTCTGGGCCTTGGTTCACTGTCTATATGGAGTTTGCACATTCTCCCCATATCTGCGTGGGTTTCCTCCCACAGTCCAAAGATGTGCAGGTTAGGTTGATTGGCCATGCTAAATTGCCCCTTAGGGTCAGGAGGCTAGCAGGGTCAAAACGTGGGATAGAGCCTACCTGGAATTGTTGTTGGTGCAAACTCAATAAGCCAAATGGCCTCCTTCTGTACTGTGGGGATTCTATGATAATGATGACTATGAAAGAGCACCGTTTAGGGAAGGAAATCTTTAATCAGTCCAGCTTATTGCAGACAAACAGCTTGACTCTTAACCCTCTGAGGTAGCCCAGCAAATCAATCAATTTAAATGACAATTAAGGATGGGCAACAAATGCTGATCTTCCTAACAATCCCCACCAGATAGCTGTGTAACTTCTTCCTCAGTGGCAGCTCTGAGTGAGATTCAGTGTCAAATTAGCAGTCATTTCATGCAATGGTCTCCTGAGACTGGCCACTCTCTTTCAGAGAATCAGTGGAACTCAATGGGCTAAATGGCCTCTTTGTACTGACGGGATTCTATAAAAGTTCTGTGAAATTACATCAGCAATTACACTTTGTTGACTGTGATTTGCTCTGGAAAGCCTCGTGAACATAAAAAGTGCTAAATTAATGCAAGTGCTATTAGCAGCATTTAAAGAATTCTCACCTAATTTTCCCAACAGTAACTGGCCCACATCCTTGATGTCATTGTACTCATGGAGCTGGTCAATGTGCTGATCCAGCTCTTCTAAAGTATACCCTCTGCAGGAAAAGAAAAAACACGAATATTCCATATACAAAATCCTTTGCAAACATTGATACCAAATAGATCTCTGATAGTTCAAGTGTGTGATATATTTTGTAACATTGTTATACCAGGTGGCCTGTAAATAAATAAATTCACAATCTAGTTTACTCACAGGCCTTTGTGGGTGAATGTGCTGCCCCTTCTGGTGTAGAATCTTACAGCACAGAAGGAGGCCATTTGGCCCATTTTGCCTGTACCAGTTCTTTAAAAGACCGCATCAAATAGTCCAGCTCCTTCCTTGCTTCTTCTCCCATTGCCCCGCAAATGTTCTCATTTTGATTCCCTTTTGAAAGTTCTTATTGAATCTGATTCTGCTGCACATTCAGGCAGTGCATTTCAGATCATAACTGGATTCATCAGCCAATAGGTAGGCTCTCTACTAGACACATTCAAGATGGGATGTTGACAGGGAATGTTTTGCCCCCCCGTGAAGTTAATCCAATTAAATACTCATCTAATACAGTCAGTGATGTGTGTTCAAGCATGGCAGCCACAGAACATGAACACACAGAATACATCAAGATGAATAGTCCACCAATCTGTTCTTCATGGTGTTGCCAGGGAAGGAACTTTGCTCAGGGCGCTAGGAGAGTATCACATTGTATAAAATTCACATAATACTCCAAACAAAATCAACTGCTGATCTCTGTAGAGTATGTGCAGATGATCAGAACCACAATTACACTCAGGATGAAAGTTGATTTGGGGCACCAGTCTTTTAACCGCAACTTCCTCAGCCTAAATTGCATACTTCAGTCATGGAGTAGGGTTTGAATCTCTAACTCAGAGGCCAGAAAGCTAGCAGCTGGACTGTGATAACCTAGAGCTACTTTGTCCAAATAACTATGCTATGAGTTATGTGAGGCAAGGCACTATTGGACTACAGTAAGAAGTCTCAAAACACCAGGATAAAGTCCAACAGGTTTATTTGGAATCATGAGCTTGCAGAATGCTGCTTCTTCATCAAGTGATACCAAATAAACGTTTGGACTTTAACCTGGTGTTGTGAGACTTCTTACTGTGCCCACCCAGTCCAATACTGGCATTTTCACATTGGATTATATGACTGTGAAGGGACAATGGAATCACGCCCAAATCTGTTCTCATTCCATATCAACAAGAAGACCATTCCCAAAGATTAATCAGAAGTGGAATATGAACTGATGTATGCCTTCCCTCAAGTCTATTAGCAGCAAGGTCAAAAATAGAATCCGTCCAACCTGGGCCTTCCAAGCTCAGAACTACACTGCACAACGAACTCACTCCCTGAAACAAATAAAATATTTCACAGGGCACATCTCAGGAGAAGCAGACAACATTCACAGTCCCAATCCTGAGAATCACTACCTCTTTTAAAAGGGACAGATCAGAGTATAAGGTGCTTCAGTATATGGTCTTACGTAAATTCAAGTATGACAAGGAATAAGAATTTTAAAAATAATTAACAGGTAGATTTTGCATTCTTTAATATTTTGTTTGGGTCTACGTGTAAACTATTGTGGGGCAGCACAGTAATACAATGGTTAGCACTGCTGCCTCACAGCACCAGGGAGCCAGGTTTGATTCACGGCTTGGAAGCCCGTGAAGCCTGCACATTCTCCCCCTGTCTGCGTGGGTTTCCTCAGGGCGCTCCAGATTCCCCCTCTGAAAGATGTGCTGGTTAGGCGCATTGGCCATGCAAAATTCTCCCTTAGTATACCCGAACAGGTGCCGGGGGATTTTTACAGTAACTTCATTGCAGTATTAATGTAAGCCTACTTGTGACACTAATCAATAAACTTTATACTTTTAAAAGCAAAGCCACTTACTCTGAGATCAATCCTTCAATCTGATCGTCGAGATCTTTGCATTTCTTCCTTAGGTTCTCCAGGTCAAGTTGAAGATTAGTGGAATTGAGCTCTGGTTCTTGGGGGGTCTTTAGCTGAAGAGAAATCAGTGCGAATATGGGAGGGAAATGAGACACTCTTCTCACTGTGCAGTATTACATAGCTGACGTATTGTACATTAAAAGAAAAGGTATTTATGGTTTAAAAATGGTTTTTTTTATATATTAACAGCACAAAGGATGACTCAGGGATCAGGTTGTCTATTCCATATATTTCAATGCATCGTGGAAAAGATAGTCAAGTGATATTATAACTAGAATATTAATCCAGAAACTCCGCTAACTTTCTGGGACGTGGGTTCAATAAAAAATATCTGGAATCAAGAATCTACTGATGACCGTGAAACCATTGCCAATTGTCAGGAAAAATCCATCTGGTTCACTTGTCTTTTAGGGAAGACAATTTGCTGTCCTTACCTGGTCTGGCCTACAAGTGACTCCAGAGCCACAGCAATATAATTGACTCTCAACTATCCTCAAGCAACCAGGGATGGGCAATAAATGCTGGCCAGCCATCATGAATGAATAAAAAATTAGGTTAAAGTACTTCTGATTGAAGGGCTTCTTTCCAAGTGGATTAGTAATTACAGACTCTCCACTTGAACTACATTATTTAATACCCAATGTGAAAGTGCTGCATATAAAATGTATTTTAATAATGCTTTTAAAAAAGATACATACAATATTTATTTCCAGATATTATTTCCAATATTTATTTCCAGATCTTTGCCACTCTTGGGTGAGGCAGCCAGCCAGCCACTCTGCACTGCACATTTGGTAGCTCCCTCTTAGCACTGAGTTCACCCACTTGCCCACCCGTAAGGCCAGCCCGGCTTGGTATGCTCTCGTTCACTGCCTTCTTGCAGAAAGTCTCTGTGCATCCCCAAAGGAAGTATATTTAACCACTTACTGGTGATTTAAAGCTTGCATTTAATTTTCTAGATGGTCCAACAGGTGTCCTGTGAATAAAAGGGCAAGTATTAGAGGCAAAAGTGAAGCTGAATATTTAAACTTAGTCCACCGTACCCTCCTTTGTGTTTTCAAACGATAAATGTAGCTGAGTGACACCACCGTGGCTCATTGATCCTGAGAGATTTATAGTTCCACGCCTCAAGGTTTCCAGCTCTTCCTCAAATTAGTGAAGCTTGATGCCCTCGCTACCTGGCTTGGAGTTGTACTCAAAAGTGATCATTTGCTTTGTGGGAACTTGTTGATTTGTCCTTTACCAGTTTGTTCACCCCTGACTCTACTAGCACTGTTTAGAGTTCTGGACTTACATTTCCTATACTAGTTACCATATATACATGTAGAATCATTGAAGATTCATAGAATCCCTATTATGCAGGAGACCACCATTTGGCCCATTGACACTGCACCACCAACTATCCCACTCAGCCTCTATCTGCATGTATTTACCCCACTAATTCTCCTGACACTAGGGTCAATTTAGCATGTCCAATCAACCTAACCCACACATCTTTGCACTGTGGGAGGAAACCCAGTGCACCCAGAGGATACCCATGGAGACAAGGTGAGAACATGCAAACTCCACACAAACATTGACCAGAAACCAGAATCGAACTTGGGTCCCTGACAGCAATGCCAACCACTGTGTCATCATGCCACCCCACATATGAGAGGTCACCTCTTAATCGTTTAATTAAAATTTGTAACTACCTTTCCTCAAAAGTTCGTTCTCTTTTACACAGTAAAAAATTAGTTATGGGTGAAAGAAGGCCATCGAACTCACCTTAGTTCTTCTATTCATAATGGCCATTAAGTCTGTACAATGCAACTTCCTATTTATCTTAAATGATTCAAAAGATTTATCTCTACTCGTCTATGTAGAAGACCATTCCATCTGTTTATGATGTTATGCTAAAAGCAGTTATAGAATCATAGAGATTTATAGTATGGAAACAGGCTTTTTGGCCCAACCTGTCCATGCCACCCAGTTTTTAATCATTAAGCATTTGTCCATATCCCTCGATACCCATCTTACTATGTAACTGTCTAAATGCTTTCTAAAAGACAAAATTGTACCTGCGTCTACTACTACCTCTGGCAGCTTGTTCCAAACACTCACCATCTCAGTGAAAAAATTGCCTCTCTGGACCCTTTTGTATCTCTCCCCTCTCACCTCAAACTTATGCCGTCTAGTTTTAGACTGCCCTACCTTCGGGAGTTTCTTGATAATAATTCTAAAACTATATTTTACTAGTTTGTATCTCAGGCAACTCATCTCAAACTCTCAATGTAATTTGATGTAAATTTTCCAGGTTTGCCTTTCCATTCAATTCATTCTCTTATATAATTCCATCTAACTTTCTCACAGATATCACTTTTCAATGTTGGAAAACTCAAATTTCCCAATTTGAACAGACATTTAATATTGGGGGCCAATCTTGTAGTTTCTCCCTGCAATGACTCCAATATTAAAATGTCTTTCAGGAACCAGCCCATAAACCACCATCTAACTAAGACTGGGTACAGTTTGGTCATGACTTCTATTCACTGATTTGGCTGTTTTTGCATCATTTTATTGGCTCTGATTATCTTTGCTCTGCTTTGGTTGAACACCTGCAGTGTTAAGCCTATTTCATCTGTACTATTTCAACAACAATCAGCACAACATTTCTCATCAACATCCACCCAATAATTTACCAAAAAAATCTATTGCTACATCACCTGCTATGCAAGGGGCCTGCATTTATAGAATTATCTTAAATATTAAGTTTTGGGGCAATGCATCATTGACAATCTTTTAAACCATGCCACAAACCTAAAATTCTTCTAAACCTGTCCAAGTCCTCAATAAGCAGAAACCTCTCTCATTATTACCATCAGTTATGGCTAAACTAGTTGCAGTCTTGGTGAGATTCAAACGCAGTTTATTTATTAATCACAATAAGCTAACATTAACACTGCAATGAAGCCATATAAAAAGCCCCTAGTCACCACACTCTGGGACCTATTTGGGTACACTGAAGAACAATTTAGCATGGCCAATGCACTTAATCAGCACGTCTTTCAGGGCACCCAGAGGAAACCCATGCAGACACTGGTCTCCGCACAGTGACCCAAGCCAGGAATCAAACCCGGGTCCCTGTTGCTTTTGAGGCAGCAGTGTTGGATGGTTGTTGGTTTAATTTCCTCTCCAGTAAAAAAAAAACCAGGTCAATGCTAAGGCAGTGTTACACTTCTGAAGGTCCGACGTTTTAGGTGAGACTGCCAGGAAGATCCTGCCTGCTTGTCAGTGGACAGAAAGAATCCCATGGTTTTACTTGAAAAACAAATCAGTTCTGCTTGGCAATATGGCTCACTCACTCAAAAATCATCATAACAAGTCTTCCGATAACTGTTTGTGGGATCTTGCTGTGCAAAAAAACTGGTACATTTCTCTACATTATAACAATGGCTACAACAATAGTACTTCATTGATTGTAACATGCTTCAAGCTAGTTAGGTTAGTTAGCTAGTCTGAATAAATACAAGTTGTTCTCAGTTTTCTTCCTCCTTGTCCCTAGGCCTTCTTAGTGAAACCACTCTCAGCTGCTGTTTGAGTGTAATGGAAAAAAAAACTCGGATTCGGCCTATGTATCTGATCTCAGGAAAGAACACTAAATTGCCAGCCACAAATACTTCCACATATGGTGAAGAGAGTTAAATTTGGATCAACAGTCCCAGGTTTCTCCAAGCATTTCACCACCCACCAAATTACTTTAAAGTTTAGTGACTACTTGTAATCAAATGGATTCTAAATCCATTTTTTGAGGAGGTGACCAAAGAGGTAGATAAGGGTAAGGCAGTTGATGTAGTGTATATGGATTTTAGCAAAGCGTTTGATAAGGTTCCCCATGGTAGGCTACTGCAGAAAGTGCAGATGCATGGGATTGAAGGTGATTTAGCAGTTTGGATTAGGAATTGGCTAGCTGATAGAAGACAGAGGGTGGTGGTTGATGGGAAATATTCAACCTGGAGTGCAGTTACAAGTGGTGTACCTCAAGGATCTGTTTTGGGGCCACTGCTGTTTGTCATTTTTATAAATGACCTAGATGAGGGTGTAGAGGGTTGGATTAGTAAATTTGCTGACGATACCAAAGTAGGGGGAGTTGTAGACAGCGAGGATGGATGTTACAGTTTGCAGAGGGACATAGATAGGTTGCAGAGCTGGGCCGTGAGGTGGCAAATGGAATTCAATACGGATAAGTGTGAGGTGATTCACTTTGGTAGGAATAACAGGCATATGAAATATAGGGCTAATGGAAGGACCCTTAATAGTGTTGTCGAGCAGAGGGATCTTGGGGTACAAGTACATAGCTCTTTGAAAGTTGGCACCCAGATTGATAAAGTTGTTAAGAAGGCGTACGGTGTGTTAGCTTTTATTGGTAGAGGGATTGAATTTAGGAGCCATGAGGTTATGTTACAACTGTACAAAACTCTGGTGCGGCCGCACTTGGAGTATTGCGTACAGTTCTGGTCGCCGCATTATAAGAAAGATGTGGAAGCATTGGAAAGGGTGCAGAGGAGGTTTACCAGGATGTTGCCTGGTATGGTGAGAAGGCCTTATGAGGAAAGGCTGAGGGACCTGAGGTTATTTTCATTAGAGAGAAGAAGGTTACGCAGTGACCTAATTGAGGCGTATAAGATGATCAAGGGATTGGATAGGGTGGATAGTGAGAGCCTTTTTCCTCTGATGGTGATGACCAACACGAGGGGACATAACATTAAATTAGGAGGTGGTAGTTATAGGACGGATGTCAGAGGCAGGTTCTTCACACAGAGGGTGGTGAAGGCGTGGAATGCCCTGCCTGCAGCAGTTGTGGACTCGCCTACTTTGGGGGCATTCAAATGTTCGGTGGATAGGCATATGGATGATATTGGAATAGTTTTGGTTAGAGGGTTTACTGGCCGGCGCAACATCGAGGGCCGAAGGGCCTGTACTGCGCTGTAATGTTCTATGTTTAAATATTGGCAATGCAAAATAAATAAAAAAAAAGCAAAAATAAAAAAGAAAAATGCAAGAAACTTTCAGTGGATCGGGCAGTATTAGTGGGAATAACAAGAATTAATTGGGATTACAGAATGTACAAACTTTTGCAGCTGTCTATACTGAAACGTTCGTTTATCTGTTTCCCTCCCCAGCTTCTGTCTGGCAATTTCCAAACTTCTCTTTCCATAAATTGTCCATTTTTCTGCACATATTCTCAATGCATTTTCCTAACGTCAGTAAGAGTCTCTCCCTCCCCACATTACAAACTATTCCCCACACTCTCTCCTTTGTTGCTATAATCCCTTCCACAGCTGCTTTCCCGAAGCCGGACAGACCTCCTGAAGGGACGAGCCGCTGTCCCACCGGCCTCTTTGTTCCCGGGAGTCCGGGTACAAAGGGACCGCTCCGACTCCGGCCCTGATACCCCGGGAAGAGGAGAGCGGATTCCCGCAGCTCTGCATCCAGCCGCATCCATAGCAGCCACTACCGGCCCGCGGTCTCCGCCGTAACTTCCGCACACGTGGCAACAAACAGCCAATCCCACCGTCTAACATTTGCTACATTTGATGTTTCTTTTTTATTGTGTTGGTTTCGGATGTACAAACTTACACGCACATGCTCTATCTAACTATCTATCTGTCTATCCATCTATCTGTCTATCTTTACCATCAAGTGCTCTGCATGAAAAAGTAAATATCTGCATTAAAGGGAAGGTTTATTCGACTCATTCTTGTGGTTCCCAGAATCACAGAATCCCAACAGTGCAGAAGAGGCTATTCAGCCCATCGAGTCTGCACTGACTCAGGCAGAGTATCTTACCCAGGTCCCTTCCCCTTCCTTATCCTAAACAATACCCCCTGCACTCCCTTGTTCCATCCCTAATACTAATTAATTCCAAGGCACATCAGAGTAATACCATCAAACAAAATTTGATATTGAGCAGCGTAAAGGATATTAAGGCAGATTATCAAAAATCTGGTCAAATAGATAGGTCACAAGAGGCATCTTGAAGGAAGGGAGAAAGAGAAAGAGAGGTGCAGCGTTCTCTCAGTACTGATCCCCTGACACTGCAATGCTACCTCATGAGCATGAGAGGTGATTTACCCAAAACATGTAAGATTCTGAGAGGATTTGATAAGGTGGATATCTGGAGGATATTTCCACTTGTTGGAGAAGAATAAGATTAGAACCAGGGAATACAGTTTGAGAAGAAGTGGTCTTCCTTTTTAAGATGGAGATGAGATTCCCTTTCCTCTCAAAGGATTGTTAGTCTGCAGAATTCTCTTCCCTAGAGCGCGGTGGAGGTTGGGTTATTGAATTAATTCAAGCCGGAATTAGACAGGGAATCAAGCAATATGGTGGAAGAACTGGGTTGGAGGCAGACAAAAAAGTACAGCAGAGACCACACATCCAGGTCAGCTATGATGTTACTGAATGATGGAGCAGTCTTGAGGGGCTGAATGGCCTACTCCTGTTCTGAACACCTATGTTTCTCTGCAGAAAGATTTACTCTGGCTTTTAAGTACTAATTATAAGAAAGTTTGTTCATTTCAAACAACTATTAGTTTTTTTTATCAACACCTTTAACATAATAAAATGTCCCTTATAATTACCTTATAAATATTTGATATTGCGCCACATAAGGAAATATTTGGCATATTCTATTTCCATTTGGTATGTGCTCTGCCTGAAGGCAGGTTCTTGGCTCTTATTTGCTGATGATTAGGACAAAAAGCTTGGTCAAACAAAGGGATTTTGACTGAGGAGTATCTTAAAGAATTGAACTGAGGTATGGAGCTTGTCATGTTAATACAGTGACTGTGGTAGTAGACTCCTGTATTAAACACAATATGACACATTATACTACATGGGGTCACCTGACTGGGGGTCACCAGATCTTTCTCGTTGTATCACAGCTTGGTTTGGCTCTTCTTCTGTCAAGACTGCAAGGAACTACAAAAGGCCGTGAACGTAGCCCAATCCAGCGTGCAAACCAGCCTTCCATCCATTAATTCTATCCGCACTTCCCGCTGTCTTGGCAAAGCAGCCAGCATAATTAAGGACCCCATGCAACCTGTACATTTTCTCTTCCATGTTCTTCCATTGGGAAAAAGATACAAAAGTCTGAGGTCACATATCAACCAACTCAAGAACACTTTCTTCCCTGCTGTTGTCAGACTTTTGAATGGACCTATCTTGCAATAAGTTGATCTTTCTCTACACCCTAACTATATCTGTGACACTACATTCTGCACTCCCTCATTTTCTTCTGTATGCTTGGTTGTATAGTGCCAAGAAACAATACTTTTCACTATGTTAATATTGTGACAATAAACAATCAAATCAAAATCAAAAGTTAATAGGGTAATTGTGCTGGTGGACTCTATTATTGGATACAATATGGTACACTCTACTATATGGGGTCACCTGACCTGGGTGTCATCAGTCAGGTAGCTCTTGTAAGGGAATATTGTAACAAGGCTGTAGATGCCTTGCAGTTGTATGTCCCTGTCATAAAAAATGTGTAAATGTGTTACAACAATCATTTCAGTTATTCTGTATCATTAAAAACAAACTCACTTGACTCACCTGATGAAGGAGCAGCACTCTGAAAGCTAGTGGCTTGTGCTACCAAATAAACCTGTTGGACTTTAACCTGATGTTGTGAGACTTCTTACCGTGTTTACACCAGTCCAACGCCGGTATCTCCACTTCATTAAAAACAAGACTGATTTGGAGATGTTTAAGGAGGGAATTCCAGCATTTAGCAACTTTGACAACATAACATGGCTGCCAATGGTGGGAGCACTGAAAATCAAACATGCATGAAAGACCAAAGTTAGAGCAGTGCAGACATTTAAGAGGACTGTGGATTAGAGTCGATTGCAAATATAGTGCATATGATGCCATAAATGGATTTGAAAACCAGAATGAGAATTTTAAAATTGAGGTGTTGGAAGGAATGAAACTGTTGCTTAAATTCAGATGCTGGCTTTACAGCTGGTGAAATGAATTTGCAAAGAGCTCTTGCTTCAGGGAAATGCTGAAGAACTATCAAAAAAGAATGAAGTATTAATGAACATTTGATGAACAATAGAAATTGTCATATATTGCTAGATATTGCTGTTTTTTATATTGGTCACGTTATTGTGTCTCTATAATGGAAAATTGGTAAAACGTAATAAAATTAGTTCAATAATGGTTGAGCATATGTCAGTCTTACATCAAAGTTTACAATTTCTATTGTAATTTTGTCATGATTTTAGATTCAATCCCTTATTTTATTCTCTGCAATGTATTAGTATCCCTACATTACGGCTCATTGCCATGCTGAACATGATAAGTGCATTATAAGGGTAAGTCAAAAACCTGCTTACAAGTTTTGTACATCTAGTGTATCAAGTCTAACTCAATGTTAAAATGAAAAATTTGTCAGTACCATGTTCTGTGACTATCCACTGCTGATACACAAGGCAAGCTGTCAGTTTAAGTCTGTCAGCTGAATGAAAACATTTTTAAATAAGTTGAAAGAAGAACATCAAAAGTCAATAAAACGCATTTCAAATGGATGAGATATATCAGGCCTGTGGGAGGCTAAATAACTTGGTTGTCCAGTATTAATAGTGAATGCAATGTGGCATTCATTGATTGTTATTTAAGGCATTGTCCTGTTGACTTCTGGCCGTTTTAACTTTTGGTAGCAAACACCACTAGCTTTCAGGCCTCTGCCCCTTCGTCAGGTGAGTGGAGAGTTCTGATCATAAACAGGGCATACAAAGGCACACATTCAGTTTACAGAATATTGATTAGAATATGAGTCTTTACAGCTAATCAAATCTTAAAGGTGCAGACAATGTGAGTGGAGATAGCACTGAGCATAGGTTAAAGAGATATGTATTGTCTCCAGACAGGACAGTAAGTGAGATGTTGCAAGGCAACATCAGGCAAGTCATGGTTGCAAATGAACCCAAGGTCCCTGTTGAGGCTGTCCCCATGTGTGTGGAACTTGCTATCAGTCTCAGCTCAGCACCTCTGTGCTGTCTTGTGTCATGAAGGCCGCCTTGGAGAATGCTTACCTGAAGATCAGAGGCCGAATGCCTTTGACCACTGAAGTGAATGCCAACAGGAAGAGAACAGTCTTGCCTGATGATTGTCAAGCGGTCTTCATTCATCCGTTGTCATAGTATCTGCATGGTCTCCCCATTGTACCATGCCTTGCAACGTCATTTCCTGCAGCGTATCAGGTAGACAATGTTGGCTGAGTTGCAAGAGTATGTACCGTGTACTTGATGGATGGTGTTCTCACAGAGATGATGGCATCCGTGTCAATGATCCGGCTTGTTTTGCAGAGGTTGCTGTGGCAGGGTTGTGTGGTATCGTGGTCATTGTTCTCCTGAAGGCTGAGTAGTTTGTTCCAGACAATGATCCACATGCTGTGAACAATGGACAATCCATGAATCCATGAATTGGATCCAATTGAATTTTGTGTTTGGTTTTCAGAGAAAGCAAGTAATAGATTTGGGTTTGCCCAGTCCACACTGAGCATTGACTTTGTAACTTTAAGGATGGAATAAAACTATTTTAAAAAGAGGTCAGTAACAGATGTGACAAGCTAACATAGGCTGGACCCATTCTCCTGCCAGTCAGGTTCTTTTCAACAGGGAACTCTTTGATTTTTGACTGATATCACAGGGATAGCTCAGTGTACTTGCAAAATTAGGCTGTCCCCTGGATTTGGGTCTAGTCGTTACATAAATGTCGACAAACCATGGTCAGTGCTTCCAAAAACACGCCCAATGCAATTAATAAATTTACTAAGGAAGATTGGGTTTTGGAGTCAGTTCCAAAGTAGAACCGTTGTCAGACAGAAACTTTCTGTCCAATTCCGCTCCCACTTCTCTCCACTGCACACACTTGTGTTCTGAGTCAGCAGTGGGAAATGATCACTGCTGCACTATGTTTCGAACATGCAATGCAAGTTTGCTCCCACAAGGGAGAGCTGAGAGAGGAACTTTCAATAAATCCACTTCTTTCTCCATAACTCATGAGAATTCGCTGCATGAAAGTTTTGAATGTTTTAATTCACACTCAAATTAGTAAACTACAAGAACAATCTATTATTAGGGCTTTTCAGACAAAGAGTCTGACAGCTGTGGGGGTATAGCTCAGTGGTAGAGCATTTGACTGCAGATCAAGAGGTCCCTGGTTCAAATCCGGGTGCCCCCTTCGGAGCATTTATATTCCTCCAAGTTTGTAATATTCCTGTTTGTTACGAAGGATTTACAATTTTACCAATAGGAGCTGAAAGAATTGCAAATCCTAAAGGAAATACCTCGTGGAAAGAAATGAAGGTTCGTTTCTCACTTCCTTTACTTTTGTCGACTTGTTTGGACAGTGAGACAGTTTTGGCGCAAGAGTGATATTGCCTCACCCATATCCATTCAGCAATCAAGCGTCAAAGAATCACAGAAAGATACAGCAATTGTTGCAATTGTTGCCCCTTTAGTCCCATTCCTCTGCTCTTTGTCCATAATGCTGCCAAGTTTTACCCTTTCAGGTACATATCCAAGCCCCTTTTGAAATGTATTGTCAGCATACAAAATTACCAAGGACGTAGACGGGATAGATAAGAAGGAACTTTATCCCTTAGTAGAGGGGTCAATAACCAGAGGTCAGGAGATATAGAGGGAGATGTGAGGAAATCATTTTCACCCAGAGGATGGTGAGAATCTGGTATTCGCTGCCTGAAAAGATGATAGAGGCAGGAACCCTCACGACATTTAAGAAGCATTTAGGTGAGCACTAAAAATGTCATAGCATGCAAGGTTATGACCAAGTGCTGGAAAATGGGATTAGAATTGATAGATGATTAATGGCTAGCAGAGGTATGATGGGCTGAATGGCTGTGGATTGCAGGTATAGCTGAGTGATAGAGCATTTGATCAAGACATCACTGGCTCCAATCCTAGTGCCTCCTTCCTAATTTCCCGATGTTTTATTCTTACTGACTGACCAAAGAACAGTTTTTCCCCTGCTGCTGTCAGATTTTTGAATGGACCTACATTGCATTAAGTTGATTTTTCTCTGCATCGTAGCTATGACTGTAACACTACCTTCTGCACTCTCTCATTTCTTTCTGTATGGTATACTTTCTCTGTATAGAGCATAAGAAACAATACTTTTTGCTGTATGCTAATACATGTGATAATAATAAATCAAATCAAAACAAATCAAAAAGAGCCAGTCTTGCAAGATGGGCTGATTGGCAACATTCTGAGTAATACCATTCAAAACTTTGATAAGGACTGATTGGAAAACATGATCTGATTTTTTCTTTGTTCTGATCAGACTTTAAGCTGCAGTTATAATCCAAATATCCATTCTGTTTTAATATCATTTCATTGGTAATTTCAGTAAAGTTATTGGTTAAAGGAAATGCCAATGTATTCACTGCAAGTCTTTACAGGCATGGGCACATTGTGCAGCAGCAGAACATTTGATGTCAGCTGGTTCCATCCCTTCCTGGGTTTCAGGTGTCATTAGGGAGATGTTTCTAATGCTCTGTTACTTCAAAAAAAATTTTTACTCTATTTCTAAAGTTACAAAGAAAATGCACAAAGTGGACCAGATGCACCTGAATCCATCTCCTTGCTTGTTCCAAAATCCAAATTCAAATTGAATTCAATTTGCAGTGGGAAAATGATCACTGCATTTTCCCCACAAGAGAGAAAAACAAGATCTAAGTTGACAAGATGAAGTTTTGATCTTAACTGAAAGTTAATGTTACGTGATTGTGATGAGCTTGTGCTGGTGAAGCTTGTTGTGCTGTGCATTGCATCTCTACACAACACTGTCACCACTCATGCAGCTTTTCTGATTACTGATTAGATTTCCAATGAAACTGGCGTCGGTTCTCTCAATAGTAATAGCATGGTAATTAGAGGGTATAGCTCAGTGGTGGAGTAGTTGACTGCAGATCAATAAGTTGCTGGTTCAAATCCAAGTGCCCCCTATTATTGCTTCACTTTGAGAGTTACCCAATTAAGGTCTCATTTAAAATTGTAGATAATAGTGCAAATGCAGTCTTGCCAAAGTTCCATGCAATTGTAGCAAGAACTTGCTCTCAAATCTTCTTGTGATGAAGGCCAAAATACCATTGGTTTTCCAAATGGATTTGAAATGACACCTTAGCAAAATGGGCACCCAGATTTGTTGATCTACTGTCTAATGTTCCACCACATCAGTGCACTATTGTACAGAATTGAATTAGGATCAAAAACAAACTGTTTGACCAACATTTGTGGAATCATAGAATGGGGTAGAATGTAATGGCAAGAGGAAAAAAGGGGGCAGCTGGATTTGAGCCAGGGGACTTCCTGTTGCACAGTCAAGTGCTCTACCACTAAATTATATAGCCAAGCTCGGAGTTATATATTCCACATTATATAACTGATTAACTTGTTTTTAGCCACTTGGGACACAATGATCCAAAAGATTTAAATTCTACCTGAAGTTCAAGTTCAAGCTTTCACATTTCTAACTCTTACAATCTCTTCTTTTTTCCCTGATCTTTCTTTCACACAAGAACTTCTTTATTTCTATTTACTTTAATCTATATTTTGATCTGATGTGGAGACAACCACTACAAAACTCTTCTGTAACACATTTAACAATTCAAATCATGTAGAGATATTTAGAATGAATTTTTAGTGTTGTGTAATGAAACGATGGCATTGAAGATGGCTATTTGCTCTATGATAGACCATACCTAATAATTATCTAATATTAAACTAGGTTACACATTCAATTTATAAGAAATTGTTTTTGAATTTATTCTTGGAAAACTAGGTTTGGATAGATGGATCGATCTGCTTGGACAGTGTATAAACTGTAAGTATTTACAGGCATCATGCAGCAACAGAGCATTTGATCTCAGCTGTTTCCATCCCTTCCCAGATTTCAGCTGTCATTGGGGTGATGTTTCAGTGTTACTTTTATCTAAACCATTTTTTTACTCTATTCCTAAAGTCACAAAGCCAATGCACAAAGTGGATTGGGTGCAGTCAAATCCATCTCCTTGCTTGCTTCAAAATCCAAATTCAAATTGAATCCAATTCATGGTTCCCAAAGTGACGCAAATAAGATCCCAGCCGGCAAGACAAGGCATTGCACCCTATCTAGGGTTTGATCTAACACTTAGTCTAAGCCAAAAGTGTGACATGTAAAAGGCTTTTGAAAGGCATGCAAAATCTCACTAACTGTCCTGGTTGAAGATAATACACAACTTTTTAACCTGTGCTTGGCCTCTCTCTACTCACATTGTCTGTGAGTAGAGACTTGATTACCTGTAAAGACTCGCATTCCAACCATTATCATGTAAATTGAATTCGTGCCTGTATATGCCCTGTTTGTGAACACAAGTCCTCACTCACCTGAAGGAACCTGAGACTCCGAAAGCTTGTGCTGCCAGATAAACCTGTTGGACTTTAACCTGTGTTGTGACACTTTTTACTGTGCTAAGCCAAAATGTCAGTGTTATGTGATTGTGATGAGCTTGTTCTGTTGAAGCTTGTTGAGAAAGCTTTTCATGCTGTGATCTGCATTGCATCTCTACATAACTCTGTCACCATTCATGCAGCATTCTGATTAATGAAAGTTATTAGCCTGCCAATAAAACTGAAGTTAGTTCCCTCAGCCATAGAATTTATGTAATTAGGGGGTATAGCTCAGTGGTAGAGCATTTGACTGCAGATCAAGAGGTCCCCGGTTCAAATCCGGGTGCCCCCTTCATTTATATTTCTCCAAACCTGTAATATGCTTATCAAGTATGTGGTTATGAAGGACTTGCAATTTTACCAATAAGAGCTGAAAGAGTTATAAATCATTAAGGAAATACCCTGTGGAAAGAAATAAATACTTGTTCCTCACTTCCTCTTTCTTTCATCAATTTGTTTGGCCAGTGAGCCATTATGTTAACACCTAATTTGACGCAAAAGTAACGTAGCCTCACCCATATCCATTCAGGAATCACGCGTCAAAGATCACAGAAAGGTACAGCAGGAAAAAAGTTGGCTGTTTGCAATTGTTGTCTCTTCAGTCCCATTCCATTGCTTTTTCTCCACAATGCTGTGAATTTTAACCCTTTGGTAGTTATCCAAACCTCTTTTGAAATGTATTATCAGTGCACAAAATTGCAAGGGACATACATGGGTTAGATAGGAAGGTACATATTCCCTTAGTAGACAGGTCAACAACCAGGGGCCATAGATAGGGGCAGGAAATCTACAGGAGATTTGAAGATAAGCCTTTTCAACCAGAGGGCGGTGGGAATCTGGAACTCTTAACTACCACGTCATTGCTATTGGGAGAACCAACTTCAGTTTCATTGGAAGCCTAATAACTGTTGCTAATTAGAATACTGTATGAATGGTGACAGAGTTGTGTAGAGATGCAATGCACAGCACAGCATGCAAAGCCTTCTCAATAAGCTTCAACTACACAAACTCATCACAATCACATTACACTGACTTTTTGGCTAAGATGTAGCGCCAGATCAAGCCCAAGATGGGGTGCAGCACCTTACCTTCTCATCTTGGAGCTTGTTTGTCTCTGTTGTGGGGGCCATGATTTTGATTCATTTTGAATTTGGATTCTGGAGAAAGTAAGGAGGTTGATTCAGCTGCACTTTGTGCATTGGCTTTGTAACTTTAGGACTAAATTCTTTTTTGAGGTAACACTGAATGAAAAACAGCTCCCTAATGACACCTGAAATTCAGGAAGCGAAGCAACCTGCTGAGGTCAAGTAGTTTGTTGCTGCACAATACATATTGCCAAGGCTCCATGCAGTTGCAGCAAGATACCTTTACTCTTGCACTCAAATCCCCTTGCCATGAATACCATTGGCCTTCCTAACTAATTTGAAATGACACTTCAGCAAAATGAGCACTTGGAGTTGTTGATCTGTTGTCTAATGTTCCATCACATCAGCGCACTACTGTACAGAATTCAATCAGGATCAAAAGCCTGTTGTTGTCCAAGGTTGTCCAACGTATATTGACCAACATTTGTGGAACCATAAAATGGAGTAGAATGTTAAGGCAAGAAGGAAAGGGGGCAGCTGGATTTGAACCTGTGACCTGTAGATAAATATTCCACTACTGAACTATGCCTCGAAACTGAGAGCTGTGTGTTCCATATTTGGAGGTGGATTAATTAGTTTTCAGCTACCAGGGACACAATGATCTATCTGATTTAAATTCTATCTGGTGTTTGAGTTCAAGTTTTCACATTTCTATTGTTCTTTTTCTTTTTCTGTTCTTTCTTTCACACAAAATATTTTTCTTCTATTTATGTTTATCAATCCTTTGATCTGATGTGGAGGTGACCACTATCAAAATTCTCCTCTACCAATCTAACAATTCAAATCATGTTGAAATATACATAATGAACTTCTGGTGTCGTATAGTGAAAAGAATGGAAGATATTCATTTGCTCTATGATAGAACAAACCTAACTATATTCTCACAATAGATGATAAAACCAACATATTGCGATTTGGTTGCCCATCCAATTTATAAGAAGTTTTTATTTGAATTTATTCTTGAAAAATTAAGGTTGGTAGCAGTCGTGTTGATCGATCTTGGCTTGACCAATGTATTAGCTACAAATATTTACAGGCATGGGCGCATTGTGCAGCAACAGAGCATTTGATCTCAGCTGGTTGCACTCCTTCCCAGATTTCAGCTGTCATTAGGGAGATGTTGTTAATTCAGTGTTACTTTTATCTAAAACATTTTTTTTAACTCCATTCCTAAAGTTACAAAACCAATGCACAAACTGGATCGGGTGCAGCCAAATCCATCTCCTTGCTTGCAGAAAAATCCAAATTCAAACTGAATCCAATTCATGGTCCCCACAAGAAAAACAAACAAGATCCAAGCCAACAAGACAAGGCAAGGCACCTATCTTGGGCTTGATCTAACATTTAATCTCAACCAAAAGAGTGGCTTGCAAAAGGCTTTTAAAAGGGATGTAAAATCTCACTAACTATCCTGGTTGGAGACAATACACACCTCTGTAACCTGTGCTTGGCCCTCTCTCCAGTTACATTGTCTGTACCTTGAAGACTTGATTACCTATAAAGACTCACATTCCAACCATTATCTTGTAAATTGAGTTTGTGTTTATATATGCCCTGTTTGTGAATGCAACTCTCCACTCACCTGAAGAAGGAGCCTGAGACTCCAAAAGTTTGTGCTGCCAAATAAACTTGTTGGACCTTAACTTGGTGTTGTGAGATTGTGCTAAGCCAAAATGTCAGTGTTATATGATTGTGATCCATTTGTGTTGTTGAAGCTTGTTGAGAAGACTTTCCATGTTGCGCAGTGTGTTGCATCTCTACCCAACTCTATCATCACTCATACAATTTTTCTGATTGCTATTATTAGACTCCCAATGAAACTGAAGTTTGTTCTCTCAAGCACGGTAGGCAGTAATTAGGGGGTATAGCTCAGTGGTAGAGCATTTGACTGCAGATCAAGAGGTCTCTGGTTCAAATCCAGGTGCCCCCTTTCATTTATCATCAGTTTCACTTTGGGAGTTTTCAGTTAAGGAAGATTTTGCCCTTTTGCCATGTGGTAGGTCTTGGCATGCACTTTACTGAAAGGATATGTAGCAGATACAATAATAGCTTTCACAATGGATTGGAATAAATATTGATGAGGTAGCATTTGCAGGGATAAAGAGGAAACTCCAACAATTGGACCCAAGCACTTTCAAAAAGCCAGCAGAGGATAAGTAAGCTGAATGGCCTCCATTGGCGCAATACCATTCATTTTATAATCATTGATAAGCTTGCATTTCCTGACCAATGTCTTTTAGATTCTGATTGAATTACGCATAGCAGGCTGGGTTTAGCTCAATGGGAGACAAACCTGCCATCCCAGGAGCAAATATATAGCAAAAGTATCCTGTCTTAGATAAGGACACTAAAATTGCATGCAATACAGGAAATGCAATCTTGTCGAGGCTTCCTGCAATTGCAGCAGAACACCTTTACTCTTGTTCTGAAATCCCATTGTGATGAAGGCTAACATACTATTGGCCTTCCTAACTGATTTGAAATGACATTTCAGCAAAAGAAGGGACCTGGATTTGAACCAACAGCTCTGTCACCACTCATACAGCATTTCTGAGAACAATAGTAATGAGATTTCCAACAAAACTGAACTTGATTCTCTCAACAATTCTGATGCTGCAGCTAGTGGATGTAGCTTAGTGATAATAACATTTGACTGCATATCATAACTGTTCCTAGTTCATAATCCAGATACACCCTATCATATGCTTCACTTTGGACATTGTTGTTCTGCTTTTTCAATCAGCCATGTAATGGGGCCTGGAATTCACTTTACTGAAAGATGCATAGTATAGTAACTACTTTCCTGAAGGAATTGAATAAGTATTGATGAGGAAGCATTTGTAGCGATAAAGGGGAATCTCTAGCAGCTGGACCCAAGAGCTTTCAAAAAGTCAGCAGAGGATAACTACATTTTCTCAGGAGACTAAGGAAATTTGATATGTCAGTTAAGACTCTCCGACTTTTACAAATTCACCATAGAAAGCATTTTTTCTGGTTGTATCTCAGCTCCGTATAGCTCCTGCTCTGCCCAAGACCACAATAAACTACAAAAGGTCATGAATGTAACCCAATCCATCACGCAAACCAGCCCCCTCATCCTTTAACTCATCTACGTTTGCTACTATCTCAGGAAAGCAGCCAGCATAATTAAGGATCCCACGCATCCGCCATTCTCTCTTCCACTTTCTTCCATTGGGGAAAATATACAAAATTCTGAGATCAATACCAACCGACTCAAGAACAACTTCTTCCCCACTGCTATCAGACTTTTGAGTGGAGTTACCTTGCATTAAATTGATCTTTCTCTACACCCTAGCTGTGACACTAACACTACATTCTGCACTCTCTCGTTTCCTTCTCTATGATTGGTAAGCTTTGTTTGCATAGCATGCAAGAAACAATACTTTTCACTGTATGCTAATACATGTGATAATAATAAATCAAATCAAATCAAATTAATTGGCCTGATACCATTCATTTTACAATCATTAATAAGTATTTATCACCTGACCAATGTCTTTTAGAATCTGATTGAATTACACACAGCAGGCTGGGTTTAGCTCAATGGGAGACAACTCCACCATCCCAGAAAATAATCTGACGAGCCTCTGTTGCACTCCCTCTGTAACATAAGTCTCCGCTCTTTGATAAGGAGACTAAAATTGTGCACTTTATTGCAAATGCAGTCTTGCCGAAGCTCCATGCAATTCTAGCAAGACACCTTATTCTTGTTCTCAAATCTCCTTGCAATGAAGGCCAACAAAGGCTGTGGTCAGTGCAGACATGACAGACCAAATGGCTACCATCGACACACTATGATTCTATCCTTCACATCAAAGGATAGAATCATAGTGACTACTAGAATCATATGTGTCAGTGGCTATTACCAGAACTCTCCTCTAACAAACTTAACAATTGAAGTCACGTTGAGATATTTATAATCAATTTTATATAAGAAAATTGGTCTATAAGAAAAGGCGGCATGGAAGATGGTTATTCGTTCTGCGATAGACCGCACCTAATTATTATCTCATTTTGGATGATAAAACCTTCATATAGCAATTAGGTTGCCCGTTCAGTTTCTAAGAAATTTTCATTTGAATTTACTCTTGAAAAACTAGGGTTGGGTAGCAGTCATGTTGATTGATCTGCTTGGTCAACGTATTAACTGCAAGTATTTAAAGGCATAGGTGTATCGTGCAGAAACAAAGCATTTGATCTCAACTGGTTGCAGCCCTTCCTGGATTTCAGGTGTCATTAGGGAGATGTTTCTAATTCCGTGTTACTGAGTTAGTTATTGAATCCATTAACACTGTGGCTGGGGTGGTGGCACAGTGGCTAGCACTGCTGGTTTATAGCTCTAGGGACCCTGGGTTCAATTCCTCACCTGTACCAGGTCTACATGTTCTTTCTATGTCTACATGCAGTTTTCTCCCACAGTCCACAAGATGTGCTGGGTGAGTGCGTTGGCCATGCTGAATTTTCCATCCCGGGATCTGAATACGTGCCAGAGTATGACAATGAGGAGATTTTCACAGCAATTTCACTGTAGTGTTAAGGTAAGTGTACTTGTAACAAATAATGGAACTTTACTTTTGAAACAAAAAATGTTTATTCATGTTATTAAGTTACAACGCCAATGCCCAAAGTGGACTGGGTGCAACCGAATCCATCTCCTTGCTTGTTCCAAAATCCAAATTCAAATTGAATCCAATTCATGGTCCCCACAAGAGAGACAAACAAGATCCAAGCTGACAAGGTAAAGCTTTGCACCACATCTTGGACTTGATCTGGCGCTTGATCTAAGCCAAAAGGTCAGTGTTAGGTGATTATGATCAGCATCTGCTGTTGAAGCTTGTTGAGAAGGCTTTCCATGCTGTGCCATACATTGCATTTCTATGCAACTCTGTCACCACTCATGCAGCATTCTGATGAGTGATTGTTATTAGATGTCCAATAAAACTTAAGTTGATTCTTCCAACAGTCACATTGTGGGTATAGCTCAGTGGTAGAGCATTTGACTGCAGATAAAGAGGTCCCTGGTTCAAATCAAGGTTCAAATCAAACCCTTTCATTTATAATGTGCTTCACTCTGCGAGTTACCCAACACAGCCTTTTCTGCTCTTTTGCGATGAAGGCCAACAGATCATTCTCCTTCCTAACTGATTTGAAATGACACTTCAGCAAAATGGGCACCTGGAGTTGTTGATCTGCTGTCTAATGTTCCACCACACCAGCACATTACTGTACAGAATTCAAACAGGATCAAAAACAAACTAGCTGCCCAATGCAGATTGATCAATATTTGTGGAGTCATAGTTTAAAGTAGAATGTAATGGTGAGAAGAAAAAGTGGGCACTCAGATTTGAGCCAGGGACCTCCTAATGCACTGACAAATGCTCCACCACTGAGCTATGCACTTAGCATTTGTGTGTATCATTCAACATTTTTCAGTGGATTAATTAGTTTTTAGCTGCAATGGTCCATATGATTTAAATTCTATTTGGAGTTCAAGCGCAAACCTTCACATTTCTATCTCTTACTATCTTTTCTTCTTTTTCTGATCATTTTTTCACACAAAAGCTTTTTTATTTCTATTTACTTTAATCTATCCTTTGATCTGATGTGGCAGTAACCACTACCAAAACTCTCCTCCAACACATTGAACAATTCACATTTCTCCCTCATAAAAAGTTAGAAACATTAGAAATTGTGTAGGAGAGAAGAAAATTACTGGTATCCTGAAAATATGGAGTGATACAGTTCTGTGGTCAAGTGTTTAAATAAAGAGCAAGAGGTCTTTGGTTCAAAACACCCTATACATCCTTAAGCATCTCCTGTTCAGGGTAGGGTGCTTTGAAGTAAAGACCTCTTGGTGTTCAGAGTTGCATAATAAACATGCTCACCTTATCAGCTAGCATGTGCAGCTATCCGATGGCACTCCAGGAAAAGTGCTGAGTTTTCCAAAGAGGGATACATCTTGTGAAAGATTAAAAGAAATAGTTTGTTATGATCTGGAATGCACCTTAAGATGAGGAAGCATTCTGATCATCTGAATTTAAGGCACCTTCCAAATGACACCTGAATATCAGCCATCAATACCTCTGAAACATACAAACATAGAAATTGGAAGCAGGAATAAGCCATTTTGCCCTTCAAGCTTACACACCATTCATTTTGATCATGGCTAATCATCAAATTCAATATCTTGATCCCCACTCCCCCCCCCCCCCCATATCCCTTGACCCTTTCAGCCTCAAGAACTATATCTAATTTCATCTTGAAATCACACAACGTTTTGGTCTCAATTACTTCCTGTGGTAGTAAATTTCACACCTTCACCACCCTCTGGGTGAAGAAATTTCTCACCTCAGTCCTCAAGCAATGACCCCTAATTCTGGACTCTGCCACCATTAGGAACATGCTTTTGAAAATCTATCTAACGTTGTTCGAATTTTGTAAGCTTTTGGGAGCTCTGTGAAATAAGGAGACCTTATGTGATCCCTGCACCTTTTTGCAATCAAAAACAAGAAATATCAAGTTCACTAACATAACGGCAAAATACTACGGATGCTGGCATCTGAAACAAAAAGAGAAAAATGCTGCAAAATTTCAACAGGTCTGACAGCATCTGAGGAGAGAGAATAGAGCCAGCGTTTTGAGTCTGGAGCACCAAGTTCATCATTCAGTTTTGCAGCATTGTGTTATCAATGTTATGCATAGAAGGGTACAAAATATGGAATCAATGTAATAAATCAGCATCCGGCAAGCAGTGTGTGGAGGCTGCAGGTGGCGCTATTGAGCTGAGCAACTGTATGTCAAATTAACACATGCAGCTTGGGCAACGCAACTCATCAAACAATTTCATGGCCTCCATCAAGTTAAGCTTTGGAAGTTCTGATCACAAACAGAGCAAATAAAGGCACACACTCAGTTTACAGAATACTGATTAGAATGCGAGTCTTTGCAGCTAATCAAGTCTTAAAGGTGCAGATAATGTGCGTGGAGATAGCATTAAGCATGGATTAAAGAGATGTGTATTGTCTCCAGACAGGACAGTAAGTGAGATGTTGCAAGCCCAAGCAAGTCATGGGGGTTACAGATAGTGTGACATGAACCCAAGATCCTGGTTGAGGCTCTCCTCATGTGTGCAGAACTTGTTTACCAGTTTCTGCTCAGATAACCAAATAGCCAAACTGATAGCCAAGTTCCGCACACATGAGGACAGTCTGAACCAGGATCTTGGGTTCATGTCACACTATTTGTAACTCTCATGACTTGCCTGGGCTTGCAACATCTCACTTATTGTCCTGTACACATCTTTTTAATCTATGCTCTACGCTATCTCCACTCACATTGTCTGCGCCTCTAAGACTTGATTAGCTGCAAAGACTCACATTCGAATCAGTATTCTGTAAACTGAGTGTGTGCCTTTATATGCTCTGTTTGTGATCAGAACTCCCCACTCACCTGACGATGGGGAAAAGCCCTGAAAGCTAGTGGCTTTTGCTACCAAATAAACTTGTTGGACTTTAACCTGGTGTTGTGAAACTTCTTACTGTGTTTACCCCAGTCCAACACCGGCATCTCCACAGCTTGTTGACAAGCCCATTCCCACTTTCACACCAATGACCCCATTCCAACCCCCACTCACCTGTGGCCAAAGTCCTTCATTGATCTTGGGCCTTTGGGTTCACTGCCAACAGGTACCACGACTCCCACTGGGCATGCCTACATTGGATAGCTGCCAATTTCTGATCAGCCGGCAGTTCTCAATAGTGACTGGCATTGAATAGGACAGGCTTTCCCCAAAGGAGGGGGAGCTGGACTCACACTTGCTCTCCAGATTGTTGGATACATTCTCACCAGTTGAATTAAATTTCATTCAATGGTGCAACAGAGAGAATAAATTACCAACTTCACCACAACAGCAGTGAAATAAATTCAAACAATGCTGCCTCAGAGGAGCAGCCAATATAATCAAGGACCCCATGCACCCCAGACATTCTCCCTTCTGTCTTCTTCTGTTGGGAAAAGGATACAAAAGTCTGAGGTCAGCCGATTCAAGAACAGCTCCTTCCCTGCTGCCATCAGACTTCTGAATGGACTTACCATATATTAAGCTGATCTCCCTCCACACACTTTAGCTATGACTATAACATCTATATTTTGCACCCTCTCCTTTCCTTCATCCCTATTTACTCTATGAATGAAATGTTTTGTCTGTATAGCACGCAAGGAACAATATTATCAATACAATATCCCAATACACTGACAATAATAAATCAGATCAAATCAAGCTCTGAACCTACATTCAAACCTTAAAAAATGAGGAAGGTAATAGCCTCATTGTATTATTGCTTGACTATTAATGCACAAATACAGCTAATTTCTGGAGACCTGGGATCAAATCTTGCCATAGCAGATGGTGGACTTTGAATTCAATAAAAATTATATGGAATTAAGAAATCTACTGATAGCCATGAAACCATTGTTAATTGTGGAAAAAATATCAGCCATGATTGAATGGCCAAGCAGACTTGATGGGTCGATGGCCTAATTCTGCTCCTATGTCTTAAGGTCTAGAATCCCAACTGGTTCACTAATGTCCTTTAGAGAAGGAAATCTGCCATCCTTACCTAGTCTGGCCTACATGTGACTCCAGAACCACTGCAATGTGGTTGACTGTCAGCTACCCGCCAAGGGCAACTAGAGATGCTGGTTAGCCAGCGATGTCCATGTCCCATGAATGAATTAAAAAAAATACCCACTGTTAATTGATCGTGATCAGAGAGACTGAGTTAAATGACAAATGCCTGTGAAAGAGTAGAAGAAAAATGTAAGGAAACTAAGTGAATGGATATAATTTTCCCTTTGATATTTCATCAGCATGTGCTGGGTAAAATACAGAGCATTTCCTTTTACAAAGTTGCTGAACTGTGTGAGGCATTTCAAGACTGCGCTAACAGAATGCAGCAAGGCCACTCATTCAGAACGAGACACTGATGTTTGAAATAATTTGGAGTTTCATATCTGGGACGTTGCCAACAAAGCTGACTTGAATGGAAAGGTTGAAGGAACGCCGCCTTGCAGCTTTAGACAGAATGGAAACTTACTTGGAGGGACTTCAGCGGCAGAAAAGGCAAAGAAAATGGGCTGGAATTCTCCAACCTCAACCGCAGCTGGGATCCTCCAGTCCCGCTGCAGCGAATGGAGGTTTGGCAGAGAGCCAAGTTCTTCATTCTCACTGGTAGCAGTTGTAAGACAGGTGGGTGGACAGGTGGGAGGTGGTGAATTCCAGCCAACAACTTGAAAAATTCCATACTGCACTCAAGGAAGCAGAACATGGATTTTCCAAAGGAAACCCCAACAGAGTAAAGCTGTAAGGGGATCGAGTTGCTGTTTAAATTTAATTGTGTGTTAGAATAAACAAACCTTATTCGGCAAATAAAGCAAAATCCTACTCTTGCTGGAAATCTGAAGCAAAAACAAAAAAATTGTTGGAAAAGTTTAGCAGATCTGGCAGCACAGAATCCCTAGAATATCTACAGTGCAGAGGGAGGCCATTTGGCCCATCATGTCTGCATCAAACACAATCCCATTCAGGCCCCATCCCCACATATTTGACAAATCAGCTTTGACTAAGGGTCATCTGGATTCAAAATGTCTGTCAGCTCTTTTCTCTCCTAACAAATGCTGCCAGATCTGCTGAGATTTTCCAGCATTTTCTCTTCTAGTTTCAGATTCCAGCACCCGCAGTAAATTGCTTTTAACCTTATATATTTACTCTGCTAGTCTCCCTGACACTAGTGTCAATTTAGCATGGCCAATCAATCTAGCTCACGCATCTTCGGACGTGGGAGAAAACCGGAGCACCCGGAGGAAACCCAAACAGACACGGGGAGAACATGCAGACTCCTCACCGACAGTGACCCAAGCCAGAAATCGAACTCAGATCCCCAGCACTGTTAAGCAGCAGTGCTAACCACTGTGCCACCCCAAAGCCAGCATCTGTGGGTGAGAAATGGAGTCAATGGCAGCGATTCTCCGGCCATTCTACGGGATGCTCCAGTCCTGCTGCAGTGAACAGAAATTGGGCTCAGTATCGAATTCTCTGTCCTCGCTTCCCGCGGCGTTGGGACGTGAATAGCTGGAGAATTCCAATTGACATTTCAAGTCCCAGCTGACCTTCAGAGCTCATTAAATATATTAATCTTATTAAGCATTAGAATGAGTCATTAATTTATCCTCTTGAAATTCTGAGGTCAAAACAACCTACAAGCCTGGATAGATACAAAGGCTTTTACATAGAGGGTCACACCAATGTTACCTGTGCTGACTGTTTCAAAGGCCTCTCTAATTAATCTCCCTCCCTCATTCTTTCCTCAAATCCCTGCAAATTTCCCCGCTTTGAGTTCTCCCCGAATTCTGTCTTTGAAAATTACAATTGAATCTGCTTTATCATTTTGGGGAATGCATTCCAGACAATTTAGCTGCTTAAAACAATGCCACGCAGTCCAGCATGTGACTTTCTACAGGAGCCATTTAAGGAGGGAGATGGGCACCTGGATTTAGGACAGAAATTTCTTGATCTGCAGTCAAATACTCGTCACTGAGCTACATCCCTATGTTCCAGCCTGAGCTGCCACACAGACACAACACTCATACACCACACACACAATGTGCACATACCCACACATTACATACACATAATACACACAATGCACACTCAACAGACTCACAATATATACATACACACACAATACACTCACAACACACATACAATACATACAAGGCAACTTAAGCTAAGCCTGTTTTTAATATTTGTATCCAAACGAGCCACCTAAAAAATGGTGATTTATAAAGCACTCTGGGACAATTGGGCAAGAACTAAAACAGGAGGCTGCAACCTAAAAAATAGAGCTAAACAGGCTACAACTCAGATAACTGAATACACAGAATATGGGTCATCTCCAGGGACCTTCTGGTCAAACTGGGTTATTTACCAGACATAGGGGTGCCGTAACCCCTCATTTGGGAGGGACATGTGTGTCTATGTGCCTCCAGCACCCACAGACATGGTTGGTTTGGCAGCACCTGATTGGAATTTATTGATCAGGGTGATCAAATTCTGATCGATTGATCAGCAATGCCAAAAAAGGCTACGAAAACCAACGGGATATAAAGTGCTGCGCAACCAAGAATCTTGCTCTCCCTCTTTGACTCCACGAATGGGCTACAACAACAGTAATTATCGCCAGCAACGACCAGCGAGAGAAGAGTAACCACACCCGAGAAGGAAGAGGGACCAGATCTAGAGTGTCAGACCAGACTAAAGGACCAGGCTATGCAGAGGACTACAGAGACCAGCAAATAGATAAAGGCCAATATCTGCCTGAGTACTTGCCGATCGTGCAAAGTTAAGTTGAGATCTATATTGGACTTGAACTTCAGTATTTCTGTAAGATAACTTATTTTTGATTGGGTGGGTGATCATTGATTGTGTGTTTAAATAAGTATTCTTGTACTAACAAGAAGTCTACTTGCAATTCTTTGTCCACCATATAAGGGTTAAAACAAACTGTGCAGCAGGTACAATATATTGAAAGGACTTAGCTGAAAAAGTCAGATTCAGTTTTACTGGAAGATAAATAAATGCAAATAAGAAAAATGGTGCAGGATTGGTGACAGCAATGCTGATTTGAAAAGATGCAAAGCACAACCCAACATGGAATCTTTTCACATCAAACTTCAACAGTGCGTTCCCCCCCACTCCTTATGCTAAATTGCAGACATCCTTTTAATGGCATTTGAGCTTCAATAAAAAAGTCTCACAACACCAGGTTAAAATCCAACAGGTTTACTTGGTTGCACAAGCCACAAGCTTTCGGAGCATTGTCCCTTCATTAAGTGAGTGGGAATTGTGTTCAAAAACAGGGCAAATATAGACATAAACTCAATTTACAAGATAATGGTTGGAATGCTTGGAATTCCATTCACATTGGCTATACCTTTAAGATTTGATTACCTGTTATGACTTGAATTCCAACCAGTACCTTGTAAATTGAGTTTGTGTATACATATGTTCTGTTTATGAACACAATTCCCACTCACCTGATGAAGGGACAATGCTCCAAAAACTTGTGGCTTTGTGCTACCAAATAAACCTGTTGGACCATAACCTGGTGTTATGAGATTTCTTACTGTGCTTTCGCCAATCCAACGCTGGCATCTCCACATCACTTGAGCTTCAACAAGAGATATCTCCACCTGCCATCAAATGCTCTGATGCACTCTATAAATACTTACAGTCAAAACAAGCAAATTCTGTAGGGGGAGCTCATGCCTCTAATATGTGTGAAGTCAAACCAATCAACATGTGCCACAATAGGAATAGCCTAAAATTTCACACTAAATGGGCATATGGATTTGAGCCCAGGACCTTATAACCTGCTGAGCTATACCCTTAGGGATGCACCAGCCTCAGTGATGTGTACACACACACACATACGCACACACATCCAAACCCACAACCAATATCATCGGGGAGGATAAAGAGAGCAGATACCTGGGAAAACTACCACCTGGAATTTCCTATCCAAACCACTCACCATTCTGACTTGGAAATATATCGCCCTTCCCTCAAAGTCATTAGGTCAAAAATCCTGGAACTCAACCTGTGTGAAGTGTATGTACATCACATGGATTGCAGTAGTTCAAGGAAACAGCTCACCACCACATTCTGCAAGGCATTTAGGGATGGGCAATAAATGCTGGCCTAGCCGGCAAAATTCACATTCCTTGAGCACATTAAAAAAAAACACTTGCCATAAACACCAAAATAAATAACCATTGCCCTCAAATGGATCAGTATGACTATCGTATGTACCGTGAATGTTATTTATACTACAATTCACTAACTACTGAATAATAATGTTGTGATTCCGGGGAGGTCATCATATAACAAGACTCCCAACTGGAAGCACTTAAGGAAAAAAAAAATCACAGGGGGCACCCAGACTTGAACTGGGGACCTCTTGATCTGCAGTCAAATGCTCTACCACTGAGCTATACCCCCACATTGCAGCTCTACTCACACAACAAATGAAGTTCAGTACCTGATAACTAGCAACGTTGATGTGATCAAACTATGGTCAGCTTTCATGAAGCTGTGGGAGGAACAGTTTGAGAAGCATTGGGCATCAGTGATTGTGGCTAAATAGGCAATACAAAGGTTGGGATGTGAGTTTGCATGGAATAAACAGGCACTGGAGACGGGTGCTGTGCAAGGGGATGTGTTTGCGACAGTGGGGACTGCAAAAGACAAGCAGGCAAGAAAGAGATAACATAATGAACAGGTAAAAGAGACAATCTGAGATCACAATGAGGAGGAGAACAGGACTCCTTCAAGGCTGGCTTATCTGGAAGAGAAGTGGCAGTGAATTAAATAACACAAGTGAAAAGCAATTATCTACAACACTGCTGTCATGGCCTTTGGCGACTTTACATTTCTCTGCTCCATTCCCTTCTGTCTGAGGCAATCAAATGTGAACAGGGATGTAGTTGTAAAGTGTTTCATTGGGTATTTCACTGCAGCCTGTGAGATGCTCCTAATCTTGTTGTTTACCTTGTTGACCATTGGACGAGGCGAGAGAGGGTCAAAAGCACAGCTGGCTGAGAACAGGGTATAGACAAAGCAGAGGCCAGAAAATTCTCCACCATCCCTGCCCACTGTCTTTATCTGGGGCAGAGACCACCTTGCCAGAGTGGAACCACTGAGCCACATCAGACAATAAGGCAGCAGGTTAGGCAGCAGAGAAACAGCATTAACCGGCAGGATTCTCTGATTTTGTGCGGGGCAGGGTTGGATGCGAGTGAGAATGAAAAATTTGACATTCCAGGAGAAGCTCCGTGCACCTTCAGTGCACCAGAATATCCCAACCTCAGGCGAGGATGGAGAATTTCAGTCAACATTTCGTATCCCTTTTATAGAACTGTTCTGTGGGGGCCATTTAGCACCAAAATGTTAAACTTGATTTCTCAGTCACAAATAAGGCTTACATTGACACTTCAATGAAGTTACTGTGAAATTCCCCTGGCATCTGTTCAGATCAATGCACCTAACCAGCATGTCTTTCAAAATGTGAGAAGAAACCGGAGCACCCAGAGGAAAGCCACACAGAGATGGCGAGAACATGCAAACTCCTCACAGACAGTTTCCTGGCGCTGAGAAGCAGCAGTGCCAACCACTTTGCCACTGTGCTGCCCACTGTGCCTAAGAGTTAGTTAACTCTTTATTTCTCTCCACAGATGCTGCCAGATCTGCTGAGTTTATCCAACATTTTCTGCCTTTAGATTTCCAGCACCTGCCATATTTTGCTTCTGTTTAGGCAATAATTAACACAAAATTAATCACCATGTTGTAAACCATTGTCTTACAAGATGGAAAGCTGCCACATATCTTAATTGTTGACAGGGCTTTAAATGTTTAATATTGAATCATACTTTTACCTTAAATTC
Organism: Sphyrna mokarran; assembly: GCA_024679065.1. Lineage (NCBI taxonomy): Eukaryota > Metazoa > Chordata > Chondrichthyes > Carcharhiniformes > Carcharhinidae > Sphyrna > Sphyrna mokarran. Next base: position 8,571,459 of record JAGIQG010000027.1, on the reverse strand, counting down.
CCAGCAAGTATTTTGTGGTGTAGAAAAGTATTTATGACATATCTACTCTTGCACATGCAACAATGAAAAGAAATACAATTTAAAGAGCCTTCCCCAATGAGCACAATCAGCTAGAATCTAGCAACTTCAACCTGAGATGTGGCCAGTTTTATGAATTTGATTTGACTTGGTTTGATTTATTATTGTCACATCTATTATTATACAGTGAAAAGTATTGTTTTTTGTGCCCTATACAGACAAAGCATACCGTTCATAGAGAGTGAAATGAGAGAGTGCAGAATGTAGTGTTACAGTCAAAGCTGGGATGTAGAGAAAGATCAACTTAATGCAAGGTAAGTCCATTCTAAAGTCTGTGGGCAGCAGGGAAGAAGCTGTTCTTGAGTCGGTTGGTCCGTAATCTTAGACTTTCGTATCTTTTTCCTGAAGGAAGAATGTGGAAGACAGAATATCCGCGGTGTGCAGGGTCCCTAATTATGTTGGCTGCTTTTCCTGAGCAGCAGAAAGTGTAGACAGAGTCAGTGGATGGGAGGCTGGTTTGCATGATGGATTGGATTACATTCATGACCTTTTGTAGTTTTTTGCAGTCTTGGGCAGAGCAGGAACCATACCAAGCTGATGAATCAGATCTGATTTGAAGGGCTTGAAACTTGAACCAGGGTAAAAGAACATGGAACACACAAGCGCATGTACTTTTTTTACCTAGCATAACTGGCTTATGTTTAAAGTTTCACCAAAATTGCACTGATATAACTAATGGGAGGAAAAATTAGAGGAATTAATGATATCAGCAAAACTTTTAGCTCTCCCTTCCCCCTCACCGCCAGTTGGCTGCTTTAAGTTTCCAGAACACAAAATTACATCTTGAATGAGATCATGAAGTATCTAATTTTTAGTTCATAGAATCATAGAAACCCTATAGTGCAGAAGGAGGCCATTCAGCCCATCAAGTCAAAATTTAGGATATTGGATTTTGCTTTACAATTTTCCAAATAATTTTTGGAACTTCAATTTGTTTTTGTACCTCACCCGATGCGGCTTTACCAGAAAAACAAACATACAGAAATTTACTTGTCACCAAACAGAAAAGTGAGGTGACAAGAAAAAGACTAGTAGCTCAAGGTCATTTCTAAATAAATCTATCATTGCAGTGTCCATAAGAACAGTTCATCATTGTTGAGATTATTATTGGTCCTGTGATATAGAGATGTCTGAAATTGTCATCCTGCAAAGCTGACACACTCTCCATTGGTTGCACAGTCACAGGTTCTGCCAAGAATACATGTTGATGTCTCTCATCAGTTCATCCATACCTTCAATTCCTTTAGGTCAGTTTTCTTTGGTTCATGGAATTTGGACCATGTTAGACCATAAGGCATAGGAGCAAAATTAGGCCACTCAGCCCATTACGTCTGCTCCACCATTCAATCATGACTAATATTTTTCTCATTCCTATTCCCCATAAGCCTTTTCCCTATAACTCCTGATCCCCTTATTAATCAAGAACCTATCTATCTCTGTCTGAAAGAAACTCAATGACCTGGCCTTCACAGCCTTCTGCGGCAAACAGTTTCACAGGTTCACCACCCATTGACTGAAAAAATTCCTCCTTATCTCTGTTTTAAAGGATCGTCCCTTTAGTCTGAGGCTGTGCCCTCTGGTTCTAGTTTTTCCTCCCAGTGGAAACAACCTCTCCAATAAGGTATTTCACAGTAAGGAATGCTAGAAATGTCATAGTTTTACATTTCTGGGGTTTGGAGATGAATTGTATCTTCAGCAGTTGCTCAGATTGTCTTTGGGAAAGAACCAGCAGGAATAAGGCCTGGGTGGGATTGTGGTCAGTGCAGACTTGATAGGCTGAATAGCCTCCTCTTGAACTGTCGGGATTCTACAATTCTATTCTATGAACTATGAAGAAACATAAAATAAAAAAAGTTTACCTTCTTGTGTCAATATCAAGTCAGATCATTTACCGAGAATTACAAAGAATGTGGACGACAGAAACAGGATATTCAAACCAGTGGACAGCTATTGAAATCCCACATAAACCTCCTTCCATCCCACTTCATTTACCACTTTCAGCACCGCACATTATTCTTTTCTCCCTCATTTGCTTGTGCACCTTCCTCTTAATACCTCAATAATTTTTGTCTCTAACAATCACAATATTAGTGACTTAGGTACTGAGCAACGGGTGGCATGATGGCACAATAGTTAGCACCAGGGACCTGGAATCAATTTCTAGCTCGGGTCACTGTCTGTATGGAGTTTGCACGTTTTCCCCATGTCTGCATGGATTTCCTCCGTGTGCTCAGGTTTCCTCCCACAGTCTGAAAGATGTGCGGGTTAGGTGCATTGACTGGAATGTGGTGTCTTGGGAAACTTCACAGTAACTTTGCTGCAGTGTTAATGTAAGCCTTACTGGTGTCTCATAAATAATTTTGCCACTTCAAAGCACTCTGTGATTCAAAAGGTTTCTCCTAATTCCCTATTGCTTTATTCATGTTTACCCTATGTTTAAAGTCCCTAATTTTGGTGTCCTATTCAAGTAGCAACATCATTCCTTCATCTGCCCTGTCAAGTTCTACATAGAGAATGACCCAAAGCCAAATTTAAACCTGGGTTCCTGGTACTGCGAGGCAGTAGTACTAACCAATGTGCCACCAGCCGCCCTATGAATATTCTTTAGCCTTTATTATCTCTTTCAAAGCCAACAGGAAGGGGAAAAATAAACATACTTGTACTTGTACAGCTTATTAGCAAATCCAGTAGGGACACAGATAACAAGAGCAAGGAAGTTTTGGTGAAATTGTATAAAATACTACTCCAACCATAACTGGAATATTCTGGGTGTCACACTTCAGGAAAGATGTGAAGGCATTAGAAAAAAGATCTCCAAGAACGATTCCAGGGATGAGGAACTTTGGCTATGAAAATAGGTTGGGGAAGTGGAAGTTTCCATAGTCTCCAAGGAGAAAGAGATTTCATAGAAATATTTAAAATTATGTGTGGACTGGTCAGAGTAGATAGTGAGGAACTGTTCCCACCCTGAGAATGAGGGCACAGATTTTAAAGATGTTGACAAGAGAAGCAGAAGTGACATGAGGGAAAAGTTTTGCACTCAGTGAGTAATTAAGTTCGGGAATGCATTGCCAAAGAGAATGTGGAGACAGGTTCATTGGAAGCGTTCAAAGGGGAATTTGGACTATTATCTGAAAAAGGAAGGGGTATAGGGTCATGGAATGAAAGTAGGGAAATGGCATGAGGTAAAAAGTTTATTTATTAGTCACAAGAAACACTAACACTGCAATGAAGTTACTGTGAAGTTCCCCTAGTCACCACAGTCCTGCACGTCTGTTCACGTCAATCCACCTAAGCAACATATCTTTCAGTATTTGGGAGGAAACCCACATAGGCACGGGGAGAATGTGCAAACTCCACACAGACAGTGACCCAAAACTGGGAACCGAACCCAGGTCCTTGGTGCTATGAAACAGCAGTGCTAACCACTGCCTCAGTTGCTCATTCAGAGAGCTAGTGCAGACATGATGGACTAAACAGTCTCCTTCTGTCCTGTAGTAATTCTGTGATTTTATCTCCAGGAATATCCCAAAGAAATGCACATCCATATCTAATGAAAAACTTTTATTGTACCAGGAAATGAGACAACCAATGTGCACATGACGGCAAAGTCACAGAAAGCAAGCAGGATAAATAACCAATTAATCTGTTTCTGATGGTGTTGAAGGAAGAATATTGACTACGGAACATTGTTCTCTTGTTCACATAGTGACATACAACCCATTTATTATGTTCAATTGGCAGACACAACTTAATCTCTCATTTGGAATGCAGCATCTTTGACAATGCAGTACATGGTCAGAACTGCAGTGTGCCTGGCTTGTACAGTTACACTCTGGAGTAGCAATTATACTGCTGAGCTCTCTTTTTTACACTTTACCGATATAAACCAGCTGCTGTTCATAAGGTACTATTGGGTAAATATTTCTCTGTTGTTTCACATTAGCAATGTTTTCATTGTTAAGCAAATAAGACAAACTTTGTACCACAGTTAAAGGAAAACACAAAAGCACCTTTCATGACTACTGGATGTATCAAAGCATTTTGTGTTAATTTTTGGAGTGTAATAACTCCAAAGAAGTTATACAAAGAACAAAAAACAAAGAAAAGTACAGCACAGAAACAAGCCCTTCAGTCGTCTAAGCCTGTGTCGGTCATAATGCCCAATCTAAGCTAAAAAGAACTTCTGCTGTATCCTTTGATTCCCTCCCTATTCATAAAACATAGAAAAACTACAGCACAAATAGGCTCTTCGGCCCATGAGTTGCGCCGATCATATCTCTACCTACTAGGCTAACCTATAACCCTCAATCCTATTAAGTCCAATGTACTCATCCAGAAGTTTCTTAAAAGACCTTATTGAATTTGCCTCCACCACCACCGATGGCAGCCGATTCCACTCACCCACCACCCTCTCAGTGAAGAACTTGCCCCTGACATCTCCTGTACCCAAATTCCTCTTAAATATTGCCAATGTGCCTGTTTCCACCAGTCCTCAGGCACCAACTACACTCTGTGTGAAGAACCTTCCCTGCATGTCTCTCTCAAACTTTTCCCCACTGACGTTGAACCTGTGCCCCCTTGTAATTGACACTTCCAACCTTGGAAAAAACCTCTGACTATCCTTGTCTGTGCCTCTGATAATTTTGTAGATCTCTATCAGGTCTCCTCACTGGAAACAATCCTAGTTTATTCAACCTCTCTTCGTAGCCAAGAGACCAGGCAATATCCTTGCGAACCTTCTTTGCATTCTCTCCAAAACTACCACCTCCTTCTGATAGTGTTACGACCAGAACTGCACGCAATACTCCAAATGCAACCTAACCAAAGTTTTATGTAGCTGTGACATAATTCCCCAATTATAGGGAACAGCCAATTCACGATCAGCAAAATCCCATAAACAGAAAAGAGTACAGCAAAGAAATGTTGGTTGAGGGATATTAGAGAAAAATTCATAGAATCTCTATGATACTGAAGAGGTCATTCAGCCCATTGAGCCTGCACTGACAATAATCCAATCTAGGCCCTATCTATGAAAGCACAATATTTGCCCTGCTAATACCCCTGACACTGAGGGGCAACTTACCATGAGCAATCAGCCTAACCTGCATATCTTTGGATTGCAGGAGGAAGTGGGAACACCCGAAGAAACCCACACAGACATAGGGAGAACATGCAAACTCCACACACTCACCTAAGGCTGGAATCACACCTGGGTTCCTGGTGTTACGAAACAGCAATGCTAACCACTGTGCCACTTGCCACAAAATACACTGTAGAATCCTTGACATCCAGATGAGAGTCCAGATGGTGCCTTTCTTTAATGTTGAATCTGCAAAATGGCACCTCTGGCAGTGCAGCACTCCTGCAATGGAGCCTCAGCCGAGATTTTTCATAGAATCCCTACAGCGCAGAAGAAGCCTACACCAGCAACAATCTCCCAAACGCTATCTCTGTAACCACACATATTTATTCCACTAATCCTCCTGACACTAAGGAACAATTTAGCATGGCCAATCTGCCCATCTTTGAAATGTAGGAGGAAACCAGAGCATCTGAGAAAACCCACACAGACACAGAGAGAATGTGCAAATTCCACATAGACAGTGACCCAAGGCCAGAATTGAACCTGCATCTCTGATGCTATGAGGCAGCAATGCTAACCACTGTGCCGCCCAGATTTGCGTTTAGGTCTCTGGATTTGGAAGTAGACCATGATCTTCAGATATAGGGACAAACGTGCCGCTTCTGAGCCAAGGGTGATGAAGTTCAATGGGAATGAGAGGTTGCAAGTTAGCTCGATTATTCGAATATTGTTAGAAGGTTTAACGAAACCCTGTTTATTCACATTAGGAGAACTTCTGCAGCACTTCAGCCAAGAGAACAGTGGCAGAATAGAAGCAGCAATGAGATATCAGTCTTGTGAAGAAGCTTGCAGCATTCCTATGACAACAGTATTGTATATTTATCTAGTGCCTTTAGCAAGTAGCGCATCACAAATGGTTTCACAAGAAGGATTGTGAAAAACATTTGGCACTGCATCTCGTAAGGACATATCAGGATAGGTGACCAAAGATGTACATTTAAGGAGACTCATAAAGGATTTGATTTGATTTGATTTGATTTATTAATGTCATATGTATTAGTATAAAGTGAAAAATATCTTTTCTTATGTGCAATAAAGACAAAGCATGCTTACATCGGGTAGGAAAGGAGCGAGTGTAGAATACAGTCATAGCTGGGGTGTAGAGAAAGATCATCTTAATGCGAAGTAGGTCCATTCAAAAATCTGATGGCAACAGAGAAGAAACTGTTTTTTGAATGGTTGGTAGTGACCTCAGACTTTTATATCTTTTTCTTTATGGAAGAAGGTGGAAGAAAGTATGCATGAAGTCCTTGATTATGCTGGCTGCTCTTCTGAGGCAGCGGGAAGTATAGACAGTGTCAATGGATGCGAAGCTGGTTTGAATGATGGATTGGGCTTCATTCATGACTGTCTATCGTTTCTTGCAATCTTGAATAGAGTAGGAGCCATGCCAAGCAGCAGTGCAAACAGAAAGAATGCTTTCTATGGTGCATCTGTAAATATTGGTGAGAGTTGTAGCGGACATGCTTTAATCTCCTGACAAAGTAGAATATCGATGGGTTTTCTTAACTATAGCGTCTCATAGAGGGACCAGAACAGGTTGCTGGTGATCTGGACACCTAAAAACATGAAGCTCTTGACAATTTCTACTTCATCCCCATTGATGTAGATGGGGTACACCCTCCACTACACTTCTTGAAGTCGATGACTACCTCCTTCATTTTGTTGACATTGAGGAAAAGATTATTGGAGGAGAGAGAGGTGGGGAGGGTTGGGGTGGCAGTTTCATAGCTTAGGATCTAGGCAGCTGAAGACAAGGTTGTCAATGATGGAGTAGTTAAAATCAGAGGTGCAAATCAGAGAATTTGTGCTTGGTTTATATCTTTGGATTGCATTAGAAAATGAGATGCTAACAGAAGATTGTCATGGCATAAATTCAACAAGAAGCTTTAAGAGAAAAAGACAATTAGCAATATGTTAATGATGTCATCACCAATTTATACGCTAGATAAATTGATAGCATTATCTTCTAACAAATGAGGAGCCTGTCTGGTTCTTAAAGAGCCCCAACTTTGGCAGAGTAGAAATCGCTTGAACAGAAATTATTTTCTGTCTTTGTGCTCTTGATGGTGAGCAGCTCCCTCCCTTTCACCACTGCTATCCTCCTACTGCCACAATCCAACCTTTACCTCTATTTTACTCCATAACCAGCATATCAAAAACCTTGACAAATGACATGCAGGCTGGCACTTACAATTAGGATTCTCTGTGGACAGGTGGATAAGCTTTGAATTGAGTTGGGTTAGGACTAACTAGAATAACTAGTTAGAGGCTGATGTCCCTTCACCAGATTCTCTTTATTTACAAGTGTTGCTCCACTCCTAAGAGTGTTTCAGGCACAAAGTCCAGAGTCCCAGTAGACCTGACACTCCTCATTATCTGGGTGGACACGCTGGCACAGAGGTTAGCACTGCTGCCTCACAGTGCCAGGACCCAGGTTCAATTCCCTGCCTCGGTCACTGTCAGTATGGAGTTTGCACGTTCTCCTCATGTCTGCATGTGTTTCCTCTGGATGCTCCTGTTTCCTCCCACAGTCTTCCTCCCACAGTCCAAAGATGTGCAGGTTAGGTTGATTGGCCACACTCAATTGCCCCTTAATATTGGGGGGAGCAGGGAACCAGCAGGGTAAATAGATAGGGTTAAGAGGATAGGGCCTGTGTGGGATTGTGTTCGGTCCAAATTTAATGGGCCAAATCGCCTCCTTCTGCATTGCTTCTATGATTCTATACACAGATGTGACACTCCCTGATTAGACTGGCAATCATTACCTCAATCAGGGAGCTCATTCTCTAAGTGGCCAACCTCCTGGGTCTCATTGAGGTCATTACACTGACGCTCAAATTTAAAGTGCTTCACTCTTCAGTTCAAGCCACCGTACATTTGGCAAGGAGAAAATATAATCTGCCTAGAATAAATCTTCAGAGATCTATTGGGATATGAGCTGTAGGAAATGTGTTGAATGAACCATCTGGAAGTGTAACAGATTCTGTCATCTCCAGAATTAAATTACAGTAGGTTTCACGCTTATAAAACTTATTTTATTTTACCCATTATCCTTTCATTCCAGTGGACTGACAATTCCCTACTGATTGCAGCATTGACATGCACGGGCCATTACTAAGTTGCGGAACATTTGACTGCAGCTCAAATGGTCATCAGTCGAAATCCATCTCAGCCATCTTTGCAAGTGAGATGATTGAATGTGACTGAAATTACTCATCAACTACTGCCACTGTCACTCTCCTGTAAGACTGAGTTACGGACATGAAAATGAATCTTTCCTATCGGTTACCTAATAATTGAAGTGGAAAGTGATAAAGAATTCATCATCATAAATATACTAGTGTGAGGCAAAAAAAGGACACGCACAGGCGTACAAATGCAAACGATACATGCGTGGACATGTATAAATGCATGTGTAGATAACCAAGACATAGATAATTTGTACATAAGCATGTAGGTAGCCAGACTTTCATACATGCATATTCAAATCACATCTTAATGTGCAGGTACAAAAAGCAATTAAGAAGGCAAAGGGCATATTGCCCTTCCTTGCAAAGGGATTGGAATTCAAGAATATAGAAGTCTTGCTGCAGCTGTAAGGTTTTAGAGTCACAGAGGTTTACAATACAGAAACAGGCCCTTGGCCTAACTTGTCCACGAAGTACTGTGTGCAGTTTTGGTTTCCATTTCTAAGAAAGGATATCAGGAGTTCCTCAAAGTAGTATCCAAGGCCCAACCATCTTCAGCTGTTTCATCAATGATCCTTCTTCCATCATAATGTCAGAAGTGTAGGTGTTTGCTGGTGACTACAAAAATTGCTCACCATTCTTCAGACATTGAAACAGTCCATGTCCAAATGCACCAACACCTGGACAATATCCAGGCTTGGGCTGACAAGTGGCAAATAACATTTGTGCCATACAATACCAGGCAATGATCATCTCCACCTCATGGAGAGAATTTAACCATCATTCCTATGGCAATCAATGTGTTGCCATCATGGAATCCTCCACTGTCAAAATCTTGGAAGTTACCATTGACCAGAAGCTGAACAAGGCTAGCCATATAAATACTATGACTACCAGAGTAGGTCAATGGCTAGGAACCTTATGATGATTAACTCACCTCCTGATTCCCTATCCAATCTTTACAAGATCCAAGTTAGGAGTGAATGTATGCATCTCCAACAGTTTCAAGAAGCTTGACACCATCCAGGAGAAAGCAGCCTGCTTAATTGCTATACCTCTTTCACAAGCATTCATTCCCTCCACCACTGATGAACAGTAGCAGCCTTGAATAGCACCTTCCAAATCCACAACCATTACCATCTAGAAGGACAAGAGCAGCAGACATAAGGAACACAACCACTGGAGGTTCTGCTTCAAGTCACTCACCATCCTGTCACTGTCACTGGGTCAACATACTGGAACAAACTCCCTAACAACACTGTGGGTATACCTGCACCCAGATACAGGAAGAACATGCAGACTCTGCACAGACAGCGACCCAGTCTGGAAATCAAACCCACGTCCCTGGCACTGTGACAAGAGTTCAGAATGTTGCACCCAATTCTGAGTGCCACATTTTAGGAAGGATGTGATAGGATTGAAGAGAATGCAGAAATGATTCAGGAGAATGTTTCCAGGGATAAGGAACTACAATTAGAAAAATAAATTGGAGAACATGGGAAAGTTTTCCTTGGAGAAAAGAGGAGATTTGACAGAGGTATTCAAAATCATGAGGGATCTGGACAGAGTAGATAGGAAGAGACTGGAACCATCATTAAATTTGAGAATGAGAGGGCACGGATATAAAGTTATGGGCAAATGAGGCAAAAGCAATATGAGTAAGAAAAAACTTTCTCACATCACAAGTGGTTAAGATCTGGAATGCAGTGCTTAAGAGTGTGATGGAGATTGATTCAATCAATGAATTCAGGAGGAAATTAAACCTTTATCTGAAAATATGCAGGGTTCTGAGCAGAAGATGCGAGAATAGAACTAAGTGAATTGTTCATTCGGAGAGACACAATGATCCAAATAGCCTCCTTCTGCACTTCAACACTGTAATTCTGAACATTCCTCAGAATGCTCTCGACTGGAGCACTCACTCAGAACAGCTCAGACTTACTCTTTGAGTGAGATTTGCAATATGCTGTGAGATTATTAGGCTACTAATTAGAATGGTCAAAATCTAACTTTATTATGAGGAACTAACATCTAACTTTATTCACAGCTTGTCTTGGTTGCATAGTAAAATGGGAAAGCTTAGAAACTGGGCAAAATATAGAGAAAATGTCACTGTGGTGGTTAAATTATATAAGGCTCTATACTAAGACTTCACTTGCAGCAAAAAGCCAAGCTCTTGTCTGTGGGAAATGCTTACACATGTGAAAACATAGGATTGGAATGTTTGGGCCCCTCCTAGAGATAAGGACTTGGAGCCTTGAGATAAGAGACAGTTGAACAATGATCAATATGACAAATATTATGTAATGGTGGGAGGCTCACATGAAAGATATCTAACTGGCAAGGAAAATACAAACACAAGGCTGGAGATGAGTGGATTGAGGAGGGGGGGGGGGATTAATTGAATCAGGGTTTAGATAAAAGGGGCCTCCCAATCAGATTTGGGTGAAGGAAAAAATCCATAAAACAAAACATGAACAAACAAGACAAGAGAAAAATTCAGGACAGCGAAAGAAAGACAGGGAACCTGAAGCACAAAAGCTGAAAAAAGAGCGCTCATATTGCATTTATGGACCATTTTAGACTGTCAGTCACAGCTTCCGTTTACGGCTGTAGTTTGTCTCAAAACTTAATAAATTAGTCCTGACTTTGTCTCATAGAAGTAATTTGGTGACTTAACATTTTGTCAGTCTGTTGCCATCATAATTAAAGGGTTCAGAAACCCCTAAAATCAATAGTCCATGGCTAACGCCCCTGGCAGTTCTATTGATCAACCACCGTAACTTCAGTAGAAGATGGCTAGGACACTGGACATACATGTAAATTAATATTCTGCCAAAGTTACAACAGCCAACAAGGAGAATTCCCTACTTCAAAAGCAAAATACTGCAGATGCTGGTAATATGAAATATTGAAAGAGAATTGATCCGTCAGTCTGAAAGATTAGCACTCTTTCTTTCTCCACAAATGCTGGCAGACCAGGTAAATATTTTATAAGTTTTATTTGGTAGAATCCTATCTCTGGTCTCACAGGGAAATCCCAGCTGTAGTGTCAATTGGCGCTAACTTTAGTATAGTTTTGTGCCATGGCTCTATATCTACAAGACATATTTGTTGATGTTGGAATTAGGATGAGATAGCAAATTAAAACAAGGTTTAAATGATGCTTACACAAAAACAGAAAATGCTGGAAAATCTCGGCAGGTCTGACAGCATCTGTGGAGAGAGAACAGAGCCAACATTTTGAGTCAGACCTGAAGACAAAGGAAATTGCACAAGGTTTATACTATGAGGGTGGAGGAAGGGAAGTTGGGGGGATTGCTGTAATCGATAGAAGTGGTATAGATAAAAATACACAAAGGGAACATAAATGACGATAAAGGCCGAGAATGGTGCTAATAGCATCCAATAAGAGGTTGGAATGTGTAAATGTCAGAACAAAAATACAGATTGTCAAATAACAACCTGGGGCATGAGGCAGTTGGCCCTAATTGGGGGGAGGGAAGATTGGGGATGGGGGGGGGCAAAAAAGATTCAAAATGAGATTTTAGATGTGGAAAAATAAAAATAAGAATATAAAGTGACAAAAAAAGGATGGATAAGATGAAAAGAAGAAATAAAATAAAATAAATTGAGATGGAATGAAGGATTTGCTGCACCTTTCTCATCACCACTTATATTTCCTTTGTCTTCCTGTTGATACCATTCCTATCAATTACAGTTCTGATTCAAAACGTTGACTCTATTCTCTCTCCAAGTATGTTGTCAGACCTGTTGAGATTTTTCAGCATCTTCTGGTTTTGTTTCAGATTCCAGCTTCTGCACTATTTTACCTTTAAATGTTGCTGCAATACTGGTCCTGAAGTGCATCATTGTATTTTTTTGAAGTCTATGTTGTTACAGTAATATGAGGAGCAGCAGAATGACTCCCATATACTCCTATGGTAGATTTGACAGTAAGGGGATATTTTGTGTGTTTAAAGAGGAAAAAATTCACAAGATATAGGAGCAGAATTAGGCCATTCAGCCCATTGAGTCTGCTCTGCCATTCGATCATGGCTGCTATGCTCCTCATGCTCACTTTCCTGCCTCCCCCCCATAACCCTTCAATGTATTACTGATTAAAAATCTGTCTAACGCTTCCTTAAATTTATTCACTGTCCCAGCATCCACCGCACTCTGAGAAAGCATATTCCACAGATTTACAACCCTTTGGGAGAAATAGTTTTTCCTCAACTCTGTTTTAAATTTGCTATTCCTTATCCTAAGACTATGACCTCTCACCCTAGAATACCCCACAAGAGCAAGCATCCACTCCAAATTTATTTTATCCATACCTTTTAATATCTTGTATACCTCAGTTTGATCTCCCCTCATTCTTCTAAACTCCAGAGTGTATCAACTGTTCAATCTCTCTTCATGGTACAAAGCTCTCATTTTTGGAATCAATCTGGTGAACCTCCTCTGAACTGTCTCCAATGCCATTAAATCTTTCCTCAAACAAGTGGACCAAAACTGTGCACAACACTCCAGGTGTGGCCTCACCAATGCCTTATATAGTTGCAACAATACTTCCTTACCTTTATATCCTATTCCTTTAGCTATAATTGCCAACATTCCATTCACTTTTTTTATTAGCTGCTGTAACTGCATGCTTGCTTTCTGTGACTCATGAATGAGGACACCCAGATCCCTCTGCATCAGAGCACCCCGAAGTATCTTCCTATTTAGATAATAACTCACCTTCCCATTTTTCTGACCAAAATGCATGATCTTAACCTTATCCATGGTAAACTACATCTGCCGCATTTTGCCCTACTGTCCTAACCTATCTACATCCATTTGTAAGGATTTGTATTATACCCATTTGTAACACTATTTGTATGGTTTGCCAATTCTCTAACAGTCCCATTATTTACACCTTGGGGTTGTAAAGGATTATTCAGAAAGATTTTCTTCGGCTAAAAAAAGAACAAGATAAGTTTAATGGAAATATTTTTCTAGACAAACAAATTTGCTAAATTGTAACCATCAATAGTCTAAGGATACGGGGTGAACCTTTTAGGATTGCGATGAGGAGGAATTTCTTTATCCAGAAGGTGGTGAGCCTGTGGAATTTGTTGACACAGAAAGCGGTTGTGGCCAAAACATCGTAGGTTTTCAAGAAGGAGTTGCACATAACTCTTTTGGCAAAGGGAATTAAAGGATATGGAGGGAAGGTGGGATCAGGCTATTGAGTTAGATACTCAGCTATGATCATAATGAATGATGGCACAGGCTCGAAGGGCCAAATGGCCTCCTCCTGTCCTATTTTCTATGACTCTTTGTTTCTATGTTTTATGCATTCGTCTAGATCCACACACACGTCAGGACAGATGGCAGAATACAAAGATAGGCTTATAAGGCTTTTTAGTGCATGAGAAATAAAGCAGGGAATTTTGCGATTAGCTGCTCCTTGGCCTGTTTCCATGCAGCAGTCCCATATTGCGGCTGTTTTGCTCAGCTGTCTTCCAGACTGTAGATGTATCAGGCAGATTTCCAAATTTTTTGATTTGCAATAGATTTCACTGCTGAAACCCCCACCACCTCACCTAGTCCAGAATCAGGGCAGGCAAGGTTCCCAGAAAGGAAATCTCTGTTGGCCTTCAGGTGGGAATTTACAATCTCACCCGAGCGAAGCCATGAAAGCCTACCTTACTTCTCAGGATAATTACTTTTCAAACTCACTTCTGAGAGAGTGAGAAAGAGAATGATAAAGAGTCACAGCTTTAAAATACTGAATAAAGCAAATTACTGCAGATACCGGAATCTGAAACCAAAAGAGAAAACGCTGGAAAATCTCAGCAGGTCTGACAGCATCTCTAAGGAAAAAAAGACCTGATTTTTCAACTCCAGATACCCTTTGTCAAAGTTAGAATTAAAACAGCCTGTATCAATCTAGCATTGTCTTTTTTTTCTCTCCCTTTCTTGGTAAAGGTCTTTAAAATACTTTGCTTGATGTACATTCCAGAGAAATTCTATTGGTTCATGTCTGCTGCAAATATTGTTTCAGAATAGGTAATCACAAAATTTCAGAGCCATTTAAAAAAATCTCAGGATGGTGTGTATCAACAGACAATGGGTTCTTGCAAACATCCCAAGGGGTTGAGTGCTTGCCTTCATCCCATCTGGCAGAATGTAAGATTGTGTGTATTGCAGTAGTCTGGAAAGTTTTCTCACTCTTTGCAGACAGCTCCCATTTCTTTCAAATAGTCCTGTCAAGAAAGAAAAACAATTAGACTTTGCATCTTCAAAAAATAGTTCCTCATAACAATATCATAACTACTGTCAGAAAATACAGCAGAATATTGATAGGCTGCAAAATTGGGCAGAGAAGTGGCAGAGGGAATTTAATCTGGATAAATGCGAGGTGATGTAATTTGGTAAATCCAATTCAGGTGGGAGCTAAATGGCTGGGAACAGTCAGGCGCATACACACACACACACAGACTTGGGAGTACAGGCCCATAGGTCCTTAAAATGGCAGCATAGGTGGAAAAGATAGTTAAGAAGGCATATGTTCTTCATCAGCTGGAGCATCAAATATAAAAGTTGGCAAATTATGTTACAGTTGTATAAAACGTTGGTCAGGCAACATTTGGAATACTGTATCCAATTTTGGTCAGCAGACTACCAGGAGATATGGAGGCTTTGGAGGGAGTATCGAAAATGTTTACCAGATTGTTAACTGGGATGGAGGGTATTAGCTATGAGGAATGATTGAATAAACTGGGATTTTTCTCTCTGGAAAAACAGAGGTTGAGGGGACACCTAATAGAAGTTTATAAAATTATGAGGGGCACAGATAAGATGAATAATTGGAAGCTTTTTCCCAGGGCAGAAGTGATAATTAGAAGGGGCACAATTTCAAGGTAAGGTTTTGTGTGTGTGTGTGTGTGGGGTGGGGGAGGTGAGGTTCAACAGACATGTGCCAGGGAAGGTTTTTACACAGAGGGTGATAGGGGCCTGGAATGTACTGTCAAGTGAAGTGATTGAGGCAGACACATTAATGACATTTAAGGCTTATCTGGATAAACACATGAACAGTCGAGGAATAGAGGGATTCAGACCATTGGTCTAGATAGGACAATGTGACTGGTGCAGGTCTGGTAGGCCAAAGGGCCTATTCATGTGCCATACTGTTCTTTATTCTGCTGCTGCTAGTGACACGTAGTGGTACAAAATAAGTAGCATCGCAACCATTTATTTTGTTATAAAGTGGCAGATATAGGTTATAAAAAATAGATCAGTTTCCGCTGTGGTTAGGTTGGAAATGGTCAACTCACTTGGGGATCTTACAGAATGATTGAGGGTGGGGTTGGAGCCTCTCCTCTGCACCGTTCATATTCTGCAGTCATTCTCCTAAAACCCTTCACCCATAAACACTGCTTATCAGAGTACACAATGACATTGATTTTGTACTGAATGAATTTACATCTTAACATGTGTTGGGGAAACGTATTTGGCTACAACTCTGGCAGCTCTGGTTCCAATCCATCGCTCTGTTAGATTAATTCAAAGTTCAGCACAAACAAACAAGGTAATGACAGGAGGCTCCTGCGAGAATGTGAAGTCTGTTCTGCTGGGGTTAAAAGGAAACTGGTTTCATCCTTGGACTGAAATATATTCTGAAGCACGAACCAGGAGTCTGACTTTACAGGAGACTGTGTGGCCTGATGTGGCACTCTCACCTTGATGTCTGAAAGTTATGGATTCTGGTCTCTCCTCGGCATTTCACACAAAACAACTCAGCATCCTGAGCGGCACAGTAGCACAATGGTTAGCATTGCTACCTCACAACACCAGGGACTCAGTTTCGATCCTTGGCTTGGGTCATTGTCTGTGTGGACTCTGCACATTCTCACTGTGTCTGTGTGGGCTTCCTCTGAGTGCTCTGGTTTCCTCCCACAGTCTGAAAGATGTGCTGGTTAGCTGCAAGGGCTATGCTAAATTCTCCCTTCGTGTACCTGAACAGGTGCCGTGGTCTGGCGATGAGGGGATTTTCGCTGTAAGTTTATTGCAGTGTTAATATAAGCCTACTTGTGATACTGATAAATAACTCAACTATCTCCCCTCTTCCCAGTGCTGGGGGAGCACTGCTCCACTGGAGATGTTATCTTTTTGCTGAGATTTGAACAAGTCCCCTTGGATGAACATAAAAGATCCTTTGGCAGCTTCTTGAAGAAGAGTATGGCAATCCGCTGAGCAGAATTTCAAAGTGTTCTCTCAGATGGGAAAAGCGGAAAACAGCCTGCCAAATTTTCCTGAGCACTTTGTGAAAAGAATGGAAGTGGTGAGACCTACAACGTTATGTTGGCGGGGCATTTTCTCAATGAGACCCCACTATCCCGTCAGCAATCTTGGCCCCTGATCTGAAATATAAATCAAAAAGAAGGGTCCCCCACCAACGGAAATGGAAGTCTGCCTCCTCACAGACATGGGAGCCCCGCACCCCATCCCAGGCAACCCAACCCCCCCCCCCCCCCCCCCCCCCACCCAACAGAATCCTTCCCCATGCACACCACACAACCCCCACCATCAGTGAACCTCCCCCATCTCGAAGATCCCCAATGGAAGCTCACCCCCCCCCATCCCCTCTCATGGCCTCAGTGCTGCCATGATACAGTGCAGGGATGACCCCCTCACTCTGGAAGATGGACTTTACCACCCCACCACCACCCCCCAACTCCCCACAGAGACCATTCACCTGGTTTCCATTGATCTAGACCTGTTGCAAATGCCACCAACAAAATGTTACGCTGCTGGGATGGGGGGGAGGGATGCTGGTTTCCTCACATGGGGAGATAAATCAAAGGGGCAGCTCTGAATGATATTTAAATACATGGTAATAAGGTTCCTCATCCTTCATGCTAGGAACTCCTTTATGTTGCTAGTGAGAGGCAGGAACGATATCAAAGGGAAATTCCTGTGATGTAAAAGCCATTTGGGAATGCCAATGGTTTCCCCACCCCCCCATAGGTTTTCCTGCCCGTGGAAAACACAGGGCAGAAATTCTCCCTTCCTCTGCACGGTGTGTCTTGTCACTGCTTCTGCTGATATCACTCAGAGAGTGTGTTGCGCTTGATATCAGATGCATCTGAAACTATTTCCTCTGGCGGGAAGAAGTTGGGAGTGGTGGTATTAAGAATTATAGAGGTCACACAGCTGAATGGAAATAAGATACAGATCAACCATGACCTAACAAGTTGGCAGTAAAGGATCAAGGGGCTAAATGAAATCTTTTGATTCTAAGGAACCATACAATGCTGGTTTAATTCCAATAAGCTTCAGTGAAAGTTGATGATTCTGTGGTAAAGTGTCAGTCACTAGTCAGCATTCTGAGTTCCTTTAGCTCATTGCTTTAAGTTTTCTGAGACTTTCTTCTTGGCAAGACACACAGCTCATTGCGAATGCGGATCTTTTCTCCTTCTCCTGTGGTGTCCAGTTTAATCTTAATGTAACTTTTCAACTGTCAGTTTGTCTCAGGTCACAAGAAGCAATGCCTCCGAGTTGGAAGGTTGTGGATTTGAAAAAACGGATTCCCAAAATTAGCCACGGTTTAGGATCGATGTTGATGTACGCCCACACCGAGACGCACAGAGGACTGATGGAAATTAGACCCTTGTTCTTGCCGGCATGCCAGGCACAAGCTGCCAACTCTAATCCCATTTCCATGCCCAGTGCAACTGAGTGAAACTCCTGTAGCACCTTTCACATCATAGGATGCCCTGATGTGCTATTCAGCCAAGAAGTGCTTGTTTTTGAAGTGTGGTCACTGTTGTAATGCAGGAATTATGGGAACTTAATCGAGCACAGCTAGCTCCCATAAGAGGCAATGTAATAATGACCAGATTGGTGGCACAGTGGCACAATGGTCAGCACTGCCACCTCACTGTGCCAAGGACCCGGGCTCAACTCCCAACTTGGATTACTCATTCAACGTAATCTGCACATTTTTCCTGTGTCTGCGTGGGTTTCCTCCATGTCCTCTGGTTTCCTCACACAGTCTGAAAGATGTGCTGGTTAGGTGCATTGACCATGCTAAATTCTCCCTCAGTGTACCCTAACAGATACCAGAATGTGACAACTGGGGGATTTTCACTGTAACTTCTTTGCTGTATTAATTTGACAGTCTACTTGTGACACGAATGAACAAACTTTAAACTATCTGCTTTTCTGCATTGTTGATTGAGGAATAAATATTGACCAGGATTCCAGGGATAACTCACCCAGCTTCTCTTCAGAATAATGTAATGGTGGTGCGAAGTTGAGTAGAGTAATTATAGACTGATAAGTACAAAGTTAGAATTTGATATTTGTGAAATGCAAGAACAGAAAGCATTGCATGGTCCTCTTAAAATATCATGTTTTTTTCTGTGCTTAGACATTACAAATGCAAATACACAGAGAGCCCATACTGAAACGTTTATACCGAAAGACCAAACAGCGGTTTGAACCAAAACAACAGGCTTTTTCATTGAGCCAATAAAGTTATGTCAGAGACCTAGAAACCAAGAACCTATTAAACTGAAGTCTGATGGCCTTGACCAATACCACTGTGGGAAATATTGATATGTCTGCAGGAGTACAAAAGGCTGGGGCAGTGGAACAGAGAGAGAGAGAGAGAAAGAGAGAGAGGAACAGCAACTGCCAACTACCAGAAATAGCAGCTTGAGGGAGAGAGAGAGAGAGAATTGTTGGCTCTCAACGCTTCATACAAGCCTTAAGAGAAAGCATCATCAAGATAGCAAAAGTAATAAAGAAGTAAGAAGTTCCAGGCAGAAGAATCAAGGCCCAGAATATTCCAGAAATCACAAAACCTGGTTGTAATTTTGAGAGTGACTAAATTCTATTCTGTTAATGAGTGTGAATTGTACACGTCTGAACAGCATTCCATTAGAATCATGTTTTATTCAGCGTGTTAAGAGTTTAGTTAATTTGTTCACTGTTAGATAAATAAATGGTTATGTATTGATTTTATATTGAATGTCAGGAATTTATTTTGTATTTAACTGCCAGAAGAGCAGGTCACACTACCTCACACACACTTTTTACACATTATGAGGTGAGGTACTCCACTTTGGGTGTTTTGAGGTTGGTTCTCAGAGGGAGGATCAAGCTCTGCCTTACAATGATGGGATCATTTATACACAAGGCAGCTGTTAGGACATTCAGGCTCTCGGTTTAGGGGGGCATCAGATTTTTGGGCTTGCATCTCTTGAGTGGGACTTGAATTTCTAGTCTCCGAGGTAGGGATTCTACTGACTGATCTATATAAATTGATATTGGTTCTCTTTATCTATCTATATTGGTCCTCTTGGAGGACCTCTATCTTCTATCTATATTGGTCCTCTTGGAGGACCAATGACAGTGCCCACTAGCGATGTCCATAAGGCACATCCTGAGAGGAAGATGGTCAGGGAACGTTTCCACAAACCCTGACAACAGCAGTGTGGGTTAAAAGAGAAAATGCTGGAAAATCTCAGCGGGTCTGGCAGCATTTGTAAGGAGAGAAAAGAGCTGATGCTTTGAGTACAGATGACCTTTTGTCAAAGTTTTTTTACATGGCAGGGAGATCCTTTAATCCTAGGATTATCGATAGCTGATGACCCCAGGGTTGGCTGAAGAATCCTGAGCCTGATACCTGATCCATCTCCTGCCAGTTCATTTCACAAGCCACTCCTTCAACAGGATAGACCCTTAATTTGCCTTCCGTGCAAGCTGGACACTGTGGGGACTGGGTAACTTTATCCAACCTCCTAATCGCGCTTTGATTTGATGATTTAAGCTCCATTTGTGATTAGTTTTTTGTTTAAGATGGCATCCTTTAAGGGGTTGCTTTCCAAATTTGTCTCTCAGCTTGTTTGACTTATTTTAATCAGTTGACCCAAAAAAGGATAGGCTCCTAATTTACATATTTAGAGGGGACAATGTTACCGTCAGGCCAGAATTTGGTCCCAGAATTTGGCTATGGAATCAACACCTGTCCAAATTGTGTGCCGGCAATCCCACTCCTAAATTGGTTCAATTCTGAACCCAAAATACAGGGAGCAAAGATTTCTAATTTTTACTCTCACTCTCTAATTTCGCTATCTACCCTCGGGACTCCAAAAGATGTGCGGGTTAGGTTGATTGGCATTGCAAAATTGTCCTTTAGTCTCCTGGGACATGTAGGTTAGAGGGATTATGGGGTGAATGTATGAGGTAGCAGAGGTGAGGCCTTGGTGGAATTGTTGTTGGTGCAGTCTCGATGGGTCGAATGGCCTCCTTCTGCACTGTAGGGTTTCTTTGATTGTATGAAACATTGATTAAATGCTCCTCTCACAAGTGGACTGATCGCACTATATGGAATTTGAAAAACAAACATGAAAGGAGAGGTGATAGCACAGTGATTTTGTTGCTGAACTATTAATCCAGGATAATTCCTGGGGAGACCTAGGTTCAATTCCTGCCACAGCAGATCAAGAAATTTGAATGAAGTTAAAAACCTGGAATTAAAAATCTAATAATGGCCATTATGGATTGTTGTAAAAGTGAACCCATCTGGTTCACTAATATCTTTCCTCTTTAGATTGGTGCACACTTGATGGGCTGAATGGCACTGTAGGAATTCTACGAAATAAATCAGCCTTGATCTTAATTAATGGTGGAGCAGAATCGAAGGGCCAAATGGCCTACTTCTGCTCCTAATTCATATATTTGTATGTATGACTATCTCCTGCAGTGTGCACGTTTAGAAATCTCCCATAAGGAGAATACAGTTCCGAATAGTATTCTTAATTCCCCGTTTTACTGGTATTCCATTTTAAATTATATAAGACCAATGTTCTTAATTCTCTGCTGTTTTCTCCTTCTGGGAATGCTGTCTGAATAACAGAGATCCTCTTCAATTGTTCCTTAGCTTATTAATCTCAAACTGGGACATGTCCAGCTGGAGATCCTTCTGGAGACATCCACAGCATACAGCTTGGAGGATCCCACTTGCCTGCCTCAATAAGGGACTGAAACTCTTCAGTAACTGTAGCTATTCATGGTCCGGTGAGTGCAGTGTTAGCCTCACAGCAACAGAGACCTGGGTTCAATTCCTGGCTTGGGTCACTGTCTGTGTGGAGTTTATAAGTTCTTCCTGTGTCTGCGTGGATTTCCTCCAGGTGCTGTGGTTACCTCCCACAATCTAAAGATGTGCAGCTTAGGTGGATTAGCCATGCTAAATTGCCCCTTAGTGTCAAGGGGACAAGCTAGGATAAATGCATGGCATAGAGACTGGATGGGACTGTGGTTAGTGCAGACTTGATGGGCTGAAGGGCCTCCTTCTGCAAAGTAGTATTTTATGATTCTAAGTTACACTCGATTGCTAAACTCTGCGCTCCCTGAACTTATCGTGCTGTCTTGGCTCAGAGTAAGTGACTCCGTTCCCGTCGGAAACATGCCGTCAGCACAACTATCAAAATCAAACACAGGTACCACTTCAAAACGCAATCAATCAATGCACAATCACACCCAGCTACCAGCGTCTTTGCACATAATTAATCACAAACATGTCAGTCAGACCAGTCCCCAGTCAATTGTTGCAAACAAAAACAGAACAGTCAAATGAGCCAAGGCAAATTTATGCAGATTTCCCAAGTTTTCATCTGTTGTTTCCAATCTCCAACCATGTGCCATTATATATTACAGCAGAATCCATCCAGATTGAGGTCAGAACACAGAATTTGCCAGCATTTACAAAGCTGATAGTCATCAGACTAGCTTGTAACTCAATTATTTAATCGATGTTTGGAATTAAATATGAAATTTTTTAAGTAAGGAGTCATACTGGGAAAAGCCATGGATCCCAGAAACTCAGCTCCAAATCTGCAATTTGTGAACCAAGCTTAGAATCCTAGAATCTCTATAGAAGGAGGCCATTCAGCGCATCAAGTGTCTCCAACAAAGAATGTTACCCAGATCTACCCTATCCCTGTAATCCCACTGATTTAGACTCAGAAATTTACAGCATGGAAACAGGCTCTTCAGCCCAACTTGTGCATGCCACCCCTTTTTTAAAACCCCAAAACTAATCCCAAATGCCCCACATTTGGCCCATATCCCTCTATACTCATCATAGCTATATAACTATCTAAATGCTTTTTAAAAGATAAAATTGTACCTGCCTCTACTACTATCTCTGGCAGCTAGTTTCAGACACTCACCACCCTGTGTGTGAAAAAAATTCCTCCCTGCACACTTCCATATCTCTCCCCTCTCACCTTAAATCTATGCCCTCTAATTTTAGCCTCCCCTACCTTTGAGAAAAGATATTGATTATCTACTTTGTCAACGCCCCTCATTATTTTATAGACCTCTACACTCAGCCCCCTACGCTCCAGAGAAAAAAGTCCCAATCTATTCAGCCTCTCCTTATAACTCAATCCATCAAGTCCCGGTAGCATCCCAGTAAATCTTTTCCACACTCTTTCTAGTTTAATAATATCCTTTCTATAATAGAGTGACCAGAATTGCACACAATATTCCAAATGTGGCCTTACCAATGTCTTGTACAAGATGTCCCAACTCCATATTCAATGTTCTGAACCATGAAACCTAGCATGCCGAATGCCTCTTTACCATTCTGTCCACTTGTGATTCCACTTTCAAGAAGCTATGAAAATATACCCCTAGATCTCTTTGTTCTGTAACTCTCCCCAACGCCATTAACTGAGTAAGTCCTGTCCTGGTTCGATCTACCAAAATGCATCATCGTCTACATTAAACTCCATCTGCCATTTGTCAGCCCATCGGTCCAATTGATTAAGATCCCATTGCAATCGGAGATAACTTTCTTCACTGTCCACTATGCCACCAATCTTAGTGTCACCTGCAAACTTACTAACCATGCCCCCCTATTTTCTCATCCAAATCATTAATATAAATGACAATAACAGTGGACCCAGCACTGATCTCTGAGGCACACAGCTGGTCACAGGCCTCCAGTTTGATAAACAACTCTCGTCAACCATCCTGTGGCTTCTATCAAGCAGCCAATTTTGTATCCATTTAGATACCTTACTCTGGATCCTATGAGATTTAACTTTATGCAACAACCTACCTGCGTTACCTTGCCAAAGACCTTGATAAAGTCCATATACACAGCATCAATTGCACTGTCCTCATCTACCTTCCTGGTTACCCCTTCAAAAAACTCAATCAAATTATGAGACATGATTTTCCACTCACAAGCCATGCTGATTGTCCCTAAACAGTTCTTGCATCTTTAAATGCCTGTAAGTCGTATCTCTCAAAATACCTTCCAACAATTTACGCACCACAGATGTGAGGCTGTAGATCCCAGGCTTTTCCCTGCAGCCCTTTTTAAAGAAAGGCACAATATTCGCCACTCTCCAATCTTCAGGCACCTCACCCAAGACTATCGATGATTCAAATATCTGGGCTAAGGCAATTTCCCCCCAAGCCTCTATAACATCCTGGGATACACTTCATCATGTAATATGTACATATACGTAATATGTAATTTGCCTCTTAGCCTATATATCTTGGGACACTAAGGGAGTAACTCTTCTTGGCTAATCCACCTAACCTGCATATCATTGAGAGTACCTAGAAAAAACCCACACAGACAGAGGGAGAAAATGCCAGACAGGCAGTGACCCAAGGTCAGAATCAAACCTAGATTCCTGGCACTGTGAGGCAGCAGTGCTAAACACTGTGTTACCATGCAGACTTGTGTCAGTACTGTTAAGTGTTTGATTGACTTGTGAGGCATAGCACAGGGATAGAGCATTTCTCTACAGCAAATAGTTCAAACTTGGATGTGCATCCCCTAACCTTTATCTCCTTGCGGGTTAGAGGTTAGGCTGCAACACTGTCGCACCATTTTCTGAACCATGTATCTTCCTCCAATGTTCTAAATGGGCACAGAATCTCACAGAGAAAGGAAAAAGGGCAAATAATCGGAAAAGAGGGTGCCAAGGTTTTTGGCGTCTGCTTGCTCCAGCTTCTTCCCACAGTCCAGAGATGAGAAAGTTAGGTGGATTGGCCATGGTAAATGCATGGGTTATTTTAAAGGAGGGAGGGGGGACAAGGACTGGTGAGAATGGGTAAGATGCTCTTTCGGAGAGTCAGTGCACTCCCGATGGTTTGAACGACCTCCTTCTGCACTGTTGGGATTCTATTCCATGGACATAGGTGTGCAGGACTCAATTTCAAAATTTGCAAATTGGAAATGTTGTGGACTATGAGGAGGAGATAAAGAGAGGCCAATGAAATGGACATGTAAATGGCAGATGGAATTTCTGGAGATATGTGAAGTGATACACTTTGGTGAGAAAAACAGGTACAGGAGATAGAAAATAAAGTGTACAATCCTGGAGGAGGCTCGGGAGCAGAGGGACCTGGGGGAATAGGTGCACAAATCATAGAAACCAGTTTGAAAGTGGTTAAAAAGGCAGACAGGATGGCACAATGGCACTGCTGCCTTACAGCACCAAGGATCTGGGTTCAGTACGTGGTTTAGGTCATTGTCTGTGTGGGTTTACTCCTTAGTGTCAGGGAGACTAGCTAGGGTAAATGCGTGGAGTTATGGGTATAGGGCCTGGGTGGGATTGTAGTCAGTTCAAACTCGATGGGCCAAATGGCCTCCTTCTATATTGTAGTGATTCTGTAATTCTATTGTCCTGGGCTTTATAAATAGAGGTGTAGCATTCAAAAACCAGAAAGGAATGGTGAGTTTGTATAAAACTCTGGGTTGGTTTCAACTGGGATATTGGGTGGAATTTTCCTGCCGCACTGGCCCCGAAATGGGAAAATTCCACATACAGTCAACAAACTGTGCTGTGGTCCACCCCTTTCCAGCTCCGATTCCCATGGCGAGTGCGAGGGTAAAATTCGCTTTATTGCGTCCAATTCTGGGCACCCACATTTGGAAGGGCGTGAAGGTGTAGAGGGAAAGCAGAAAGGTTTTTGAGAATAGTTCCAGGAATTATTGGCTTTGGTTGTATGGAGAGATTGGAGAAGAGAAACTTGAAACAGGTATTGAAGATTGTGAAAGAAGACAATGTAGATATAAAGAAATGATTTCCATGGATGGAAGGGTCAAGAACAAAAGGATACAGGTTTGAGGTGGTTGGCAACTTCCCACTTTCCACTACCTCAGCAAAGCAGCCAGCATAATTAATGACCCCACGCACCCCAGAAATTCTCTCTTCAATCTTCTTCTTTCAGGAAAATGATGCAAAAGTCTGAGGCCACGTACCAACCGAATCAAGAACAACTTCATTCCTGCTGCTGTCAGCTTTTTGAATGGTGATATTAAATTGATCTTTCTCTACACCCAGCTATGGCTGTAACACAACATTCTGCACTTTCTCATTTCATTCTCTATGAACAGTATATTTCGTTGGTAGATCACGCAAAAACAATATTTTCCACTGTGTGCTAATACATGTGACAATAATAATAAATCAAATCAAATCAAAAGAACCAAAGGTACAAAAGGAAACATTTCTTATCCAGTGAGTGATTGGGATCTGAAACATACAGTCTGAGACTATGGTGGACTTTGATTCAATCTTGCCTTTCAACAGAAAATTGAATAAGCACCAGAAGAGAAACAAAATACAGGTTTACAGGGAACGAACTGGGAAGCGGGACTTGCCGAATCATTCTTGCACAGGGCCAGCACGGACACAGTAGGCTGAATAGCCTCCCTTTGTACTGTAACCATTCTACAAGCTACAAAATTAAGCCAGCCTTCAAAAGGATACTCATCAGCAAACATGAAGTGTCATTGTTCCTTCAGGCACTGGGAACAGATGCACGAAATATTTGATCGATTCCATTTATTTTCCAGTTAAAAGGAGGTATATTTACCCATTCAATTGCTTGATAATAGGGAAACACTGATTTCAATATATATGTTCCAAGGAGATCTTCCTTTATATAATATGCAAACAGTTGAGTGATTATACAATTAGAATTGGATCAAGAGATCTCATTCTATTCCACAGATACTCTTCCTTAAATTGTACTTGAACATAATTTCATACATGGCTGTTTATTCAGATGGACTTTTGTCTTAATTCTAGTACATTCTCTTCTGCCCACATTAAATTATTTTTCCTAATCAGACCTCAGTATGGATGATAAGAGGAGCAGCTGAATTATTGCAGGAGAACGGACCGCACAGGAAGTCTCCAATGAGCTCCAACAACCAGGAAGGGGTAAGGCGTTTGTGCAAATGTGGCCTCAGTGGAAATGGAAATTATGAGAAACCAATTCATTATCATCCAATTTCCACTAACAGCAGGGGAATCCCAGCCCTAATCTATTCCAGTGAGACATCGGCCTGACTTTGTCGCTCAGGGGCGTAGCCAGATTCTGAAGTTAGGGAGAGTGAGCAGATAAAAAAGGCGCCACGACACATAGCAAATGATTTTAAATTCATTATACATTTTTATTTTGTATTTGAAATCAAAACATGATAAAAATACATATGTTATTTAATTACTTTACATTTTAAACGTAAAATGAAAATGAAACGAAGCAATATGAAAAAGCTATGAAGCAACTAATGATACACAGTATTGAATGAATGGTGACTATAAACTACACGCTGAATATTTTCACTAAACCATTTCTGTTGTTCAGGAGAAGGGCAGCTGACTTTTGGTAAGAAGGCCCAGGGGAAATCCATTCAATCAAAGAGGGCTGTTATGGCAAAGATGTCCCATTGCAACAGCAGTTCTCAGCTTGGCCCGACGAAAAAGCACAGGCATGCTTGTGACTTGGTGTTTGAATGGAGACCGGGGAATCCAGGGGAATGGAATCTCAGGAGATGAGATCAAAACCCTGTGAGATGGGCATCATTGATTCCATCAAAGTTGGAGCTACATTTGGAGACATTTCCCAGGTTAGATCCTTGAAGGTGAAGAGTGGAATCCCTTCGTGAGATTGGTTGCTTGAGAATGTTACTGACATCTGGGAGGGATGTTGAGAAACCCAAGGACTCTGCTTTGGTCACATCTGTCACTTATTGTGCACTGCAGTGTGCTTGACCACAATTTGCAAGTTAGTTCTTATGTTAATCCTGAATGTTAGAACAGATGTTGCCAGACCTGTTGAGATTTTCCAACATTTTCTCTTGTGGTTTCAGATTCCGGCATCTGCAGTAATTTGCCTGTCAGCACTCAGAATTTCAGACGAACCATCATTTTAATAGGTACAATGTTTACAAGAAATGGGTAATTCATCATTGACCATTCCATTCTGTGAATCTAAGCTTTATAAATCCTTGGCAGAAATAAATTCAGCCTTTTGAAAGGGGATTCGTTCTAGATTTTTATTGAAAGGCTTGGGTGCAGCATCAATCAGATGATATTTATCAGACATTAAGCAGCAGCTGGACCTGTTCCTGGATGTTTCTTTATCTCATCACCTGCCTCCGACCACCTCATCCAGTCAAGTAGCACTTTTAACCCCATTGCCACTGCTTAATAACAAATAAGGAAAAGTTTTCAGCAAAAATCAAAGTGAAGTGCACCATTATTTTAACACCCATATTATTATTCTTAAATTGGGATTTGGACATCATTGGGCAAGGCCAGTATTTGTTCCCATCCCTAATTGCCCTTAAATGAGTGGTTTGCTTGGCAATTTTATAGAATCCTTACAGTGCAAGAGTAGGCCATTCGGCCTATTGAGTCTGTATTGGCATTTGGATGGAACATCTTATCAGGCCCATGTCCACACCTCACATATTTACCCCACTAATCCCCCTGACCTACACTGAAGGGCAATTTAGCATGGCCAATCCACCAAACCTGCATATCTTTGGACCGCAGGAGAAGACTGGTACATCCAAAGGAAACCCATGGGGCCAATATATAAACTCCACTTAGACAGCGACCTAAAGCCAGAATCTAAGCCAGGTCCCTGGTGCTGTGAGGCAGGAGTGCTAGCCACTTAGAGTAGTTATAAGTCAACCACTTTACTATGGGTGCAGATTTGCATGTTGGCTCGACTAGGTCCCCATAGAGCACTACCTGAAGAAGAGACTTTAACATCAATGCAAGTTTGGCACCATTACCTAAAGGAGATTACAATGCCAGATTTTTTTTTTAACAATTGATTTTAAATTCTATTGGTTGCCATGGTAGGAAGTCTGTAGAGAATTAGCCTATTCCTTTGGATTATGAGTCCAGTGACATGGAACAGGAACAGGAACAGACCCTTTAGCCCTCCAAGCATGTGCTGATCATGATGCCTGAACTAAACTAACAAAAACCCTTTTGCCCTTACCTGTCCATATCCCTCTACTCCTTCTCTTTTCATATATCCATCCAGATGCCTCTTAAATGTTGCTAATGTGCTTGCTTCCACCACCTCCTCTGGCAGCGCATTCCAGGCACCCACCTCTCTCCACTCTCCCCTTCGCATTATTTGAACTTGGCAATAGACTGGTCTTGTCATCCTGAGTCAGGTATAAAACCAGGGAGCCATTAACAGGCTATGGCTGAGGCCTTTAGTCATGAAGGTTGGTAAATAGCCTGGGAAGAAATAACTAAAAAAACCTAACAATATGATCAGATGTCTCAGAATGAACCTGTTTATGATATCCTCACTATTTATTGAATGTTCAGCAAGAGGTCAATAGTCTCCAATTTAATGGCAATGCTTCATTTCTTTCATACCCCCCTCCCCCAGCCCAGGAATTCAGGAAACAAGACGGCATCGGAGCATAGCTATTCCTTGCGAGCTATCCCCAGCATCCAGAGGAAACCCACAGTAATATGGGGAGAACATACAGACTCCGCACAAATGGTGACCGTAACATCTTCCTGTCTCACTGGTTCTCTGTTGCTCTCTCCATGCCTCCCACAGTTTCTCCCTGGTGTCTCTGGACAGGATTTTCTGACCTTCTACCATTAGTGTTTCCCGGCAAGTGGTTTGGCATTAGCTGCTGACAGGACCTTCCGCTCCCACTGATATCTCCAGCATGGCTCACCTATCTCACCACTGGGGAATCCACTGATGGGATGGGAATGCCTTTGGTGGGACTGGAAGATTTTGCCAGAAGGAAGGACCAGAGGATACTATCCTCTGTCTCTCTGCCTTTTTTCTCTCGCTCTTTCTGTCTTTCTCTCTCTCTTTCTCTCTCTCTCCATTTTTTATACCTAAGTGGATGTTTTCAGTTTTCAAATCTGTTTTTAAATCTCCTTGCTGCCTTTCAGAACTGGTCTGTTTACTGTGCACATCCCAGTGCAACTATCTTCAGACCATTAGATAAGATTCACAGTTATCTCCCAAATGGTTATGCTTTTTGCTGACAACTCTAATTTGTCAAATGCTGCCAACATGCAATCAGATTTGGTTACCTATTTTCCAGATTGTATGAAAGAGAGACTTTTAAGAAATTGTACCTTTTGGATTTCTATAGAATTTTCATTGAACTAGCTGACACAACATTTAATTCTCCCTCTGTGAAAAAAATATAAACAATTCTAATTTTTGATTTGATTTTATTTACGGTATTATTGTCACATTTATTAGCATACAATGTAAAGTATTGTTTCTGGTGCGCTATACAAAGTATACCTTTTCATGGAAAAGGAAAGGAGAGAGTACAAGATGCATTGTTACAGTCATAGCTAGGATGTAGAGAAATAGCAACTTAATGCAAGGTAGATCCATTCAAAAATCTGATAGCAGCAGGGAAGAACTGTTCTTGAGTTGGTTGGTACGTGCCCTCAGATTTTTGTATCTTTTTCCTGATGGAAGGAGGTGGAAGAGGGAATGTCTGGGATGCATGGAGTCCCCAACTATATTGGCTGCTTTGCTGAGGCAGCAGGAAGTGTAGATAGAGTCAATTGGTGGGACTCTGGTTTGTCTGATGCATTGGGCCACATTCATGATCTTTCGTAGTTTCCTGTGGCTTTGGGCAGAGCAGGACTATGATACAATCGGAAAGGATGCTTTCTGTAGTGCATCGGTAAAAGTTGGTGACAGTCGTAGCTGATATGCTAAATTTCCTTAGTCTTCTGAGAAAGTAGAGATGTTGGTGGGTTTTGTTAACTGGAGTGTCGGTATGGGGAGACCAGGACTGGTTGTTGGTGATTTGGACATCTAAAAATTTGAATGTCTCGACCATTTCTACTTCATCCATTGATGTAGACAGTGACATGTTCTCCAATATGCTTCCTGAAGTTGATGGCAATCTCTTTTGTTTCATTGACATTGAGGGAGAGATCATTGTTGTCACACCAGTTCACCAGATTATCTATCTCATTGCTGTGTTCTGTCTCATCATTGTTTGAGATCTGACCCATGACGGTGGTGTCGTCAGCAAACTTGAAAATTGAATTGGAGGAGAATTTGACCATACAGTCATAGTGTATAAGGAGTAAAGTAGGAGGCTGAGAACACAACCTGGTGTGGGGCACCAGTGTTAAGGATGATCGTAGAGGAGGTGTGTTGTTGTTGCCTATCTTTACTGATTGTGGTCTGTGAGTTAGGATGTTCAGGATCCAGTCGCAGAGGAGGAGCCGAGGCCCAGGCCACAGAGTTTGGAGATGAGCTTCATAGGAATAATGGTATTTATAATTTGGTGACACGCTGGCACAGTGGTTAGAGCTGCTGCCACACGGTGCCAAGGATCCGAGTTTGTTTCCTGCCTTGGGTCATCATTTGTGCAGATGATGACATCCTTTGCACATCCTCTCTGTACCTGCATGAATTTCTTCTGGGTGCTCCGGTTTCCTCTCATATTCTGAAGGTGTGCAAGTTAGATGGATTGGCTACGCTAAATTGCCCCTTAGTGTCAGGGGTAGCAACACAGTAGTTACATGCAATTATGAGGATAGGGCCGGTTTGGGAAAGTTATCAGTGCAGGTTCAAAATGCCAAATGGCCTCCTTCTGCATTGTAGGGATTCTTTGAGTGGGATTTTCCAGGCTTGCTCTTCGCAAATCTGTAAAATCCTCCTGAGATCAATGGATCTTTTCATTGATCCCCCCTCTCCCTTGTCCGTTCCGATACCCATAGCAGACCCGGCAGTAGAATTCAAGCCTATGATTCAATGATTCTATGAGTCAGGAGTGAAGTAAGTTGGGAATAAATGTCACTTCTTGCTTTGAGGTCTCTCGAATCTACAAACATTCCTAAACCAACAGCAAAAAACCTTCTGATGTATACATACCCCAGTGACCACAAGAAAGGATGACAGACAGTGACTGGGTGGGGGAGTGGAGGCTTGGATATCTTTCCTCTATTCATTGGTTACGATGGTTCAAACAGGTGATTGATTTAGAGTAAACCACCAGCTGTGAGAAATTAAGTACCTTAACAAGTGCTTGGAGCCAGGCAGTTACTTTCTTCAAATGGAAGTTGGGTGAGGGATGATAAAGGAAGGTAAGGGAAACACTTTGGCCAGAGAGCAGAATTTTGCTAGCACAAACTGCTGAGATTAAGACTCTTGTGCCAACTGTCTACTTATTCATCGTTTGGATTCTCATCTGTCTTGGGTTGTATAATCTTCCTGTCTATTTAACTAATCAAAGAAGAATCATAGGATCCAGGCAGTGAAGAAGGAGGCCATTTGGCCCATTGAATCTGAACCACAACAATCCCACTCAGGCCATAATCCTACAACTAGTCATATTACCCTGTTAACCCCGTGACACTAAAAGCCAGTTTAGTACGTCCAATCAACCTAACCCACATATCTTTGGGGGAATGGTGGCGCAGTAGTTAGCACTGCTGCCACATAGCAGCAGGGATCCAGATTCGATTCCTGGCTTGAGACACTGTATTTGTGAGTCTGCATGTTCTCCCTCTGTCTGTGTAGATTTTCTCCGGGTGCTCCTTTTTCCTCCCACAGTTCGAAAGATGCATTGGTTAGATGGATTGGGCATGCTAAAATTCTCCCTCAGTGTGCCCAAACAGGTGCCGGAGTGTGTCGATTAGGGGATTTTCACAGTAATTTCATTGCAGTGTAAGTGTAAACCTACTTGTGACACTAATAAACAAACTTAAAACTTAAACTTAATCTTTGGACGATGGAAGGAAACTGGAGCACCTGGAGGAAACTCATGAAGACACAAGAAAAATGTGCAAACTCCACACAAACAGTTAGTCACCCACGGCCAGAATTGAATCCGGACCCCTTAATATAGAACAAAGAACAAAGAAAATTACAACACCAGAACAAGCTCTTCGGCCCTCCAAGTCTGCACTAGCCATGCTCCCAACTTAACTAAAACCCCCTACCCCTCCAGGGACCATATCCCTCCACTCCCATTCTTTTTGTGTATTTGTTCAGATGCCCCTTAAAATTCACTGTCATATTTGCTTCCACCACCTGCCCTGGCAGTGAGTTCCAGGCAAGCACTACCCTCTGTGTAAAAAAAATCTGCCCCGTACATCTCCTTTAAATTTTGCCCATCACACCTTAAACCTGTGCCCCCTAGTAATTGACTCTTTTAACTGGGAAAGAGCTTCTGACTATCCACTTTGTCCATGCCCTTCATAATCTTGTAGACTTCTACCAGATCGTCCCTCAACCTCTGTTGTTCCAGTGAGAACAAACCAAGTTTCTCCAATCTCGCATCATAGCTAATGCTCTCCATACCAGGCAACATCCTGGTAAATCTTTTCTGTACCCTCTTCAAGGCCTCTACACTTTTCTGGTAATGTGGTGACCAGAATTAAACATTACATTTCAACACTATATTCTAACCAGGGTTTTATAAAGCTGCAACATGACTTGCCAATTTTTAAAATCAAGACTCAGCCAATAAAGGCAAGCATATCCTATGCCTTCTTGACTACCTTCTCCACCTGCATTGCCACTTTCAGTGGCCTGTGTACTTGTACACCCAGATCCCTTTGTCTAAGAATATTCTTAAGGGTTCTGCTATTCACTGGGAATTTCCTATCTGTATTCGACCTTCCAAAATGCATTACCTACATTTGTCCAGATTAAACTCTGTCTGCCATTTCTTCGCCCAAGCTTCCAACAGATCTATATCCTGCTGTATCCTCTGATAGCCCTCATTATTGTCCGCAAACCCACTAACCTTTGTGTTGTCTGAAAACCTACTAATCAATCCAGTTTCATTTTCCTCCAACTCACGTATGTATAATACAAACAGCAAAGGTACCAGCACTGATCCCTGAGGAAAGCCACTTGACACAGCCTTCCATTCAGTAACACACCTTTCTATTGCTACCCTCTGTCTTCTTTGACTGAACCAGTTCTGTATCCACCTTGCCCAGCTCACTTCTGATCCCATGCAACTTCACCTTCTGCACCAGTTCTGCCATGAGGGACCTTGTCAAAAGACTTACTGAAGTACTTAGTAACTACTTTAGAATTACTACGACATACTCGACTGCCTATCTTATGTATGTGTGGCTCCCAAACTCAAAATCTTACAAGAACAAATCTCAGAACAAATGTATCCTGTTTTTATCTCTTCCTTCACTTGTGAGTTTGAGAAGCAATAATTCCTCTCTTCACACAAAAACCACACAAGCCAGCGATCCACAGGATTTATTGGATAATAACCAGACCTGATTATTATTTTCCCTCTGTTGCCCAGGGATCTGCCCTGCCAACAGTTACACCGTTCAGGCATAGCTGAGATCAGCTAACACATTTAAGTGGGGAAATCAAAGGAGTCTGGGGTAAACATTCACAGATCATCAAAAGTAGCTCCAAAGGTTAACAAAAAAAAACGCAGCATTGGAGTTCATTTCTAGAGGTGCACAATTGAAAGGGACGTCCTGTGGCATAGTAAAGGTAGACCAGAAACTTCGGGTTCGAGCTACGGGCAGGCACGGTGGCACAGTGGTTAGCACTGCTGCCTCAGGGACTGGGGTTCGATTCCTGACTTGGGTAGCTGTCTGTTTGCACATTCTTCCCGTGTCTACATGGGTTTCCTCCGGGTGCTCCACTTTCTTCCCACAGTCCAAAGATTTGTGGGTTACGTGGATTAGCCATGCTAAATTGCACTGTAGTATCAGGGGATTAGATAGGGAGATAAGTGTATGGGGTTATGGGGATGGAGCCTGAGTGGGATTGTGTTCTGTGCAGACTTGATGGGCCAAATGGCCTCCTTTTGCACTGTAAAGATTCTATGATTCTAAGTTCCACTTCAGGACTTAATGGCCAGTAAGGTGTGTTCACAAATTGCCCAAAGTAGTTGATTATTGTCCTATGTATCTTTCCAATCGCCTGATGGAAAGTTGTGAGAGCTTCCTGCAGAAGGCAACAGCAAAACATTGCAGTATCTTACAAGCATTAAAAAAAATCATGGATGCCTAAACCCTCTTAGAGAATGGTACCTGGAAGAGAAAGATACCGTTAAAAATGAGAGATACCTGCATACATTGTGTTAGGGACCAGATCAGAAACTGCAAGGTACATTATGTAGTTACCCTAGACCCCAACTTTTCTTGATTTTGGTATTTGTGCGAACATGAGTGGGATTTTGGGGATAGGACCCAGGTGGGATTGCAGACTCAATGGGCCGAGTGGCCTCTTTCTGCATTGTAGTATTCTTATGATTCTATGATGCGGTGTTCCACTCCAGGTATGAGTCTATTAACCCACTAGGAAGTTTTTATTTAAAACAAGCTTTATTTGACAACACAGTTAAAATATAACAAAAAGAGTTAGCATAACTTTTGCCACTTGGAATACTTGAATTTGATAAGGTATAATTCTTAACTGCTAGCTATTGCTATTAGTTCCAATTTAAACAATATCCACATAGATATAAATTCCTCTTCAGAATCAATTAGCAAGATACACATAAATGCCCAATCTTTCAGCCTTTTAACTCCTTTAGACAGAGATACAGACAGACACCTATCTTCTGACTCATTGAATCATAATCTAGAATCATGAAATCCCTCAGTGCAAAAGGAGGCCATTCAGCCCATTGAATCTGCACCAGCCACAATCCCACCCATGCCCCATCTCCCATAACCCCATGCATTTACTCTAGCTAGTCCCCTGACACTAAGAGTCAATTTAGCATGGCCAATCCATCTAACCCATACATCATTGGATTGTAGGAGGAAACCAAAGAATTTCAAAGCACCACAGATCTGTGTTCAGTTCTGGCCTCAGGTCACTGTCTGTATGAAGTTTGCACATTCTCCCCATGTCTGCATGGGTTTCCTCTGGGTGCTCCGCTTTCCTTCCACTGTCCAAAGATGTGCAGATTAGGTTGATTGGTAATGCTAAATTACCTCTAGCATCAGGGGGATTAGCAAGGTAAATATGTGGAGTTACAAGGAGAGGACCTGGGTAATATTGTAATTGGTGCAGGTTTGATGGACAAAATGGCCTCTTTTCTGCATTGTAGGGGTTCTATGAAAAGAACAGAGGAGTACTTCTTGATGTCCTGATCAACACGCTGTAACAGATTATCTGGTCATTATCACCTTGCTGCCAGTGGGCTCTTGCTGTGTGAAAATTGGCAGCCGTGTTTTCTGTACTACAAAGTGACTAATGTTCAAAAACACTATAGGGGTCCTTGGGCTATCCTTTGGTGGTGGAAGGTGAGACTGAGTACAGCACCACCCACAAGGAGATCATATGACCCACAGTTAGGGTCAGTCTACCATTGGATAGAGACATGTGCACAAACAAGCAGGAAGACAGCTCCCAGCTTGAGACCCTTTAGACTTGCATAGTTCATGTAACTGATAAATACTATAGTTAGCCTACTTAAGATTACAAAGACTTCATTGTAACTTAACAAATGGTGTCCAACACTGGGCAACATCAATGACAGTCTTTCTTTTCCTATTCTTGAGCCCCATTGGATGGAACAAAATGGCTGCTTTGTTATTGCATTGCAGAGCAGGCTGTGCTGAAAATTGTAGGCTAGAATATTCTGGCTGTTCGCGCTGGTGGAATCTTCTGGTCCTGCTGATGGTGCACCCCCACCCCAGGATTCCCGCCGGTGAGGGGTGCATTCAAAGGGAAACCAGGGTACCAATGGCAGGACCAGAAGGTCCCACCGCTTGCCAATAGTGGGCCGCTTCCACTGCCACGAAACACATGGCGAGAAAATGCCACGTATTGAGCCAAAGTGTAAAATCAGAATCAAAGCTGCCTGTAAGATTATGTAATTCAGGACATACCTGGCTTTGAACCTGGCCAGTGTGGCCCAGTGTCACCCTACACAGAGAACATGTCAATTTGGATAACAGGCATCTCCATAGCAACATCTTCACTCAACTAAATGCAGTCAGTGACCGAGGATGTGTTTCAGGACTGTGAAGAGATGAGATTGACTGCATTTACCCACTCCCTCTGAAATGCACATTAGTGACGGGGAAATGTCACTTCAGGTCATGCGCTGTAAGCAGGTTAACATCTGGCAACACACAGAATGGAACATTTCTGAATTGTGCCCACAATTTTGTTGACATGAAGTCAATGGAGGAAGTGCGATGCGTGTGGGGGGCATGGGGAGGCAGTGGGTGCGGAGGGAAAGGCATCACTGTCAAATGAACATGCTCAACCTGTCAAAAACCCTGTGCAACAAAATTTGTGAAGCTTATCGGCTTCAGAGAGAGGCGCAAAAACAATATTCTGAAATGCATTTTTGCAATGTTATCTGTCAGTTTAAATTCCGTCTGATGCGCAATGCTGTTTTCAAGCCAAACATGATATTTATCTTGCAGCCTCTGTTCCGCTGGCAATGGGCATGTTGTTGGAGTGGTTGTCAGACGTGTAGCTTTGCTGCAAAGTTATTGCCTTGGCTGACAGTTTAACCAGGAACTTGTCGTTGCTTTTTACA
The DNA here is from genome assembly GCA_024679065.1 of Sphyrna mokarran. Taxonomy (NCBI): domain Eukaryota; kingdom Metazoa; phylum Chordata; class Chondrichthyes; order Carcharhiniformes; family Carcharhinidae; genus Sphyrna; species Sphyrna mokarran. The sequence goes on along the minus strand of JAGIQG010000027.1, from coordinate 8,534,192 downwards.
ACTGCAATTTATTTCCTGCTCACATATATTTATAAATGAATTGGTCAGATCAATTCGAGAAACAACTCCACGGGTTGAAATGAAATATGTATTTTATTGAGTTTGCAATGAGCACTGAATCTTACTGCGCAGACACAGGCCATTTGGCCTGTTGTGTCTTTACTAGCTCGTTTGGAGAACTCTCCATTTTGTCCCAAACCCCAGTTGATTCCCATAAACATGGAAATTACTTCCCTTCAAATGGATATCCAGCCACCTTTTAAAATTTTTTCCAGAATCTGACTCCAATACCTTCTATTCCAGATCTGTATGAAAGAAATCTCTCCTGATTTTCCTTGAATTCTTTTGTCAATTTTTTTCAATCGCTGACCTTTGCTTCCAGACCCATTAGGTTGGAAAGTTGGAACGGAGGGCTGCAACCTGAGCTAAAGCAGGGAATATACAGAATTCTCGACAGGTCAGGCAGCAATTGCAGAGAAAGAAACAGAGATAATCAGAGGAGTTTTCCATGGTGGGTGGGGACAGGGCCAGGCCAGCAAGCTCTGGCAAAGAAGCTATGAGATAATGGGGTGGGAGAAGGTGGGGGGGGGGGCAGTGTGTGGGGAGTGCTGGGGGTGATGGTATGATGGGGATGGAGAGGAGAGAACCTGGGGTGGGATGGGGAGGAGAGGCTCAGTTCCCCCATGAACTAGTTCTCCCCTGTACTTGTCTGCAAAAGTTCAAGCACTAAAGGCTCCTTTCCCACTTCTGATTGGAGGCGGAAAGGCAACCTTATGTTGAGGGCTTCATTTGGCCTATGCGTGAGTTTCCCTCTCTATGCAGAAAGTTGCAGCAGATGGATGGGTAGACACCAGAAAAAGCACCCATAGCTTTGTCTTATTTCCAACACCCAAGACAAGAAGGCAAGAAACTACAAAGGGTTGTGAACGAAGCCCAGTCCACCACACAAACCAGCCTCCCATCCATTGACTCTGTCTACACTTTTTGCTGCCTCAGAAAAGCAGCCAGCATAATTAAGGACCCCACACACGCTGGGACATGCTCTCTTCCAACTTCTTCTGTCGGGAAATAGATACAAAAGTCTGAGGATATGTACCAACTGACTCAAGGATGGCTTCTTCCCTGCTGCCATCAGACTTTTGAATGGACATAGCTTGCATTAAGCTGATCTTTCACTACACCCAAGCTATGACTATAACACTACATTCTGTACTCTCTCCTTTCCTTCTGTATGAACGGTATGCTTTGTCTGTATAGTGCGTAAGAAACAATACTTTTCATTGTATACCAATACATGTGACAATAATAAATCAAATCAAATAATGTTGCCTGATTTGAAAAAGAAATTAGATATAGCCCTTGGGGCCAAAGGGATCAAGGGATATAAGGAAAAGGGAGGGGGATCAGGATATTGAGTTCGATGGTCAGCCATGATCAAAATGAATGTCAGCAGACTTGAAGGGCTGAATAGCCTGTTCCTCTGCTAGTTTCTATGTTTCTATATTAACCCCCCAACCCCACACCCCACCTCCACTTGCGCTAGTCTCAAGGAGAGAGTGTTGAGTAGAATTTGTGAGGTTAGTCAAATATTCTAATTATTTTGTGATCCATGCACCATGATGAAGCCTGTGTATCTAACATAACAGCCATCATTCAATAGTTCAGTATCCACCAACTTTAGCCACATCCGCAGGGCTCATTTTGAAGTAGAATTCAGTTTTAAATTGGTGCTGAATTAATAAAATATTTTGCAAATGAAATTGATAAGATTTCCAGGGGCAAAATATATGAACATGGGAATCCATGGTAGCATGTGGCCCTTGATAAAGATCTCGTTTAAAAGATGATTGTAATAGCCAGATGAGATGTAGTAGAGAGCAGCTGTTCCCCTTGGTTGAGGGTCAATCATGAGGGGACATAGTTTTAGGGTAAGGAGCAGGAGATTCAGAGGAGATTTAAGAAAAATCTCCTCTGTGTGGAATCTGGCATGCACTGCCTAGGAAGGTAATGGAGACTGGAAATCCTACAAGATTTAAAAAAAAATTTAGATGAGCACTTGAAATATCACAACATTCAAGGAAATGGGACAAGTGCAGGAAAATGGGATTAGCGCACTCACTAGTGGTAATTATTGTCAGTACCTATGCAATGGGCTGAAGGGCCTTCTCTACACTGTACGACTCTATGCCGGAATGTTACGGCCGTTCATGCTGGTGGGATTTTCCCATCCCGTTGCAGTGAGTGGAGATTTGGCTGGAAGCCAGGTTCTCTGATCTCGCAGCAGAGGGAACATGGCACGAGCAGTTTGTAAGCTCACTCCCTATGATTCTATGGAGGGAGTTTTCCCATCAGACCAGGAGATCCATTGACCTCAGGCAAGGTTTCCTGGTTTGGGGGCAAGTGCAGCTGGAAAACCTCATCCTATAACTGTTTAGTTTAGTTTTAGTTTTGTTTAGTTTATTTGTAAGTGTCATAACAGGGTGGTAAATTGCAGAAGTTGGAAGCAGGGTGTTCAGTGTTGTTGAAGGAATTCAGATAAGGTGTTGGAGACAGAAGGAAGTGTTACTGGATTTCTCCAAAAGAGTAAGAAGTCTCATAACATCAGGTTAAATTCCAACAGGTTTATTTGGTAACAAAAGCAACTGGCTGTTGGACCTTAACCTGGTGTTGTGAGACTTCTTACTGTTTTTACCCCAGTCCAATGCCAGCATCTCCACATCATTTCTCCAAAGGATGCAGAGCACTCTAAAGATCTAGCAACAGGAAAGCTGTTCATCGAATGGGTTTATTGCAGTCTTTATTCAATTGCAATGTGGCAGGGAGATGGAGCACAGGCAACAACGTTAGCAGAGGGAGGAGGAAGAGGAGAAGGACCCTTATTGAAGTACACAGCAACCTAGAGTCTTCAGAGAATGCTTCCTCCACTGCCACCCCAGCTGGAGCACACAGAGGAAACCCATGCAGACACGGGGAGAATGTGCAAACTCCACACAGACAGCCACCTGAGGTTGGAATTGAACTTGGGTTCCTGGCTCCCTGGCAATGTGAGGCATCAGTGCTAACCATTGCAACATCCCTTGAAAAAGAGCTTTCACTAATTTTTAAATGAACATGTTCCCAAACATAGCTCCATCTCTTTTTAAAAATTCATTCATGGGATGTGGGCGTTGCTGGCTCGGCCTGCATTTTTGCCCATGCCTGAGGGCATTTAAAAGTCAACTACGTTGCTGTGTGTGGAGTCACATGTCAGGGAGACCAGGTAAGGATGGCAGATTTCCTTCCCTAAAAGGGCATTAGTGAAGCAGATGGGTTTTTAACAACAATTGACAATGGTTTCATTGTCATCATTGGACTTTCAATCCCAGGTTTTTTTTTGAATTCAACATCTGGAGTGATGGGATTTGAAGCCAGACTCTCCAAAACATTATCACTAATCCAGTGATAATACCACTGAGCCACTGCCTCCGTTGTAACCAAAAGTCAAGAGACAAGTCAAGAGCACCTCATCTGAAAGTTCTATATTAACGTTTTTAAATTCTTTTCATTTCTCTCCCCCTGCTCTCCTCAGCACCACACTCCCACTCTCAGTCTGCCACACTTCTACCCAGGTTTCTCCACACTCCTGCTCTGGGTTCACCCCTGAGCGGCACAACATGCCTCACATGCTAGGGGCACAGGTTCAATTCTGGTCCCAGGTGACTGTGTGGAGTCCGCACATTATCCCTGTGACTGCGTGGATTGCCTCTGGTGCTCCGGTTTCCTCCCATGGTCTGAAAGACATGCTGGTTCGATGCAATGGCCGTGCTCAATTCTGCCTCAATGTAGCCAAATAGGTACCGGAGTGTGGTGACGACAGAATTTTCACAGTAACTTCATTGTAGTGTTAATGTCAGCCTACTTGTGACTAATAATATACATGGATTTGGGCCTGTGTCTGTGGGAGTTTGCACATTCTCCCCGTGCTTGCGTGGGTTTTCTCCGGGCGCTCCGGTTTCCTCCCACATCCCGAAGATGTGCTCTTAGGCTAATTGGCAAAACAAATTCTCCCTAAATTGTCTCAAATTTGGTTTTTAATCCATAGATCTATAAACATGGACAGGGATCGCGGGTAGAGGTGGGAACATCGGGGTGGTGGCGCAGGCTTATTGGGCCAAAGGGCCTGTTTCCCATGCTGTTTTGTTCTTTGTTCTTTTTTCTAATAAATAAATAAACTTTAAAATAAAAAGTGTTCCCAGTTTCCTCTGCCCTCCTCACTGCCACACTCCCATTTCCAAGTCCTGGGACTATCCTTGATCTTTCTTGGACTTCTGCGGAACGCACTATTTTAAAACTCACAGCAAGCTACAGCACACTTGGACTGATTGCCATGGCACAGCGGTTAGGAACCTCTGATCTTGATCTTTCATTCTCATTGCAGAAGCCTGTTTGTTTAATTAGGTAGTTTCATGAAAAGTTTGTTTTTGGACACTATTGGTATCTTCATTTGAACTTGCGTCCATATGAAAATGATAAAAATATGATTGGCTTTAATGAGTACTTTATTGTTGGGATTGATGGTTATAAGGAAATGACAAGTAGAGACAATCAAATCTGGGTAGAACACAGTTCCTGGACATTGTGACTGCAACGTATTTCTCCAAGGATCTACGATAAGCCCAATTGATTTGATTTATTATTGTCACAGATATTGGTGTACAGTAAAACGCATTGTCTCTTGTGCGCAATACAGTTACAGTTTATTTATTAGTCACAAGTAAGACTTACATTAACACTACAATGAAGTTACTGTGAAATTCCCCGAGTTACCACAGTCCAGTGCCAGTGCGGATCCATATATCTAACCAGCGTGCTTTCAGAATGTGGAAGGAAATCCACACAAATATGGGGAGAATGTGCAAGCTCCACATAGACAGTGACCCAAGCCAGGAATTGAATCCAGGTGCCTGGCACTGTGAAGCAGCCATGCTAAGCATTGTGCCACTGTACTGCTGTACAGACAAAGCATACCATACATAGGGATGGAAAGGAGGAAATGTAGAATGTAGTGTTACAGTCATAGCTAGGGTGTAGAGAAAGATCAACTTAATGTAAGATAGGTCCATTCAAAAGTCTATTGATATGATTTGATAACCTGTGATAACCTTTCAAGCATGTGTAGTCGAAGACATGCCTGCACTCCCGTGAATTAACCTTGTTTCAGGAGAAGTGGAGATGCATTCAGCGACAGAACAGGAATTACGTGATGAGCCGTTGGTGATTGGCATGCTCTCTGGGGGATAAAGGATGCAGAGGCGATTTGCTGGAATGGTACAGTTTTGAGGGGCTTCAGTTATATAGATGATGGAGAAGCTGGGGCTGGTCCTCCTTCTAGAAGAGGGGTGAAGAGGAAATTTACAGAGATGCTCCAAATCCTGAGCAACTTTCATCGAGTAATTAAGGAGAAAGGTTTCCAGTGCTGAATGGATCAATAACCAGAAGGCTCACATTGAAGGCAATTAGAGACCAATAGGAAGAAAGAATTTATGCAACTAATTATGATCTGGAACAGGTTGCCTGAAAGTGCGGTGGGTACACTTTCAATAACTTTCAAAAGGGAATTCGATAAATATTTGAAAAGATAAAAAAAATTACAGGACTGTAGAGAAAGAGCAGTGGGGGAGGATTTATTGAAGAGCTCTATCAAAATCCAAGCCATGATGGGCCAAATTGTTTCCTCCCGCACTGCTTCAACAAAGAACAAAGAACAACACAGCATGGGAAACAGGCCCTTCGGCCCAACGAGCCCATGCTGCCATTTTAATGGCCCCACTTCCACCCAGGACCCTTGTCTATCTGCATTGGAACCAAATTAGCGAGACAATTTAGGGAGATTTTGTTTTGCCAATCAGCCTAAAGGCACGTCTTTGGGCTGTGGGAGAAAACCGGAGCACCCAGAGAAAACCCATGCAACCGCTGGAAGAATGCGCAAACTCCCATAGCTACCAGCCCAAATCCTTGTATCTGGACAGCAACAGTGATAGCCACTGAGCTGTCGTGTTGCCCATTGACTGGTCCAGTTTAAGCGTACACTAACGACATGAAGCAATAGGCTATTCTCAAAAAATCCAAGAGCAGCCCTCTCATGACCCATCACGTGTATGCCCCTTGTTGGACAACAAGGCGGACCGAAGTACCTGTAGGATAAAAGAGAAATACATCAGCAACATGCACAACTTATGCATTTCCCAGGAATGTCCCAAGGCTAATGATCCCTATTTAAATCAATCTACTATATCTCTCCATCCCTATTCCGCTCATGTGCCTACCTAAGTAACTCTTAAATAATTCCAGCGTGTCTGCCTCCACCACCTTACTTGGCAGTGCGTTCCATACTCCCACAACCCCCTGTGTGAAAAACCACCCTCTTACATCCAAATTATACCTTGCTCCTCTCACCCTAAGCCGATAGCCTCTCATGATATTTGATTCCAACCCAGAATAAAGTTTACCACTGTTTATTCTATCTATACCCTTCATAATCTTGTACACCTCTATTAGATCTCCTCTCAGTCTCTGTCTTTCTAAAGAAAACAGCCCCAATTTACCTAACCTTTACTCGTAACCCAGTCCTTCCATACCAGGTAGCATCCTGGTAAACCTCCTCTGCACTCTCTCCAGGGTCTCCACGTCTTTCCAGTGGTAAGGCGACCAGATCTGGGCGCAGTATTCCAAATGCAGTCTAACCAATGTTTTATACAAGTGCAACATTAAGCGCCATCTCTTATACTCTTTATCCCTTCCTATAAAGGCTAGTGTACTGTAAGCTTTCTTCACAACCTTGTCCACCTACAATTCGGTGAAGAGACAGAACCCTAGGCCATGGCTGCTTAACTTCACCTGAATGCTGATGAGAAATGTTGCCATTGATGATAGGACTGTAGTGTTACTCCTTTCGACATGGATTACCCAGTCAAGTGAGCATGTAAGCCGTTCACCCGTTTGTTGTTGAACATCCTGTATATCTTTTTTTAATGGAAACTACTGAAAGGACTTGGGATACAGACAGTTATTTATTATTTGTCAGGATCTGTAAATTGAAGCTAGAGGCTCCAATAAAACATTTGAGATACACCAGTCTCAAAGACTAGACTGTCAAAGGCCATTACTCACGCCCATCAAAAAATCTCCTTGAACGCTTCAGCATCTTCATGTCATTTCATTAAGGTTTATTTTACCCAATGTTATTTCACCTTAGGTGCTTTTTTCCCTCAAATTCAATTTCTGTCATTCTTAAATCTTTCCTTTTATCCACTGATAGGAAGAGAGATTAAATTAACCCCTTTCCAAGGCACTAAATTGAAATTTGCTTTCCTGCTGTATGAATGCTGAAGCATCCCTCGCTAGTTTTCTGTCTCAAGTAATGATTTCCGCTCCATCCCCAACATGTTTCATTTCTGTGCCAATGTAGATTAAGGAAGATTTGAAATTTAAGTCTAACCCATCTAAGAAAAACCTCTAAGAAAGAAAAGACAGGAAGAGCTGCACTTCAAAGAGAAATGAAAGAAAGGCAGAATGAAGACAACTGAAAGATTGGCCATGACCAGGTAAAGACTGCGGAGGTTAACAACAATAAGGCCACATGCTTATTTCATTATATTCTTCTTCTAATCAGAGATCAAAATGGCCTTCAGAATCAGGATTGAGTAATTGAAATGTATTTTTATTGTGAGTTTTAGGTGAAGACCCAAAATGCATGGTACAGGAAACTATCAAAGCTTAAAAAAGGAGCAAAAAGACAATAATGGGTTATTTTTAATCTCCCAGCTCATTGAGGATGGTATGGGCAAGAGTTAAGATGAAGCAGGACGTACAGACTTCAAATACAATAATGTCCTCACCTACCATCTCCACTTAGCTGTGAGACGAGCCTGACAGGATCTGCTTCAGCAAGCAGGGCCTACTTTACACTGGAATGTCCCAGTCTGTTTACACCAGAATGACACTTTAACCTCTGGCTGGTGGACCTGAAAGAGGATGAATCATGGTGGCTGTTTGAGAATTCAAGGGAACCAATGGCAGGAGGACATGAAAGTTTATGCTGCTTTGTCGAAGCAACTGTTCTGTTGAGCTACTTTTCCAGAGGTGGGTTGTGGTTGGTTGCGGTGGGGGGGGGATGGTCACAATGTATAGCCAATAAAGGGTCATTATAGGCCTATTATCGCTCATTGTCAGATGCCAGCTGAAATTTTCCACTCATCTTTCAAGATCCCACAATGCATTGGTGACTGGGTCAATGGCCTGGAGACAGCTGCACATTGGGATGCAAGCTCTCCATGTTCCAGGTAGGTACTGACACCTCCCTCTCTCTGCCCCCACAAGCCTCCACCTACCCATCCCCTCTCTACAATGCTGGTCCAGCTGCTGAATACTTTTAAAATTTTAATTTCTTTTAAAGTTGGCGATGTAGTGGTTAGAGTGTCTCTTATTGGTAATGGTCATTGCCCGGCATTTGTAGTGCAAATGTTACTTGTCACTTGTCAACCCAAGCCCGGACATTATCCAGATCTTGTTGCATTTGAACATGGACTGCTTCAGTATCTGAGGAGTTGCGAATGGTGCTAAACACAATCATCAGCGAACATCCCCACTTCTAACCTTATGATGGAGGGAAAGTCATTGATGATGCAGCTGACGATGGCGCTAAGACACTACTTTGAGGGACTCCTGCAGAGATGTTCTGGAGCTGAGGTGATTGACCCTCTACAACCAAAATCATCTTCCTATGTACCAGGTATGACTTCAAGCAGCGGAGTTTTCCCCTGATATCCATTGATTCCACTTTTACTAGGGGTCCTTGATGCCACACTCAATCGAATGCTGCCTTGATGTCAAGGGCTGTCATTCTCACCTCATCCCTGGAATTCAAGCTCTTTCGCCTACGTCTAGACACTCCAGCCAGAGGAGACAACAGCCCTGCATTCAGTCTGTCCAGCCCTGTCAGAATTTTAATGCTATCCCCTCTCATTATTTTCAAATTCCTATGAATACAAGACCAGTCGACCCAATCTCACATCGTACAACAATCCTGCCATGCCAGTAGTCAACCTGGTGAAGCTTCGTTGTGCTCCTTTCATTGCAAATATGTATTTTCTTAGATAAGGAGACCAAAACTGCACATTATATTCCAGGTGTAACCTTACCAAGACCCTATATAGCCACAGTAAGACATTCTTGCTTCTGTTTGATTTGTTTTGATTTATTATTGTCACATGTATTGAGATACAGTCAAAAGTATTGTTGCTCACACACTAGTCAGATAAAATCTGCTATTCATTGGAGTACACAAGGGAGGACAAAAGGAGAGGATGCAGAAAAAAATGTTACAGTCACAGGTAGGGTGCAGGGAAAGATCAGCTTAATGTATGGTAGCTCATTCAAAAGTCTGATGGCAGCAAGGAAGAAACTGTGTTTGATTCAGTTGGTACATAAGCTCAAACTTTTGAATCATTTTCCTGCAGGAAAAATGTGGAAGAGAGATGTCCGGGGTACATGGGGTCCTTGATTATTCTGGTTGCTTTTCCGAGTCAGTGGGAAGTGTAGGCAGAGGCAATGGATGGAGGCATGATGGACTGGGCTCCTATACTCAAGTCCTCTTACAATAAAAGTCAACATATCATTTGCTGAAATAGAGATTTGTTTTCAATGATGATCAAGTTCTGAATGATCAAACAACTGAAGTTCATAGCTTTTTGGGAAAAATGATTTAAAGTTAAATGCAATGTGAGTGAATACATTGAGTGAATCCTGAGGAGTATTGAGCATTAGATAGAAAGGCACCAGAGGTTTCCATGGAAAGGGAGTTTGGAGTGTAGGTGTAAGAAAAAGGTTAGTTAGCAGGTGTTGTGTGTTCCTGTAAGAATTTTCAACGAGGGTATGTTATTTAGCAGATTAAAAGTAACTTCAACACTTGTGTTCTGTCTGCGCTCCCAGGGATAACTCCTACACTGCTGCAATGTGATGTCTTATCACTTTCTCACATGACCACTGAGCCAACAGTAAGCAAGCAATGGGAAGTTGTTACTTTACATTGTATTACTGAGAGTTAATGAAGAATCCTGATCACCTTCTATATTGTTCAAAATCAATCTTTCCTGTGATGATGAAGAGTTGTTGAAATGCATGAATGTGCCATTGCCTTATGCCCCAAATCTACAGGCATAGTGTTGTATGTGCAGAGATTACTGGCAGACTTGCTAAATTCATGTGGTTTCAAAATAGCCTTTGATTTTCCTTTCAAAGGGGGTGGATATTATATTACATGATGTATGACACCAATTGCAAATCTCAGTAAATTTCTTGAAAGAAAAAATGTATACAAAGAAAACCACACGCACACAGATAACTGGTGGGCAGCCACAGGCATGCAGCTAGCTTGGGTTATCTCATGAAATATTTCGGAAAAGCTTGGAAAGTAATTTGGATTCCAAGGCAGTGTTTGCATGCTTTGGATTCCCCCCTGCTGTTTCATGACCTGAAACTCGATTGAAGGCAGGGTGTTGCAGCAGGAACCATGACTCCAAACCCACTTATTCAAGGGAAGGAGCTATCTGTCTCCTACCACCTCCCATTTAAGTCGGAAGGGGCTAATGTGGAATCCCTCGCCAGCAGTGACTTTCCTGAGCCCAGTGGCACTCATATTCTTTAATTTCATTTGATTTGATTTATTATTGTCACATGTACTAGTACGCAATGAAAAGTGTTGTTTCTTGCAGACTATACAGTCAAAGCATACTGTTCATAGAGAAGGAAAAGAGATGGTGCACAATGTAGTGTTATGAAGGTATTTTTAGTCTTGCATAGTTCAACAGTACATATTTATTAATGTCTAGAAGCTATACACATTGATATAATAAGGTCCAAGGTAGGTGCGCCAACCCCACCCAAGCCTCTGTATTCACCATCCAAGAATGAGGGTGGGAGCTCTCACTCAGATGAAAAAGATCAAATTTATGGCGACTTCAAACAAGGCTGGGAAATTTGCCTCTGGGTGCCACTTCCCTTTTCATCACCAGATGCCATAGCGTACAAGGCTATGGACCAAGTGCTGGAAAATGGGACTAGAATAGATAGATGCTTGATGGCCAGATGGACACAATGGGCTTAAAGGCCTTTTTCTGTGCTGTAAGGCTCAATGGATGGCATTTTACAGCTTTGCTCATCCCGAAACCGTAAAATCCTGCCGGAGATCAACGGATCTCTCCATGGCATGCTCTGATTCGCGTTGTGGGCGGCATGGTAAAATTCCGGCCTACGATTCCGTGTAGAGCATGTGGCTGAAATTGTTATTTAGTGGCTGCTTGGGGGAATGGGCGGGAAGGTAGTGATTGGGTTAATATTGCACTCCCTGCCCTTCATAAAGAGCAGGATAGATTTAGGGAAGGAATTTCAGAAATTAGGCCAAGTGTAATTGGAAACCAATGAGTGAGCAAGGAGTCTGAATTGGAGGGATGCTGAGGTTTTTGGATATCAGGTTAGAAGAGATTACAGAGAAAGAGAGGGGTGAAACCTTGAGAGATTTTAAAAGAATGAGAATTTTAAAATTGAGGCATTGTAAACCAGTAAATTTAGTGACAAATAACAAGGACATTTCAGTACCAGTGTGATGTCATGTATGAAGGCCATACATCCCAAACACTGGTAGGCCATATCAAATGGCCTCTCCTTTCCACTGCTCACAATGGGCAAGGTCAGATGGTGCCCAAACCAAGTCGTGGTAGCAAAACACAAAACAGTGTCCAACGTTAGATGTAATATCATGATGAACAACACTTGTTAATAACCCTCAGTCTGCTAAAAATGATGTTAATAGCTAATTTAAGATTGTTGGTCAGACTTGCAGTATGGCCCATGTATGGAAGCTACATATGTTAATGTGTGAGCAGAAAGAACAGGTACACAAATTGCATCTGTTTCTGATAAACAGAAGGAGTGTCAGCCATTTGCTGGGTTCATTCCTCGGAGCAGTGCCTTGGCCAATCAGAGTCATGCTATGTCGTTTAAGTTTTCAAATCTGAAATTAAATTGTAACTGGTGCATTCTCCATGGCAATATTTCGGAGCCAAATGGCCTCCTTCTGTACTGTTGCGATTCTATGATTCTGTGATTCTATGGATTCTATGATACCAATCAGAACCCACTTGCCAACTAATCAGCACTCTCTTCTTATATGGCATAAAATTTTTATTTTCCTTGGCAGTGATGTACCTGTGATTGTCCTGATGAGTGCAAGCCAACAAGCTTCAACAAAATGTCTTTTTTCAGCAATATTCTAGGAGATTTCATTAACTTTTTTCTGGAGGTGCAATTAATAAATCACATTTCTACTGCGTTCAGTGTTCAGGTTCACAATTTTCTGGTTGAGATTCCACTTCTATAACTACTAGGCAACTGAGACATTTTGAAAAGAATTGCATTTCCTTAGAGAATCTATGACTTTGACAGACTTGAAACATAAAATATTCAGGAAGATATATTGCCTTCTGCAGTTGTAGGGCCAAAGTGTTTGCTCCGTGTACCTTCTAACATATGTTTTTTTGGGAAAAAAGCCTTTCAAAAATCAGAGTTGTTGAATCAGGTCGCTGTTTCCAGGAGACAAACTAGCAAGCCTCCATCGTAGCAAAGCTGGAGAAGTGAGAGAGATTCGGTTTCCCTGCACTGAAGCAAAAAATGGCTGAACAGAGGCACATTCAGTCCGAAATGCAACTCGGTCATGAACAGGGAGAAAATACCCATTTTATTTATTCAATCATGGGGCATGGGCGTCACTGGCTGATCAGCATTTATTGCATTCTTAAAATGCTGCAGTCCATGTCTTGTGGTTTGACCCATAATGTCTTTAGGAAGGGAATTCCAGGATTTTGATCCAGCAAATGTGAAGGAACAGCTGATATATCTTCAAGTCAGGATGGTGAGGGGCTTGGAGGGAAACTTGTAGGGTATGGTTTCCCCTTCTATCTGTTGCCTTTGTGCTTCTAGATGGAAGTGGTTGTCAAAGAGTCATAGAGGTTTACAGGCTCTTTGGCCCAACTTGTCCATGCGGCCCTTTTTTTCAAACCCCCAAGCTAATCCCAATTGCTCACATTTGGCCCAAATCCCATCATTCCCATGTAACTATCTAAATGCTTTTTAAAAGACAAAATTGTACCTGCCTCTACTACTACTTCTGGCAGTTTGTACGACACTCACTACCCTCTGTGTGAAAAAATTGCTCCTCTGGACACTTTTGTATCTCTCCCCTCTCACCTTAAACCTTTAGTTTTAGGTTCCCCTGCCTTTAGGAAAAGATATTGGCTCTCTAGCTGATCTGAGCCCCTCATTATTTTGTAGAAGTCTAAAAGATCACCCCTCAGCCTCCTACGCTCCAGAGAAAAAAGTCTCAGTCTATCCAACCTCTACTTATAACTCCTGATAACTGTGGGTTTGAAAGGTGCTTTTTATTATTGATTAATGGGCAGCAGAGTCACTGGGTGGCCAGTATTTATTGCCCATCCTGAGTTGCCCTTGACTTTGTCGTAATTGATGCAACTAAATGGCCTTTTCAGAGAGCAGTTGAGAGTCACCCATGTTGCTGTGGCTCTGGAACCACATACAGGTAAGGATTCCAGATTTCCTTCCCTAAAGGACATCAGTGAAGCAGATAGGACAGCTGACAATGGTGTCTTGGTCATCAGTAGATTTCTAATTTCAGATATTTTTAATTGAATTCAAATTCTACCATCTGCCATGGATGGATTCGTACCCGGGTCCTAAAGTATTAGCTGAGTTTCGAGATTAATAGCCTAGCAACAATATTACGAGACCATTGCTTCCCCTGTTGTCGAAAGATATAATGCCAGTGAGAAAAGATAGCATATCACTGAAATGATAAGAAATATTTGCCAGAGTTGCTCCTTTTGGATTCTTGCTTGCTCTGAGCGGAAAGCATTATGTTCTGACAATTGGTGAAGATTGTTTCACCAATCTTCCCCTGAGTCCAGCGGGTCTGTGTATGATGAAACGGACAACTGTTCTTGCCAAGTCCATACTGGGCCTGACAATCGATGAGAGAGTCTTTCTCTGCTGCAGATTTAAGGACCATAACTTATTTTTGTCATTGTCAAATAACTGCAGGTCTAGTAGACCGTTTATTCACTCTCATTTAAAAAACACTGGTTCCAAGAAGAACAAAGCTTAAAGAAGACGTTGGGTGAGAAGATCACAAAGCAAGGTGATGTAGAATTGCTGGTGTTCAACTGGGGGGGTAGACACAGCAAGTAGTCTTACAACACCAGGTTAAAGTCCAACAGGTTTATTTGATTGCATGAGTTTTTGGCACATTACTCTTTCATCAGGTGAATGCTTGATAGCAATAGAGGGACAAACACTAGTTTGTTTAAATAGAGCCCACAGGCTTCAATCCAGCCCAAAAGGTCTCTATATCCGATTGCGGACTCGCAGTTCAAAATACCGCCAAATTCAGGGAAAGATCTGAAAGGATTTGCTCATCCAATAGCACACCATTTCTCTGCTGGGTTTGCTACAGCAATTGCTGGAGAGAAACAGTCTCTGATTGGATGAACAGTGAACACTGTCATGATGATACTATGCCTTCAAGTAATGTATTTTTAATCATCTTTCTCTGCAGGTTGTTTCTGCAGCCTTTGGCAATTTGTCAGCACCGTGTTATCTGTAGCTGGTGTTCTTCATTGCTGCTGCGGCAATATAATTGACATTATTTTTAATCTGGACTAATGCAGTGTTCTGCTGCTTTTAAAGTGTCCCCTGGGATTGCTGAGTGGAGCTCGATTAAGGTTGATTGACAGTTTGTATCATGTAGTTGGTCTTATAGAAGGGAGATCTTATAGAAATGTATATGAAGTAACAGATAAGATAGAAGCAGGAAAGTTGTTTCCATTGGTAGGTGAAGCTAGAACTAGGGGGCATGGCCTCAAAATAAGGGGAAGCAGATTTAGGACTGAGTTGAGGAAGAACTTCTTCACCCAAAGGGTTGTGAATCTGTGGAATTCCCTGCTCAGTAAAGCAGTTGGAGCTATCTCATTGAATGTTTTTAAGGCAAGGATAGATAAATTTTTGAACAGTAAAGGAATTAAGGGTTGTGGTGAGTGGGCAGGTAAGTGGAGCTGAGTCCACAAAAAGATCAGCCATGATCTTATTGAATGACGGAGCAGGCTCGAGGGGCCAAATGGCCTACTCCTGCTTCTAGTTTTTATGTTTTTATGTCCGCAGAGAAACCCAGTTTAATTGTGTTTTCCAGTTGTTCCTAGAAGCTGTGAAAGAAAGCAGTATCTCTCTGTCTATCTGTCTCTATCCCTCTCCAGAGGCTTTCTGAAAGTTCCAAGACCGGGGACCCTCAGGATGGAAAGTCAGAGAGTCTTTCCCAGAGTGGAAGTGCCAATTACAAAGGGGCACAGGTTCAAAGTGAGACGCAGAAAGTTTAAGGCAGAAGTGCAGGAGGAAGGATGGTAGATGCCTGGAATGCACTGCCAGAGGAGGTGGTGAAAGCTGGCACATTAGCAACATTTAGGAGGCATCTGGATGGGTACATGAATAGGGAGAGAATAAAGGGATACACGCCGAGTAAAGGCAGAAGGTTTTTTTCAGTTTAGTTAGGGCATCATGATCAGCACAGGCTTGGAGGGCCGAGGCCCTGTTCTTGTACTTTTCTTTGTTCTTTGTAAATGATTCAATATCAAAAGTCAAATTCCAGCATCACATATCAGATATGTTTCTGAAGAAGGATGTATGTCTATGAGATGGTATTTAACTTGGAACATCAGAGATAGCTAGCTGTTCGGAGTTATGCTGTGTCATGTTTAATTCTTGCAATTGGTTAAAGTTTTTGGGCAGTGTGGGGCTCACAATTGACCACAGCATTGAGACCAGCTGCAATAGCAGAAGCCTGACAACTCTCCCGCTCTCTGTCAGGCGTCTGCTGTTGGAATTGCACGTTGGAATTGCAGAAGTCTGCAAATGTGCAATAGCTTCCTTTGCTGCCTGATCACACTAGCTGGCAGGTTAAGCTTCACTCACTGCCTCTAGTAATGAGAAACAGTCTAGCCCATTTTTCAAGCATTAGTGCATAACATTGGGTTTAAAAACTCACCCAAAAAACAGATTTGCAACTCTCCCATGAGAGTTTTATGAGAATTTTTCTCATAAAACTCCATCCTGTCAGTCTCTGTGTGCGAGTGAGTCAGGATGAATGAGTCTGCATGAGTGAGTCTCTGTGAGTGAGTGAATGAATTTGTGTGAGTGCATGAGTCTGGGTGAGTGAGCCTGTGTATGTGTGAATGAGTCTGTGTGTGTAAGCCTGGCGGACTGAGTCTGGGGGAGTGGAGTGAATCTATGTGAGTGAATCTGTGTGTATAAGTCTGTGTGTGTGAGCCTGGGGAAGTGAGTCCGGGAGAGTGAATGAGTCTGTGTGTGAGTAAGTCTGTGTGTGTAAGCCTGGGGGAGTAAGTAAGTCTGTGTGTGAGTAAGTCTGTGTGAGGAAGCTCGGGGGAGTGAGTCCAGGGGAGTGAGTCTGGATGAGTCAATGTGTCTGTGTGTGTAAGCCTGTGGAAGTAAGTAAGTCTGTGTGAGTAAGTCTGTGTGAGGAAGTGAATCTGGGGGAGTGAGTCTGGGGGAGTGAGTGTGAGGGAGTGAGTCTGGGGGATTGAGTCCGGGGGAGCGAGCCTGGGGGACCAAGTAAGTCTGCGTGTGAGTGAGTCTGTGTGAAGGAATCAGAGAGAGTGAGTCCAGGGGAATGAGTCTGGAAGAGTGAGTGAGTCTGGGTGTGTGAATTGGGTGTGTGAATCGTGGTGAGTGAATCTCAGTCTGTCACTACTGTCCAGATTCCTGATAAAGGTTATGAAGACCACATCTTGGCTGATGCTGCTGGTATCATTTCTCTGAGCTGAAACCAATCTGTTAACTGTACCTTCTGGGACTGGAGCTAATTTCTAATCTACTGTTTCAAATTGTTCCTGATATAAGGTTCCTTCGTGTGAGGCAGCCGAGTGTGTGATACTTTATCAAAGGCTCTCTCAAAACTCAGGTAGACAATATTCATCATATTTCCCTATTCACTGCCCTGGTGACTTTATCAATAAGCTCGATCAATTTTGCCAGGCATGACCTGCTTACTCAGATGCATTGTGAATTTTTAGTGGCACTTCTCGTTTCCCAGTGATCATAAAGAGCATCTTTTACGCATTCTTCTAGCATTTTCACAGCAATGGATTTTAGGCTGATAAATCTGTAGTTCCTTGATATTAACTTGTCCTTTTTTTTGGTTTTGTGAATAGGAACTACATGAGCTAGTATCCCTTTTTAAATGAACTATCTTTGACTCTATTAAATTATTGATGATATGGGCAAGGAATTCACAGAGTCCCTGTCCCATCTCTTCAATCAGTCTTCAATGAATATTATTCAGACCTGCACTCCCATCAATATCAATTATTATCTATTTTAATATTAATGCAGCCTTTCAATACTGAGCACTCTCATCTGGAACATTAGCATGATCTACAACAATACCAACTAATAGAATCTTGTCTCATGCATGGTCAGGGTGAAAGGTCATGATTCATACAACACATAATTATTTTTCCTTTGCTTGTGAACATTGTACCTCCACTTGCTACCTAATTATACTACAACAGAGGATTACGCCACTCAGCCCATCATGACAACACAGGCTTTTTCAAAAGGCAACACAATTAATTGTATTCCCCATGCTCTCCTTCTATGGTGCACAGTGGCACAATGGTGCCGCACAGGGACCTGGGCTCAATTCCCAGCTTGAGTCACTGTCTATGTAGAGTTTGCACGTTCTCCCCGTGTCTGCGTGGGTTTCCTCCGGGTGCTTTGGTTTCCTTCCCTGTCAGAAAATCATGCTGGTTAGGTGCATTGGCCATGCTAAATTCTCACTCAGTGTACCCGAACAGGTGCCAGAGTGCGGCAACTCAGGGATTTTCACAATAACTTCATTGTAATGTTAACGTAAGCCTACTTGTGACTAATAAATAAACTTTACCATATTCCCATAATAGTTTCTCCCTTGTGGGTGGCCGGTGGTTAGCACTGCTGTCTCTTAGCACTAGGGATCTGGCTTTGATTCTTGGCTTGGGTCACTGTCTATGCAGAACCTATACATTCTCTCCATGCTTGCATGTGTTTCCTCTGGGTGCACGCGTTACTTCCCACAGTCTGAAAGATGTGCTGTTTAGGTGCATTGGTCATGCTAAATTCTCCCTCAGTTTGCCTGAACAGACGCCAGAGAGTGGTGCCTGGGGAATTTTCATAGTAATTTTATTACAGTGTTAATGTAAACCTACTTGTGACATAAACAAATAAAATAATCCCATTCCCTTCTGAAGGCTGCTAATGAACCTGTAACCATTAACCTATCAGGCAGTGCAATCTAAATCCCATCCATTTCTTGAGTAAAAGAGTTTTTTCTCCCATTCTGGATCAGGTCAGAAATTGCAAAGCATTTTATGAAACCTGCCAGAATCATAGGTTTGAATTTGGTTATGATAAACATGATATGTTTCACATCAGCTATGATCTAAATGACCCATTGGGGAGCTTTTATCAAGCTAAGTTTATTTAAGAATATAGTAACATGTATAGAAATAAATTTAACAATAACTTTTATCAATTATAAACTAAAGCAAAATGATCATGATAATCAGAGTAACCATAGATACGCTACAGTGCAGAAGGAGGCTATTCAAGTCCATTGAGTCTGCACCAACTACAGTCCAATCCAGGCCTTATCCTCATAACTCCACATATTTACCCCACTAATCCCTCCACCCTGCGTATCCAGGGACACTAAGGGGCAATTGAGTATGGCCAATGTACCGAACCAATACATCTTTGGCCTGTGGGAGGAAATCAGAGCATCCAAAGGAAACCTACACAGATGCAAAGAGAATGTGCAAACTCCATACAGGCAGTGATCCACGGTGGGAATTGAACCCAGGTACCTGGAGCTGTAAGGTAGCCATGCTAACTACTGTGCCACTCTGCCACCCTTATGTGCCTGATGTATAACCCTTAATAAATACATCTAAAACATTCCAGTCAATCCTTCAAGCCAGAAAACTCTTTCCAGAGGTTTAACAGAGCAAAGACTAATGCTCACGTGATACTGGAACTTTGGTTGAAGAATTGAAACCCTGACTTCTCAGTCTTGTAACTTCTAACAACCCTGGATACACTCAGCACAGTTTGAAGTCAGAACATTTTCCCAGAACTCCAGGGAGAGACTCTGGTCAAGCCACTAATAACAGATATTCAATTCCAGGAAGGAAAGAAGCCTTGCTTTCAGCTAACCAGCAGAACTAGCAAAACCAAGGAGAGAGAGAAAAACACTTCCTTTCAGCTTGATGCCTTTTCTAAAACTAAACTGTTGCCAGCTAAAACAGAAAATGACATCTTGAATTCACTATGAAGAAAAAAAGACTACCCAGAGCACATGACCTGCTGCCAATCTTCCTCCTAACAATGCAGGGTCATAAAACATCCGTGAGTAAAAACAAACACCCCATTTAAACCACTGAAGGAGCAATGAAATAACTTGTAGCAGCCAGCACAGCAACAATGAAATCAAAACTACTTATTGTTGCAGAGAATATGATTTTAAAAAAAAGAAAATTCTTCAAGTTACACAGGCATCACACTCTCGTTATCTCTGGTTCAATCATCTTAAATTGACACCTTATTTTTATTCATGGGACAAGGCTGGCCAGCATTTATTACCTATCTCTTGTGACCTTGGAGGACAGTTGAGAGTCAACCACATTGCTGTGGCTCTGGAGTCACATGTAGGCCAGACCAGGTAAGGACAGCATATTTCCTGCCCTAGAGGACATTAGTGAACCTGATGGTTTTTTTCCGACAATCGGCAATGATTTCGTGGTCATTTCTTAGATCCTTAATTCCAGGCTTTTTTTATTGAATTCACATTCCACCATCTGCCATGGCAGGATTCGAACCCAGTTCACCAGAGCATTAGCTGAGTTTCTGGATTAATAGTGATAATATCACTTTGCCATTGCCTCCCTTATTTTATTTTATCTGTTCTTAGGATGTAAGCATCATTGGTTATGCCAACATTTGTTGCCCTTAAGAAAGTGAGAGTCTGCTTCCCTCCTGAGCCTCTGCATTCCGGAATCCGAGCCTCTGGAACATTATAATAACATATTATTATAATGTTATAATAATAATAATAACATTATTATTAATAATAATGTAATAATTATTACATTATTGTTGTAATAATACTCACAGTGCTGTTAGTGAGGGGATTCCAGGATTTTGGCCCAGCGACAATGAAGGACCAGCAATACATTTCTAAGTCAGGATAATATGTGGCTTAGAGGTGAACTTCCAGGTGGTGATCATAGAATCATAGAATGCCTACGGTGCAGAAGGAGGCCATTTGGCCCATCAATTCTGCAACAGCCACAATCCCACCTGGCCCTATTTCCATAACTCCTCATATTTACTCCAGTAATCCCCACTTGGAATACTGTACAATTATGGCCATCTTATTGTAGAAGCATATTGTAAACCAAAAAGAGTCAGTAAAGATTTATTAAGATGCTACCAGGACTTGGTGGTTTGAGTTATAAGGAGAGGCTGGGTAGACTGGGACATTTTCCTCTGGATCATTGAAGGTTTAGGGATGATCTTATAAAGGTCTATAAAAAAATCTAGCATAGCTCGGCTAGATAGTCAACATCTTTTCCCAAAGGTCAGGGAGTCTAAAACTAGAGGGCATATGTTTAAGGTGAAATGGGAGAGATACAAAAGGGTCTAGAGGGGCAATTGTTTCAGTGAGAGCGATGAGTGTTGGGAACAAGCTGCCAGAGGTAGTAGTAGAACTGGATACAATTTTGTCTTTTAAAAACTGTTTATACAGTTACTGAGTAAAATGGGTATAAAGGGATATGGGCCAAGTGCGGGCAATTGCGACTAGTTTAGTCGTTAAAACAAAAGGATGGTATGGACAAGTTGTGCCAAAGAATCTGTTTCCATGCTGTAAACTTCTATGACTATATAATCCCTTTGACACTAGAGTGAATTTAACAAGACCAATCTATCTAACCTGCACATCTTTGGATTGTGGGAAGAAACCGGACCACCCAGAGGAAACCCACGCAGATACATAGAAAGTGTGTAAACTCCACGCAGATAGTGATCCGAGGCCAGAATTGAACCTGGATCCCTGGCGCTGTGAGGCAGCTGTGCTAACCACTGTGTCACTGTGACGTACCTGTGCATCTGCTGCCTTTATACTTCTAGATGGAAGAGGTCACCAGTTTGGAAGGTACTGTTGATGGAGCCTTGGTGATTTGTTGTACACATCTTATAGACTATGCATCATTGGTGAGGGGAGTGAATGTTGAAGGTCGTGGATGAGGTACCAATCAAGTCTTGGATGGTCAGCCACTGGAAACAAAACACTCTAAATCCTTAATGATTTTATTCCTTTACTTAATCACCTCCTCCTTTTCTCTGCTAGGAAAGCAGCCTCAGCTTTGCAGGTCTATCCCTGTAACAGTAATCCCTTATTCCTGGATTCAGTCTGGTAAATCTATCTTGTACCTTGCCCAAAGCCTTCAATGTCCTTCCTGAAACATTTTGGACACATTACTTCAGCTGAGGACAATCTGTTATTTTGTCTCAGGGGAGGCAATGGCTTAATGATATTATCACGAGACTATTAATCCAGAAACTCAGCTAATGTCATGGGAACTGGAGTTCAAATCTCACCATGGCAGATGGCCGAATTTGAATTCAGTAAAAAAAAATTGGAATTAAAAATCTACTGATGACCATGAAACCATTGTTGAAAAAACTAATCTAGTTCATTAATGTCCTTTAGGGAAGGAAATCTGTCGTCCTCACTTGGTCTGGCCCACATGTGATTCCACATGTAATTGTGATTAACTCTCGATGGCCCTCGGGCATTAGGGGTGAGCAATAAATACTGGATAGCCAGTGATGCTCATGTCCAATGAATGAATAAAAAGAAAATTCTTGGATTGGTAACTTTTGCTTCCATTTATAAAGCCCAAGTTCGCACATACTTGAAATCAACTCACATCACTCTGATCGAGGCTCATTGATGTATTCCTAAGAATAGTTCTTGAACAAAAAAAAGATTGCTGTGTCAAGGGCCAACAGCTTTTTATAATACTGTTGTTCATCAGTGAATAAGATTTGAATATCTGTTTTGGTTAAAAAAAGTTGCATCAAGGAGTAAATATTTTCCAAGGGATCATTCAAAATTAGTTGATTTCATTGTTCTTGGATTCAACCCAATTCCGATATCAGTCAGATTCCAAAACACAGACATTGCATTAGCTATTCAGACTATCTAATTACAGAAAATTAATTGCCTTGCGCTGCAGAATTATCAGTTCATCAAGACAGAAGCGATATTAATAATGGCATAATTGTCACTTCTCTCATGTTATTTTGAGCGATTTAAACTCAAGGTTGTACCAGGATCACGTGTGTGGTTATTCTCCCTGTGCCAGTTTCTGTTAACTATATCCCAGGAACAAAAGTCACTAAACCCAATGCTCCAAAATTGCTCGTTCTATTTTTAGACTCTGCATCAGCAACTGCTTTCATTGCTTCATTAATTACTTCCCCGATCTTATAAAATAAGATCGCTTCAGGTCAAGTGGCAAGATTTTTCTATTTCCTCCAAAAGGAAAATGAATTTCTTACCCCCAATTCCCATCCCAGCTGTGCCTTTTGTTATTACTGCGAAAGATTGCAAATTTCTTCTGAGGGACCTTTTTTTCCCTTCATAAATGTTATTCAGCTTCAGTTGATTAAAAAAAATTATGCTCCAGGAGATAAACAAAAGCTGGTCAGCATCATGAAATATTGAATGCGGAATTATTCAGCAAACTTCGCATCGGTCAGAGCCCCTGTGTTATAAAATGAAAGTGTTTCCATGCGTCTGACACTCAATTCTCAGCATAATTTCACAATTAATGACTGCTC
The DNA here is from genome assembly GCA_024679065.1 of Sphyrna mokarran. Classification (NCBI taxonomy): domain Eukaryota; kingdom Metazoa; phylum Chordata; class Chondrichthyes; order Carcharhiniformes; family Carcharhinidae; genus Sphyrna; species Sphyrna mokarran. The sequence continues at coordinate 8,511,134 of JAGIQG010000027.1, read as the reverse complement.
GTTGCATGAACATTTCACTCGCTTTGATAATGGCTCATTTCGGATCCCACAATTAATAAATGCAGTTATATAGCAATTAACATGGAATTGTCCTGTTAATCATGGAATTACAATTAGAAGTGAATAAAAAAAATTGCTAAGGTTCTATTTGAATTATAATCAAAAAATATTGATTTATATGCAGGGAGTCATCTTTATCCTTTTAAATCAAAGGAATTAGCATGTAATTGTTTGTTAATTGTGAAGTTACAGTCCAGCATTATACTCAAATACTTCTGAGATTAAAATCGATACATTTCACATGTACAACACATTGTCGCCATCCCTTGATCCAACATTTTAAAGCAAAGAATTCCATATCCAATTGGTATTAGGCTTCAGTAGGGTATTATTTTTTTTAGGGGTAATTTACTGATGAACACAGTTAGGTGCATCTGTTTTTATTGATCTGTTAATTCAGTCGGCAATCTCCCGCGACAGATTACATCCAAAGGATCACACAAGAGAGGGTGTGAAAGTAGTCAACATCAATAGAAAGTAAAAATTGGGCAGGGTGTTAAATAATCTAACAGTGCAATTGTGTTAGATTGTTACTGAACAGACAGAGTCCAAGCAGCCAAAACCTTAACTCTGTTTCTCTCCTAATAGACACCAGCTGAGATTTTCCTCTGTTCTTGCGACCAAGTGGGTCAGGCGAAATTTGCGGCAGTGTCTAGGGACCTCTTTGGGATCAGCACGTAGAAACATAGAAGGTAGGAGCAAGAGAAGGCAACTTGGCCCTTCGAGTCTGCTCTACAATTTATTACGATCATTGCCGATCATCCAACTCAATTGCCTAATCCTGCTCTCCCACCATAACCTTTGATCCCATTTGCCTCAAGTGCTATACCTATCTGCCTCTTGAATATATTCAATGTTTTGGCATCAACTTACTTCCTGTGGTAATGAATTCCACAGGATCACCACTCTGGGTGAAGAAATTTATCCCCATCTTCATCCTAAATGGTCTACCCTGAATCCTCACACTGTGATTCCTGGTTCTGGACTCCCCCATCATTGGGAATATCCTCCCTGCACCTACCCTGTCTAGATCTGTGAGATGAGTTATGATGACTTAAGATATTTTTCTTCTGAAATGAGATCGGGGATCAGGGGTTATGGGGAAAAGACAGGAGAATAGGGATGAGAAAAATATCAGCCACGATTGAATGGCAGAGCAGACTGAATGGGCCAAATGGCCTAATTCTGCTCCTATGTCTCAGAATGTACGGCGAAGCAAGCTTGAGGTAAAGATGAAAAATTGAAGGAATGCTTAAAGGTCATGCATCGATAACTTGATGGTAATTGTCTGGTTGTAGTACTTAGGATAATAAAGTGATTGGAAGAGCTTAAACTGACCATATATCCATAATAACAGCATGATTAGGAGAGATTGAGGTGGGCTATGTGCATCTTCTTAACTTAATGATATTCTCGGTATCACTTCGTGAGTCTTTTGATGCAATACGATACCATACATGAAATGCAATGATCAAAGGTAGAACTTGTGAAAGAGTTTTGAGTAAACTATCATGCGTTATAATTATACTAGATAGTGGAACATAACGTACCTGTTTTCATAGTGAATTGTGGCCTCAGTAAAGACTGGTACACATTTTGGATTGTGCTGTGTGAAGTACCTGAGTACTCTTGTTGGATTACAGACATGATTTCATTAAAGAACTGTCACAACTGATACCTGTGTACTTTGTCATTTAAAGGGACAAAATAAATTTGACCAATAGTGTAAGAATAAGGTGTAAGCCATTCAGGACTGAGATGAGGAAGAACTTCTTTGCTCAGAGAGTTGTGAACCTGTGGAATTCTCTACCACACAAAGCTGTTGGGGCCAGTTCATTAGATATGTTCAAGAAGGAGCTGGACGCAGCCCTAGTGGCCAAAGGAATCAAAGGGTATGGAGAGAAAGCAGGAGTGGGATATGATCAGCCATGAGCACATTGAATGGTTTGAAGGGCCTTCTTCTATGTTTCTAAAAAAGTTACCTTCTCAGTTATGATGTAATTGCTCATTAATACATTTACACTAAAATTTATTTATTGGTCACAAGTAAGGCTTACATTAACACTGCAATGATGTTACAGTGAAATTCACCTAGTCACCACAATTTGATGCCTGTTCAGGTCAATGCACCTAACCAGCACGTCTTACAGAATGTGGGAGGAAATCGAAGCACCCGGAGAAACACAGGTAGAAACACAGAGAGCACATACAAACTCCACACAGAGGGTGACCCAAGCCGGGAATTGATCCCAGGTCCCTGGTGTTGTGACACCATGCTGACACAGTGGCACAGTGGGTGGCATGGTGGCACAATGGTTAGCACTGCTGCCTCACGGCGCCAGGACCCTGGGTTCAATTCCGTCTCCAGTCACTGTCTGTATGGAGTTTACACATTCTCCTCGTGTCTGCATGGAATGCTTCTTCCCACATTCCAAAGATGTGCGGGTTAGGTTGATTGGGAATGCTAAAATTGATCCTAGTGTCAAGGGGATTAGCAGGGTAAATGTGTGTGGTTACGGGAATTGGATCTGGTGGGATTGTGGTCAGTGCAGCCTCGATGGGCCAAATCGTCCCCTTCTGCACTGTAGGGATTCTATGACATTCTATGCTGTCTGTGCATATGGCATTGCGTAGTAGAATGTGAACCAACTTTCCATTTTATTGTATTGTAGGTCTGCCCCGTTTGGACCACACTGCTCCTTTGTGTGTAGTCCAGTTGTGTGGTCCCATAGCTGATAGCCAACTGCAAAGAGACTTACGCAATCATTAGTTGCCTGAGTGGAATCACATCACACATCAATTAATGTCAACATACGTGCAATTTGTATTAAATGAACATCCATTCTGCAGTCGAACAGATGGAGATTTCAGAAAGCTCACTTAGAAAAATATATATGGATCCAAAAAAAATTCAAGTAATATTTACAAGGCACTAATCTAGCATTGCGATTGAGATGATAAATTACAGACTATTTCAGATTCACTCTTGGGGTTTATGCTTAATCCCTTAATGAGATTACTACTAAAGATCTGTATCCATATAGTAAATGTCATTAATTATAGACTGTCTCTTCAATTTTGCCCTTCTCTCCCTGCGAGGAATGCTGCCTGATGCAGGGGCATCAGTTCTATAAGCAACACTTGTCATCCAGTCAAAAGTAGCCATTCTTCATTTATGACGGCCTATTGTGCAAAGGTCAAAGTGTTAGCTGCTCAATTCCTTGTTCCCCAGATTTCTGGAACTTGGTCCCTTCTGAAGTTTTTGCTTGCTCCATTCAAACAATAAGCTGGAGTGATAAATTTATCCCAGGCGACAACATATAATGGGTCCCTATTGAATCTGTGACTTGACGAGAACTAAATGTCAAATGGGAAGCTTAACTGGCAGGCCCTTACAAAACTGTTCACTTAGCATTCCTGTCCTAGTGGGATTCACCTCTCATTCGCTTTTAAATCCAAAAGCTGGGATCACTAGCCATTATTTCTGAAGATTTGACTTCCATTATTTCTGATGTGATTTCACATTAAAAAAACCCGCAAAGGACCGTGATTATGTAACTGTGCCTGCTGTGGGACGAGGGCAATCTGATGAAAACAAAGGGTTAAGACTGAGGCAGCAGAAGGAAATTCAACAGAGGTGAAATTTCATTCAATGCTGTTAAAATGGAGAAATTTCAATAAGAGCATATATGCAAATATGTGGGGAGAATTCAAAGCAGAAAGCAATAGATAAAGAGAGATAATCAGTCAAACAGATAAACTGCAGCACTGCATCCAATTCTCATTTTGTCAAATGTGCCTGTGACAAGATCAGATTCATCTTAATCTCGCTGTTGAGGGCAGTTTTTGAGTCAGAACTTCTGTTGTTGTCCTCTTATCCCACCGCCGGTACTTAATCAAAAAACTCACTGATGCAATAATTTAATTTCAGAAAATTACAAATTTGTTCAGTGCTGGAGTACATTTTCCAGCTGCTGATTTTCTGCAGATGTGTGTATGTACGTACTTTGGAACCTTGCACAGGAAATCGAGTACTCAGTTAGTTTACTACCTTTCCACACACACCATTTATTCATTAAAACATATTTGCTTTCAGATTTGAAGTAAATTCTTGCGTGCAGAGAACCGCAGTATAACTACCACCAGAACTTTTGCAGCATTTATTAGCTTGGTCCTTTGTTTAACAGCTCTGTAAAACAGTGGTGAACACAACAGGACATTTAAGGAGCACTGAAAAGGGCTTGTTGTTAGGTGAACTGAATCATGCAGATGTATCCCCATAAACTATGGAGTGCAATTTTATGGTTGGGTCAGAAGTTTCATGCACATCTTACAAAACTGGCAATAATTTTCCTAACTAAGCCTATTTAATCATGCATTCCATACCTTAATCTGAATCCAAGGACATTTATTTGCACTACTAAATATTATGCTACATATTTATTAAATAAAATCTAGATTCTATTAATATGGAATACTTTGTATTTTTACCTTCAGGGTCAAATTTTTAACTCCCAAGTTTATTATGGCATAAATTGAAGATAGTGTATAGTTCCCCTGACATACTGGCCCAGAAATGTGACCTCATTTACTATTTAGGAAAGGGAGCAGCACGGGGAACAATATTCTGGCCTGAATTGTTTGTCCGTGGTATTATTTTCAATTGACTGACAGGGACCTGAGGGTTACCTTGTTCATTCATTATTTATTTGTGCAGTCTTCTATATCTATTTGTATCCCCTTCTCTCCATTCAATGGCTATTCAAATCGTGCTTTGTACAAGAGACAGCAGCAGTCTTTGAGGGCAGAATAATGTTAAAAAGGCAGAATTAAAAGCACTTTGTCGGAAGACACACAACATTCACAACAAGGTTGATGATTTGAAAGGGCTAAAGCGCATAGGTGGCATAGAATGTCATTAGAGGTAAAAGGGAATGATTTAATTGCCACTATTAGGATGTGATTTCAAGATGACCAAAATGGGAAACTGAATATCCAACAATATTCATCAGTTAGGAAGGATAGGCAAAAAAAAAATCAGGTGGGTAGCACTGTTAATAAGGAATGAGTAAGAAGTCTCACAATATCAGATGAGTGGAGGATGAAGGAGCTGTGCTCCGAAAGCTCGTGATTCCAAATAAACCTAGAACATAGAACATAGAACAATACAGCACAGAACAGGCCCTTCGGCCTTCGATGTTGTGCCGACCAAAATAAAAAGCAATGCCCCTCCTAACTAAACCATTCCCTTCTCATCCACATACTTATCAACTAACCTCTTAAACGCCACCAAACTTGGCGCATCTACAACAGCTGCAGGCAGGGCATTCCACTCCCTAATCACTCTTTGATAAAGAACCTACCTCTGATATCCGTCCTATAACTCATACCCCTTAATTTAAAGCTGTGTCCCCTCGTGCTAGCTTTCTCCATCCTAGGAAAAAGGCTATCACTGTCCACCCTATCTAAACCTCTAATCATCTTATATGCTTCAAATAAGATCCCCTCTTAGCCGCCTCCTTTCTAACGAAAACAACCTCAAATCCTTCAACCTCTCTTCATAGGACCTGCCCTCCATACCAGGCAACATCCTGGTAAACCTCCTCTGTACCTCTCCAATGCCTCCACATCTTTCTTATAATGTGGCGACCAGAACTGCACACAATACTCCAAGTGCGGCCGCACTAGAGTTTTGTACAGCTGCAACATGATGCTGCGGCTCCTAAATTCAATCCCCTACCAATAAAAGCTAAGACTCCATATGCCTTCTTAACAACTTTATCCACTTGACTGCCTACTTTCAGGGATCTATTGACACATACACCAAGATCCTTATGTTCCTCAACACTATTAAGAGCCCTACCATTAGCCCTATACTCTACACATTTATTGTTCCTGCCAAAGTGCATTACCTCACACTTTCCACATTAAACTCCATTTGCCACCTCTCGGCCCAGCTCTGCAACTTGTCCAAGTCACTCTGTAAACTAAAACACCCCTCTTCACTATCTACAACACCACCAACTTTAGTATCATCTGCAAATTTACTGATCCATCCCTCAATACCCTCATCCAGATCATTTATAAAAATTACAAACAGCAGGGGCCCCAAACAGACCCCTGAGGCACACCACTCGTCACCGAACTCCACGATGAATATCTCCCATCAACCACCACCCTCTGTCTTCTATCTGCCAGCCAATTCCTAATCCAATTAGCTAAATCACACTCTATTCCACACATCTTCATTTTCTGTAGAAGTCTACCATGGGCCACCTTATCAAACGCCTTACTAAAGTCCATATATACTACATCCACCGCCTTACCCCCATCCACCTCTCTGGTCACTTTCTCAAAAAACTCAATGAGGTTAGTAAGGCATGACCTACCCTTCCCGAAACCATGCTGACTATCCCCAATCAATTCGTTTCTCTCTAAATAACTATAAATCCTATCCCTAATAATTCTCTCCAATACCTTGCCCACCACAGAAGTAAGACTCACTGGCCTATACTTCCCAGGAAGGTCTCTCTTCCCCTTCTTAAACAATGGGACCACATTCGCCATCCTCCAGTCCTCCGGAACCACACCCGTAACCAACGAGGACCTGAAGATCAGAGCCAGAGGCTCTGCAATCTCCTCTCTTGCCTCCCAGAGAATCCTAGGGTAAATCCCGTCCGGCCCAGGGGACTTATCCAACTTCAAAACCTCGAGAATTTCTAACACATCCTCCCTATCTACTACAATACTCCCCAATTTGCAACCCTGTACCTCAGTGCTCTCCACAGCTACATTTCCAGCACTCTGCGTGAATACCGAAGAGAAATATTTATTCAGTGCCTCACCAATATCTTCAGGCTCCACGCACAACTTCCCACTGCTGTCTATGACTGGCCCTAATCTTGCCCTAACCAATCTTCTATTCTTAACATATCGAAAGAAAGCTTTAGGTATCTCCTTAATCCTATCAGCCAACATCTTCTCGTGTCCCCTCTTAGCTCTCCTCAATTCACTTTTTACCTCCTTCCTAGCTAATCTATAGCTATCCATTGCACTACCTGAGCCTTCAAGCCTCATCATGACATAAGCCTCCTTTTTCTTCTTAACCAGCAAATCAACTCTTTTCGTACACCAAGGCTCTCTTACTCGTCCATTTCATCCCTGCCTGACAGGGACATACTTATCAAGGACTCGCAGCAGCTGCTCCTTGAATAAGCACCACATTCCAGATGTTCCCCGTCCCTGTAGTTCCCTAGTCCAATCTATGCACCCTAATTCTCTCCTGATGGCCTCATAATTACCCTTCCCCCAGCTATAACTACAGCCCCCAGCTTCATGCCTATCCCTGTCCATCACTAAGGTGAACGTAACCGAATTGTGGTCACTATCACCAAAATGTTCAATAACTTCCAAGCCTAACACCTGGTCTGGCTCATTGCCCAGCACCAAATCCAATGTAGCCTCACCTCTAGTTGGCCTATCTACATACTGAGTCAAAAAACTTCCTGCACACTCTGTACGAAAACTGACCCCTCTAACGAGCTAGAGCTATAGCTATTCCAATCAATATTAGCAAAGTAAAAGTCCCCCATCACAATTACCCTACTACTTTCACTCCTAATCAGAATTGACTTCGCAATCCTTTCCTCAACCTCTCTAGAACTATTAGGAGGTCTGTAAAGACTCCCAACAGGGTGACCTCTCCTCTCCTGTTTCTAATCTCAGCCCATACTACCTCAACAGACAAGTCCTCATCAAACTTCTTTTCGATCACCGTGATACATTCTTTGACCAGTAACGCCACTCCTCCCCCCCTTCTACCCCCTTCTCTACTCCGACTAAAGCATTTGTACCCCGGAACCTGCAACATCCATTTCTGTCCCTGCTCTACCCAAGTCTCTGAAATGGCCACAACATCGAAGTTCCAGGTACTGGTCCAAGCTGCAAGTTCCGCCCCCTTATTGCGAATACTCCTTGCATTAAAGTATACGCATCTCAAACCATGCCCCACCCCACCCGTACGCCGCTGTGTTTTACCTGTTGGACTTTAGCCTGGTGTTGTGAGACTTCTTACTGTACCCACCCCAGTCCAACACCGGCATCTCCACAATAAGGAACAATATCTATACATCAGTAAGACAGGATCTTCGACATAAGGTTCAAGATATAGAATCAGTTTGGATGGAGCTACAAAACAGTAAGATACACCAATCAATTGAGTTACTTAGAGGCTTCTGGACTGGTGAGATGGGTTTCTGGAATAGTGCATTGATGAACCAACTAGGGATTGGGTAATATCAGATTTTGTATTATGTAATGAGAATAGGCTCATAACTTTGCTGTAAAAGGAGCCTTTGGATAGGATTGCCAATAATAAGATAGAATTTCACATTGAGTTTGAAAGCGATATAGTTCATTCTGAAATTAAGGTCTTAAATCTGAACAAGGGAACTGATAATGATACGAGGGACAAGTGAATTGGGAATGTATTTAATTTGATAGTGACAATGGCTGCTATTTTAAAATAACATTACATGGTCTACAACAAATATACATTCCTCTAAGACACAAAACTCCAACAGGAAATGTGAATGGATTGTGGCTAATAAAGTAAGTAAAAAACTGCATTTGATCCAAAAATTAATAGCGGAAAATAAAGAGAAAGCAGATAAGTTGGGTTGGTATCTTGCATTGGTCTTCACTGTAAACCGTACAAATAACATCCCAGAAATCAGGAATTGGAAGCAAGAGAGGATCTCAAGAGAATTACAATTGCCAGGGAAGTGGACTTAGCAAACTTTTGGAACTGCGATCCTTGGGTCCTGTTTGACTTCATCCTAAGGTCTTAAAAGAAATGAGACAGTGATGCATTGGTTTTAATTTTCCAAAACTCCCCAGTTTCAGGGAATGTTCCATTAGATCGCAAATGAAAATGTAATTCCTTTATTCAAAAGGAAAGCAGGAAACGATAGGCCTGTTAGCTTAGCACCCATCAAGGGAAAATGTTGGAAGTTATTATTAAAAATGTTCTAAACTTAGATAAATTCAAACGAATCAGACAGAGTCAACATGGTTTGGTGAAAGGAAAATCATGTTGCACCAATTTATTGGACTTCTTTGAAGTAACATGTGTTGTAAATAAGGGAGAACTGTTTCGGGGCCACCCATTTAAGATATTGCTTTTATTCTTCTTAGGGGTTCACGAGACTTCGGAATTCTCTTCCTCAAAAAGAATCAGTCTTTGAATATTTTAAGGTAGAGATATATAGATTTTTGATAAGCCTGGGGATGAAAGGTTATGGGGGATCAGCGGGAATGTGGGGTTGGGATTACAATTAGATCAGATCTTAATGAATAGTGGAGCAGGCTCAAGAGACCAAATGGCCTACTCCGATGAGTCAACAAAATTAGTGGGTAATGTACTAGTAAAGATTGGTTAACAGACAGAAAACAGAGAGTAGAAATAAATAGATCATCCTCAGGATGGTCCACAATTACTAATGGATTTGGCAAAGATCAGAGCTGGCGTCACAGTTGTTCAAAATCCATATAAATGATATTACCGGGGGAACCAATTGTAATATTATCAAATTTGCTGATGACACAAAATGAAATGGGAACGTAAATTGTGAGCAGGAGGCAAAGATGCTCCAAGCAGATTTGGACAGGCTAAGAGAATGGGCAAAAGATGGAAGATAATGTGTGTAAATGCAAAGTTATCCACTTTGGTTGTGAAAACAGAAAGGCAGAGTAGTTCCTAAATGGTGAGAAGTTGGGAAGTTTTGCCATCCAATGGTATCCTTGTTCATGCGTCACTGAAAGCTGGCTGGCAGGTGCAGAAAATAGTAAGGAAGGCAAATGGTATGTTGGCCTTCACTACAAGGGATTTTGAACACAGGAGTGAAGCTGTTTTGCTGCAATTGTATAGAGCCTTGATGCCACCGCTTCTGGAATACTGTGTACAGTTTTGATCTCCTTATCTCACTTGCCAAGGAGGTAGTGCAACTGAGGTTCACCAAATTGATTCTAGAATGAAACGAATTGTCTTACAAAGAGATTGAGGAAACTGGACCTGTATTCTCTGGAGTTTTGAAGAATGAAAGCTGATCTCATTAAAGCTTATGAAATTCTCAAGATGAATATGGATAGGCTGTTATACCTGGGCAGGTGAGTCCAGAACCATGGGTCACATGCAGGCCAGATAACTAAGATCAGGAAGAATTTCTTCAGTCAGAGGATGAGGAATCTTTGGATTTCTTCACTCCAGAGGATCATGGAAGCTTAGTCACTGAAAATTAATAGATTTCTGGAGTTTAATAACCTGAAGTGATATGGGAATAGCAGGGAAAAATGGTCATTGAAGTAAATGATCAAACATGATCTAATTGAATGGTGAGCAGGATCGATGGGCTGAATGGTTTACTCTTGCTTCTATGTTGCTCTAGTCCTCTGATTTTTAAAATATTCTTCTTCAAATATTCATATTTGGAAGGTGGAAGGGAGGAAGATGTCAGCTATTGGTCTGGGAGGATTGGATAATGATCCTCCTGGAGCAGATGAGAAAGCCCCAAGGTCCATCTAGCATCCCATCCTCGGTAACCACATGATAATCAACATGACAAAGAGTCCCTATTAATTAGCTGATAATAGCCCCAGATAGGAGACAAGGAAACATCCAGGGTGGTGGAGAGCTTCCAGAATGTGGGATTCAATCCCCATCCATTCACCTAAGCACTCTGCAATCATCTCGTGAGGTGTTTCAAATTACTCATCCCATGAATCGCATTTGCTGCTTCCCCCAAATGAAAGGGTGACAGGTTCTGGTGGAATAGCTGCCTTTTCGGTGCAATCAGAAACTTGAGGGGGACAACAAGGGGTTGGGGGAAAGGAGCAAGGAATCAAACTCAGACTCCACTGTCCCTTTCGGATGGTGCTGTTTGAGGGATAAATACTTCCCAGGATACCATGTATCCCACTCTGCTTTTCTCCAAATAAACCGTGAAATATTTTATGCCCGCAATGGAGGGTAGAAAGAAAGAACAAAGAAAATTACAGCACAGGGAGGGCCTTTGTTTGTTGTTTGCTCCAAAAGATGGCACCTTTGACAGTGCAGCACTCCCTCAGTATTGCCTGTCTGATCGTGCATCACTCCCTACTACTGTCCCTCTGACTGTGCAATATTCCCTCAGTATTGCCCCTCCAACAGTGCAATGTTTTCTCAGTACTGTCCCTCCAACAGTGCAGTGTTTTCTCAGTACTGTGACTCCAACAGTGCAGTGTTCCCTCAGTACTGTCTTTCAGCTTGTGCAGAATCCCCTCAGGATTGTCCCTCCAACAGCGTAGCACTCCTTCAGTTCCGTCCCTCTGATAATGCAGCACTCCCTCAGTCCTGTTTCTCCAACTGTGCATTGTTCCCTCAGTACTGTCCCTCTGATTGTGCAATGCTCACTCAGTATTGTCCCTCTGACTGTGCAATGTTCTCTCAATACTGTCCCTCTAACAGTTCAGCACTCCCTAATACTATCCCTCCGCCTGTGCAATGCTCCTTCAGTACTGTCCCTCCAACAGTACAATGTTCTATCAGTACTGTCCCTCTGATGGTGCTGCACTCCCTCAGGATAACCCCTCCAACAGTGTAGTACTCCATCAATACTGTGCTGCTGACAGTGCAACATTCCCTCAGTCCTGTACCTCCAAGAATGCATTGCTTTCTGAGTACTGTTCTCTCTGACAGTGCTGCACTTCCTCAGGACAAGTTCTCTGAGTGTGGTTCTCCCTCAACACTGTGTCCCTAAGCTCCCCCAGTACTGCACTGGTGTCTCAGCCTGAGATGCAGTAATATCTCTGGATTGAGTTTGAATTGCTGACTCAGAGGTGAGAAGGTTACTCAGTGTGCTAAGGTTACACCTGGGAGCAGAATGTAGACCGAATGGAATTTGTTATTAATGTATAATATAAAGACTGTGTTACAACCTGAAACTATATCAACGGGCATAGACATTATCATTAACCAGGGTTCAAGGACAGTATTATAGATACAGGACTTCTTTCATGATTCTGCATATCAGACTGAGGCATAAAACATTAATTTAATTTGTTATTTATTTCCAGCTAATTTCTAGGTCTACTGCTCACAGAGTATATCATCAGGAACACCAGGTAAAAGGTCCAATTGCTATAGATAGCTGATAGCTGAAGAGCAAGCCACAGGTCACTGGTTCAGTTTCATTGACAAAAACAATGGGAATTTATCTTGACATCCCCATCCCATCAACGCTCCACCAACCCCCATTCCCCTCACCCCACTAGCTCCTCCCCACCCCCTCCACAATACACTCCCACTCCCCCAAAACAATATTCCCTACTTCCTTGGAGAAAGGATACTGGAATGTTCTTTGAGTGATAAGGTTGCTATACTCCTCAGGAAACAACACAGGAGAGGACAATCAGGTGGAGCCTTGACTTTATGTGCCAATGGAAAGACAGTTTGCCTATACAAAGAAATGTGTCGCATTTAGTCACCACAGCAACGTACAGCTCACGGGTCACATCTGGCCCATCTGGGTATTTTGTTGAATGTTTGCCTACATTCTGCTGATTTCCATTTCTGTAGTTTTGTTCCTACCAGTGTGACTGAAGTGACACACATAGTGACACAGTGGTTAGCACTGCTGCCTCACAGCACAGGAACCTGGGTTCAATTCCAGCCTTGGGTAACTATTTGTATGGAGTTTCCACTTTCTCTCTACGTCTGTGTGGGTTTCCTCTGAATGCTCCAGTTTCCTCCCACAAACCTATGATACACAGGAAATAAGAATTTTAATGAGAATGTCTGATTGATTTGCCTGATATTAAACCATTAGGATTGGCCATGTTAAATTGCCCTTATGTGAAGGGGGATTAGTGGGGCAAATACATGGAGTCATAGGGAGAAGACTTGGGTGGGATTCTATCCTGCTTGTCAATGCAGAGTCAATGCAGGCTTGATGGGGTGAGTGGTCTCCTTCTGCATTGTAGGGATTCTATAGTTCAATGATTCTATGTAAAAGAAAGGTGAGTGAAGTGAGATGCATGCTGATTGCTCACAACATTGTGAGAACTGTGTGCATCCTCTGTGTTCAAAGTGTAAATAATCCTTTTGTTTTTACCCTTTGAATTTGATGACAGTTCTATTAATATATATATTATATAAAATTAATATTAAGCATTTTCTATAATTCGTTATGAAATACTTGGCATGTACTAAATGTTTTTAATCTTATCCATGGGGTCATAGTTGGTGGACAAGCCCAATTTCAACCTTGTGGCTCATTCAGATAAAGGGAAAGCACCCACGCAGCCCACTAGCTAGCCTAGGTGCTCTGGCCTGGAGACTTCTATTTCTACTTCCAAAAGAATAAATGCCTCAAATTATTTGCTGTAAGTTTGTACTTTGGGTGCAAAGGGCAAACTGGGTGCAAATCATATTTGATATTTGCACTGGTTAAATTATAGTTCAAGTATACCTTCACACTTATTTGCATTCATCACAAATATAAAATCTCCTATGAACCAGCAACCAGCGCAATACAGAACAGTTCTTAACTGCTTAAAAAATTAATTCTTGTAATTAAGTACGATTACCTGCAGTAGTTTATTAATACAACTGTAGACAGGTTTATCGCAGAAAATAAGCCTTTTAATGAGAGTGTCTGACTGATTTGCCTGATTTTAAATCACTGGAATAACAAAAACAAACTGGACTGTATTATTTACCTGTACACTCAGCAGTTTCTTAGTAATTTAAATATTTGTTCATTTAAAAAACATCTAAAATATCCCACTGCTTAAATCACCAGTGAAAACACGCACAATTTAGAGATTCAGTTTCCATCCTCACTAGATTGATCTGGGAATTTGTGCTGGGACCAAGTTCATGCAAAATGTTTATTAAACCAGTCTTAAAGGTCAATTTATGCTTTTTGATTTGATTTGATTTATTATTGTCACATATATTAGCTTACAGTGAGAAGTATTGTCTTTAGGCGTCTAGATCATCAACAACCTGTCCTGTTCCCCCCATGCCGACACAATAGTTAAGAAAGCCCACCAACGCCTCAACTTTCTCAGGAGACTAAGGAAATTTGGCATGTTAGCTACAAATCTCACCAACCTTTACAGATACATCACAGAAAGCATTCTTTCTGGTTGTATCACAGCTTGGTATGGTTCCTGTTCTTCCCAAGACTGTAAGGAACTACAAAAGGTCATGAATGTAGCCCAATCCATCACGCAAACCAGCCTCCCATCCATTGACTCTATCTAGACTTCCCGTTGCCTCAACAAAGCAGCCAGCATAATTAAGGACCCCACGTACGCTGGGCATTCTCTCTCCCACCTTCTTTCATCTTATAGTGCACAAAATACATTTTGATTTTTGATTTGAGTTATTATTGACATGTGTATTAGTGTACTGTGAAAAGTATTGTTTCTTGTGCACTCTACAGACAAAGCATACCATTCATAGAGAAAGAGAGGGTGCAGAATATAGTATTACAGTCACAGCTAGGGTGTAAAGAAAGATCAACTTAATGCGAAGTAGGTCCTTTCAGAAGTCTAATGGCAGCAGGGAAGAAGTTGTTCTTGAGTTGGTTGGTACATGACTTCAGACTTTTGCATCTTATCCCCAGTGGAAGAAGGGAGAAGAGAGTATATCTGGGGTGCATGAGGTCTTTGATTACACTGGCTGCTTTGCCAAGGTAACAGGAAATGTAGACAGATTCAATGGAAGGGAAGTTGGTTTGCGTGATGGACTGGGCTACATTCACAACCTTGCCAACTTATGTTTAAAATGTTGATTCTGATTCAGCCAACTTTAACCTAGATTGTGCAAACCAAACCAACGCAGACTGTGTCACAAAACAGTACAGCAGAGTACAGGTCCTTTGGCCCTCAATGTTGTGCCGAGCTATGTCTGAACCCAAGATCAAACTATCCCACTACTATCATTCTGGTTTTTTGTGCTCCATGCGTCTATCCAATAACAGCTTGAAAGTTCCTAAAGTGTCCAACTCCACTATCACAGACGGCAGTGCATTCCCAACCACTCTCTGAGTAAAGCATTTACCATCTCCCACCATGAATATATAGTTATGTCCCCTAGTAACAACTATACTCACCCGAGGAAATAGTCTCTGAATGTCCACTCTATCTATCCCCCCCATCACCTTATAGATTTCTATTAAATTTCCTCTTATCCTCCTCTGCTCTAAAGAGAAAAGCCCCAGCTCCCTCATAAGGCCTACCCTCCAAACCAGGCAGCATCCTAGTAAATCTTTTCTGCGCTTTCTCCAATGCTTCCACATCCTTTTTATAGTGAGGTGACCAGAACTGTACACAATATTCCAAATGTGGTTTCACCAAAGTCCTGTATACTTGCAGCATAACCCCACTGCTCTTAAACTCAAATCCCTGTTAATAAACCCTAACACACCATAAGCCTTTTTCATAGCTCTATCCACTTAGGTGTCAACCTTCAGAGATCTGTGGATATGAACCCCAAGATCTCTCTGTTCCTCCACATTCCTCAGAACCCTGCTGTTGACCCTATAATCTGCATTCAAGTTTGTCCTACCACAATGAATCATCTTGCAGTTATAAGGATTAAACACCATCTGCCACTTTTCGGCCCAGCTCGACATCCTATCAATGTCTCTTTGCAGCCTGCAAGAGCCCTCCACCTCATCCACTAGTCCACCAATCTTGGTGTTATCAGCAAATTTACCAATCCACCCCTCAGCCCCCTCTTCTAAGTCATTGATAAAAATCACAAATAGCAGAGGTCCCAACACTGATCTTTGTATTACACTGCTGGTAACTGGCCTCCAGTCTGAAAATTTTCCCTCCACCACCACCCTCTGTCTTCTATGAGATAGCCAGTTGCTTATCCAATCGCCCAAATTTCCTTCTATCTCACACCTCCTTACTTTCTTCATGAGCCTACAATAGAGAACCTTATTAAACGCCTTTTTAAAATCCATGTATATGACATCAACTTCTCTACCTCCATCTCCACATTTAGTTCCTCCTCAAAGAATTCAATCAAATTTGTGAGGCAAGATTTACCCCTCACGAAACCATGCTAACTATCGCATATTAAGCTGCATCTTTCCAAAAGATCATAAATCCTATCCCTCAGGACCTTTTCCATTAACTTACCAATTCCCAAAGTAAGACTAACTGGCCTATAATTACCACAGTCATTCCTATTTATTTTCTTGAAGAGACGAACAACATTTGCCACTCTCCTGTCCTTTGGCACAATCTCCATGGACAGTGAGGATCCAAAGATCAAAGCTAGAGATTCCACAATCTTACTTCTTGCCTCCCAAAGTATCCTAGGATATATTCCATCTGCCCAGGGGACTTATCAACTCTCAGGTTTTTCAAAATTGCTAATACATCTTCCATCAGGATGTCTACCTTTTTTATCCTATCAGACTTTTAAGCAGTCTTGACAAATACATGAATCTGATGGGAATAAAGGGATATGGTCCCCAGAAGGGTTTTAGTTAAGTCAGGCAGCATGGTTGGTACAGGCTTGGAGAGGGATGAAGGGCTTGTTCCTGTACTGTAATTTTCTTTGATCTTTGTTCTATAACACTCAGTAGATCTGGCAGTTTCTATGGGGAGACACAGAGAGAAACTAAGTTAACATTTTTAGGACTCTTAATAGTGTTGATGAACAGGGGGATCTAGGTGTATATGTGCATAGATCCCTGAAAGTTGGCAATCAAGTCAATAAGGTTGTTAAGAAGACATACGGAGTCTTGGCTTTTATTGGTGGAGGATTGAATTTCGGAGCCGCAACGTCATGTTGCAATTGTACAAAACTCTGGTGCGGCCGCACTTGGAGTATTGTGTACAGTTCTGGTCCCCACATTATAAGAAAGATGTGGACGCATTGGAGAGGGTACAGAGGAGGTTTACCAGGATGTTGCCTGGTATGGAGGGCAGGTCTTATGAAGAGAGGCTGAGGGATTTGAGGTTGTTTTCGTTAGAAAGAAGGGGGCTAAGAGGAGACCTTATTGAAACATATAAGATGATTAGAGGTTTAGATAGGGTGGACAGTGATAACCTTTTTCCTAGGATGGAGAAAGCTAGCATGAGGGGACATAGCTTTAAATTAAGGGGTGGTAGTTATAGGACGGATGTCAGAGGTAGGTTCTTTACCCAGAGGGTGGTAGGGGTATGGAATGCCCTGCCTGCTGCAGTTGTAGATGCGCCAAGTTTGGGGGCGTTTGAGAGGTCCGTGGATAGGTTTATGGATGAAAAGGGAATGGTTTAGGTTAGAGGGTCATTGCTTTTTCTTAATTGGTCGGCGCAACATCCAGGGCCGAAGGGCCTGTTCTGCGCTTAATGTTCTATGTTCTATGTTCTAACATTTTGGGTCATGATCTCCTATCAGAGCTGTAACACCTGTTTTTTAAAAATGTTCACTTCAGCTCACCTACTATTTGTGTGTGTGTGTGTGTGTGTGTGTGTGTGTGTGTGTGTGTGTGTGTGTGTGTGTGTGTGTGTGTGTGTGTGTGTGAAAAACACACAACAACATTTGAACCTGTAAAAACAAAAGATACAAAACTGTCTTTGGAAGCATGAGATTTTCTGATCAAGTGTTGAGAGTGCGTCCTTTTCAAATCAACTTCCTTGAACAGAAAATTGCAACCTCATCTCTTCCATCAAACTGTCAGCCCGTAATACTCAATCAGCTTGGTGCAGATATGTTGAAGCTTTGTCAGAGCAGATGGGTTACAGTATATTATGCATGAAAGGGATATTTGGAGAGATTGAGGATTTTTTTTTAAATTCAGCTTTTTCTATTTGTTACTGATGCTGACAGAAATAGTTCTTGCTCAGGCATTATATCATCCTTCTTGCATCTTAAATCAAAGCCGCATTAACAATTCTGACTGCACATTGCTTTTCAATCCAATCAATCTATATTTATATTCACTAGTTTCTCCATTCCTCTACCTACTCCCAGCTTAGGTACCTGGTTGGTAAGCGGGACGGTATAATAACACAGTGCTTAGCACAGCTGTCTCACAGCGCAGGGACTGGCGTTCGATTCCTGGACTGGGTAACTGTCTGTGCACTGTTTGCATGTTCTTCCTGTGTTTGTATGGGTTTCCTCCAAGTGCTCCAGTTTCCTCCCACAGTCTGAAAGATGTGCTGCTTAGGAGACATTGGCCATGCTAAATTCTCCCTCAGTGTACCCAAACAGCGCTGGAAGTGGCGACTAGGGGATTTTCACAGTAACTTCATTGCTGTATTAATGTAAACCTACTAGTAAATAAACTTTACTTTTTGTAGGCATTTCTTACCTAGTAATTAGTTAACCTCAATCTCATAATGCTGTCAAGCAAATCTTCATTCTACAAAGATAATTTCCCCACTAATTTTCTCCAAATTTCATAAAACTTTAACACAGATCTCAGAAATGATTTGCCGATTTAATGCTTGGAAATAGTACAGCATTCAAAATGCGAACTGCAAGTGTCTATAACTGCATAAGAATCTCTGATCACATGTATTCCTGAGGTCATTTGTCACATGACCATCCTTTCATAAGCTTGTGATGGGCATGGACGGGGTGAAGAGAAGGCAACTATTCCCCTTGGTTGAGGGGTCAATTACAAAGGGGCACAGTTTTAGGGAAATGGGCAGGAGATTCAGAGGAGAAAAATAAAATTCACTCAGAGAGTGTTGAGAATCTGCAGTGCACTGTCTGTGAAGATAGTGGAGGCCGGAAACCTTACAACCTTTAAAAAGTATTTTGATAAACACTTGAAATATCATAACATTCAAGGAAATAGGACAAATGCTGGAAAATTCCCTCCTATTCGTGTACCCAACCAACCATCCAGATTCTTCTTAAATGTTGTTACTGTTCCTGCTTCCACCACCTTCTCTGGCAGTGTGTTCCAGACACACAGCATCTCTGTGTGAAAAATATTCCCCGCAAATCTCCCTTCCTTCCGAGTTTCTCCCACTCAGTCACTGTAACTTCATTTGAAGTCGAAATACATAAATGAAGGTTTCCACTAAAGTTCGGCCAGCAGCCCATAGAATGCCTACAGGGCAGAAAGAGGGCATTCGGCCCATTGAGTCTCAGTGACTCTCTGAAGAACATCTCACCCAGGCTCAAACCACCCAACCCATTTTTGTAATCCATGCATTTACTACAGCTAATCCACACCACATCTTTGGATACTAAGGGGCAATTTACCATGGCCAATCCACCTAACCAACCCATCTTTGGATACTAAAGGGCAATTTATCATGGCCAATCCATCTAACTGACACATGTTGAGTGTGGGAGGAAACTGGAGCAGCCGGAGGAATCACACTCAGACACAGAAGATCATGCAAATTGCACACAGATAATGACCTGAGGCCAGAATCGAACCCGGTTCACTAGTGCTGCGAGGCAGCAGTGCTAACTACTGTGCCAACATATTGCCATCACTGTGCCACCACAAACAGCAGGAGATGCTGCAATTAATTAATGAAAAATCCTACTCCCTCTCAGGTAGAATGGATTAATTTATGGTGTTAAACCCTTCAATTTTATTCAACATTTCCAACTCTTGCTCTGAAATTTTATAGCGTTCACTCCATTAGCATTAGACAAAGCTTTATTCAGAGTTACATCCCTGACAATGGGCAAGGGTTTTGAAACCTTTGAACTCTGGCTGTGTCTTGGGTGGAATAGAGTAAATATGGAATATGCACAGAACACTTTCACTTCATTATAGTGAAAGCCACTCCAATCTAACATCACTAAAGCAACAGATCATGCTTTACATCATATTGAGATGAACAGTGAGTGTTCACTGGTACATGAAGCTGTCTGTCCTTGACCATTAATGTCTCTTGATTTTGCTTTCACTGCTTTATAGGTGGATTAATAAAGCGATTAAACTCATGTCAGCATGAAAATAATTCAATCTTGATCCAAGTTATGTCAGACTGTACTTCACAGGATTTTAGTTTGAAAGTAAGCAGAGGATGACCAGTCTCAGTTCCTACTCCCAGCACAATTTCTTGCCTTCTCTCATCAAGACAACAAATATACATCACGGTGGCACAGGGGTGGCACGGTGGCACAATGATTAGCCCAGCTGCCTCATAGCGTCGGGACCCGAGTTCGATTCCGGCTTCGGATCACTGTCTGTGTGGAGTTTGCACATTCTCCCCATGTCTGCATGGGTTTCCTCTGGGTGCTGCAGCTTTCTCCCACAGTCCAAAAATGTGCAGGTTACATTGATTGGCCATACTACATTGCCCATTAGAGTCAGAGGGATTATCGGGGTGATTAGCATGTTGAGTTATGGGAATAGGGCCTGGGGAATTGTGATCAATTAGACTCGATGGGCTGAATGGCCTGCTTCTGCACTGTAGGGATTCTATGATGGATTCTATGATAAATACAAAAGCAGGTAGCCCAAAGTTCGATTTCTTCTCTGAGTCCTGGAGTCATAAAAGTTTACAGCATGGAAACAGGCTCTTGTCCATGCCGTCCTTTTTTTTTAAAATCCATAAGCTAATCCCAATTGCCCGCATTCGGCCCATATCCCTCTATACCCATCATACCCATGTAATTATCTAAATGCTTTTTGAAAGATAAAATTGTACCTGTCTCTACTACTACCTCTGGCAGCTTGTTCCAGTCACTCACCACACTCTGTATGAACAAATTGCCCCTCTGGACACCTTTGTATCTTTCTCCTCTCACCTTAAATCTATGCCCTCTAGTTTTAGATTCTCCAACTTCAGGGAAAAGATATTGTCTATCTAGCTTGTCTATGTCCCTCATTATTTTATAGGCCTCTATAAGATCACCTCTCAGCCTCCTACGCTCCAGAGAAAAAAATCCCAGTCTATCCAACCTTTCCTTATAACTCAATCCATCAAGTCCCGATAGCTTTCTAGTAAATCTTTTCTACACTGTTTCTAGTTTAATAATATACTTTCTATAATAGGGTGACGAGAATTGCACACAGTATTCCAAGTGTGGCCTTACCAATGTCTTGTACAACTTTAATGTCCCAACTCCTGTGTTCAATGTTCTGATTGATGAAACCAAGCATGCCAAATGCCTTCCTCACCACTTATATAGCTGAAGGTATAATTGACATTCTTATGCCCAAGGTAAGAAGGAAAATTAGCAAGGCTTCTTTCTCTTGATTCCTCCTTGGCATGTATACTTATGATTTCAGAGAGATGAAGACAAATGCTGCAGATGCTGGAATCTGAAACAAAAACAGAAAAAGCTGGAAAAGCTCAGCAGGTCTCACAGCATCTGTTGGGAGAGAATAGAGTCAACATTTCGAGTCTGGATATCCCTTCGTCAGAGCTGAGAGCGAAGAAAATCCGACAGGGTTGATAATATGGGAGTGGGGTGGCCCGGGGGGGGGGGGGGGGGGGGGGGGGGGGGGTTGCGGTGGTGGGGAAGGGGGGCCATAATTGGACAAAACAAAAGCAAATCTAAATGATGATGATAAAGGCTGAGAAAAGTGTTAAAAGCGCCCATTAAGTGATCATAATGTGTGACTGGCACAACAGGGTACACATCTTTAAGGGACTACCTGAGGAATGTGGCAATTAGCCCTGAAGCATGTGGGAGTGAGGGTAGGGGAAAGGGAATGCTGGATTTGGAGACAAGATGGAGAACAAAATTTCAAAAGTAGAAAAACAGAAACAAAAATGAAAACTGATAAAAATAACGAATGAGATGAAAAGAAGATATGAAATAAAATAAATGCAAATGGGGTGAAGGTGGAGGGGAGTTCATGCTCTGAAGTTGTTGAACTCAGTGTTCAATATTGAAGACTGAAAGTGCCCAGTCTTTACTTCAGACAGGACCGGACTGCGTTTATACAGATTTACAGAGTGTAAAACACAGAAACAACTTAAATCTCCTACAGGTTCATGTCAGTATTTATGCAGTAGAGAAGCCCTCTCACATTTTACTTCATCTTGTTGAATAACCTCCTCCATTTATTCCTTTCGCTCTCCTGCAGGGTAAAAAATCCATAAAGTGTCCATTGCTACTGAGGTACAGCTTCGCACCATCCGACTGTTTTGGGGCATAGTGTTCAACCATAATTGGGATATCGAAGCTTCATGTCCATTACGTACTTGGTGAACCACAGCGTCCATTCAAAGTGTCCGTTTTGATATATAAGCTTCACTTCCTTCAACTCACAACGAAGATTGGAATTCTCATTCTGGCCTCTCACATGTGACTCTTCATGACTTCTTTTAATGTCTTCTCAATGTTCCAGCTGACAGATCTTCAAAGTTCATATACTTTGAATGGATGTTGTGGTTCTCCAAGTGCCTAATGGATATGAAGTTTCTATACCCAATTCCGGTTGAACACTGAGATTCCTTGCCCCAGTACGGTTGGATAGCGTGAGACTGTACCCCATAGAAATGGACACTTTATGGATTTGTTACCTGCAGGAGAGCAGGGCAGAAATTGACAATTAACTGGATGAACATGAGCCACAATGAGATCAATGTACAATTAACATTGATCAACTCCCACAGACCTCAGCAACAAAATGCAAAGCAGAAAATTGGATTAAAAATGTGACGGCCAAATTCCAACACAGATCAACGCAGCACAATCTCATTTGATCAATGCTTACAGAATAATTAGCCTGTGTTTATGTGGATTAACTGAATTACTTAGGTGGAGGTGAGAATGTAACCATGTGCCAGTGACAAGTTGTGTCAGCCAAAGCTAGGTTAGCTCATCTTCAAGAGAATGCTGACTTGTTTTCACAGAACCATTACAGTGCAGAAGGAGGCCATTTGGCCCATCTAGTGTGCACTGATTCTCTGACAGATCATTCCTTGCAGGCCTAAACCCCATAACCCACATCTTTACCCCTCTAATCCTGATAACCTATACATCTTTGGACACAGAGGGGAAATTTAGCGTGGTCAATCCATCTAACCTGCACATCTTTGGATTGAAGGAGGAAACAAGAGCACATAGAGGAATTCCATGCAGACACGGGTGAATGTGCAAATCCTCACAGTCATCCAAGGTCGGGATTCAACTTGGGTCCCTGGTGTTGTGAGCCAGCAGTGCTAACCACTGTGCCATGATATTGCCATGTTTTTTAAATTCTTTCATGATATATGTATTTGTATAGCAAATACAAAGGAGATGTCAGGGGTAGGTTTTTCACTCAGAGGGTGGTGAGTGAATGGAACCGACTGCCGTCGGAGGTTGTTGAGGCAAACTCACTGGGGTCTTTTAAGAGACTTCTGGATGAGTATATGGAAAAGAATAGGATAGGGGGTTATAGATAGGTCTGTGGATTGGTAGATGTGATCGGCACAACTCGTGGGCTGAAGGGCCTGTTTGTGCTGAATGTTCTATGTTCTATATGCGGGTGTCACTGCCAGCCCAGAATTTTCTACCCATCCTAATTCCTTGGACACTCGTTTGGTCATTTAAATGCTTGCTCATTTCCGAGAATAGTTAAGAGTCAACCATATTGCTGTGGGTCTGGAGTCCCAAGTAGGCCAGACCGGTTAATACTGGCAAAATTCTTTCCCTAAGGGGCATTAGTGATCCAGCTGTTGCAACAAACAGTGATCATTTCACAGTCATCATTACTGTGACTAACTTATAATTCCAGGTTTTATTAATTGAATTTAAATTCCAGTAGCTGAGGTTGTAGAATTTTAAACCCAGCAACCAGATTAATATAAAAGCAAAATACTGCAGATGCTCTAACAGAGGGTCATCCAGACTCAAAACATTGGCTCTATTCTCTCTCCACAGATGCTGAAATCTTCCAGTATTTTTTGTTTTTGTCATCATAGTGTTAGCCTGGGCCTCCGGATTCCTGGTCTGTGACATTATCATTGTGCCAACATCTTCACTGATATCTCCAGTGCGGAGAAAGATTAATTCCTTTTCCCAAAAACTATCTCCAAGAATAGAAAATGAAATAAAAACTGCATTGCTCCACAAAAGTGAAGAGAGGAACATTCAACTTGCTGGCTACACCTCTGGCTGGAAAAACGGCCTTATCCCTCCTTGCCTATTCTTGATGTGTGGCAGGATTAACTTCAGTGCAGCACTAAGGGTGGAGGTGCCACCTTCCTGATGAGATGTTAGCTGGCTGACTGACCTGTCATGTGGAGGTAAAAGCTCTCATGGCATTCTTTCCAAGAAGCTGGGAGAAATTGTCTTAGAGTCCCGGCATTGAAACAGATCATCTGGTCATTATCACACCACTATTTCTGGAACTGAACTGTTTGCCTAATCGTCATCACAACAGTAGTTTCACTCTGAAAGATACAGATCTTTAGGACATTCTGAAAATGTAAAATGTGCTTTATAAATGGCTGGCACAGTGACACGGTGGTTAGCACCGCTGCCTCACAGCTCCAGGGACCCGGGTTTGATTCCCAACCTGGGTCACCGTCTGTGCAGAGTCTGCATGTTTTCCCTGTGTCTGTGTGGGTTTTCTCCGGGTGCTCCAGTTTCCCCCTACAGTCCGAAAGACGCGCTGGTTGGGTACATTGACCATGCTAAATTCTCCCTTAGTGTATCCAAACAGGTGCTGGAGCGTGGCAGTTAGGAGATTTTCACAGTCACTTCATTGCAAAAGTTTATTTATTGGAATCACAAGCAGGCATACATTAACAATGCAATGAAGTTACCCATGCAGACTCAGGGAGAACGTGCAGAACTCATACAGACAGTGATCCAAGCCAGGAATCGAACCCAGTTTCCTGGCACTCTGAGGCAGCAACGCTAACCACTGTGTCACCCCATCGTCTTGCAGTGCTCATATAAGCCTACTTATGACACTAATAAATGAACTTTAAATGTTATTTTTGAAATAAAAGTATTTGAATAAAAGGGGATAGAGGAAGCAGAAAAAAGTGTATGGTAGGGATAGCTTTTTTTTAAAAAAGGTCACAATTTAGGAGAACAGTTCTTGGAGTTTTTGCAGCGCAATTAAAACGATATAGCTTTTGTTCAGTTAATTGCAAAGATGTTCAGCTAGTTCCATTCCCCCACTTTCTGTAACATGTTCACCAAAGCACATTCTGCTACAGCAGAGACTCATCAGTAGGGGCTAAGTGATAATACGAGCATTTTAAAAATGATACATTCGGAAGGATTTGTGCTTCTTATGGACGTGTACCTGGTATTAAAAGCTCAATTTCAACAACCGCGGTTTTATCTTGCAGTCCGAGTGATTGCTGCTAAATCGGATCTAAAGTATTTTTTTAGAACAATTTCTTACATAGCATTCGGGAGGGGGGAAATAATAAAATATCCTCAAGAATAAAATATAACAGGTTTGAGCTCGATGAATGAATTATTCAGCAGTTAAGATTGGCAGGTGGGTTTGTGAATCAGATGGGAGGGATGGGGATGAGAAAGGGGCTGGCTAACTGGCATCAGGTGTAATCATCCCCCTCCCGCCTCTCTCCCTCTCTCCGTCTCTTTCTCTGCCCCACTTAGTATTGCGAGTGTTATGATGGGAGTCTGACAGAGTGTGGCGTGCTCTGCAAGCTTCGGTACCAGTTTTTAAACAAACACAGCGAGGGAGAGAGAGACAAAAATAATTGTAGCACAAAAAAAAAAGCCAGGGAGGAAGGAATAAAAATAACCACGAGATTCTTCCAAACATCAGCCCGGGAAGTCTTTCAAGAAATCTTCCCCCCCCTCCCCCCACCAACCTTCATCTGTTTTTAATGGACTTCGGAGGCAAAAGAAAAACTCTGAAATAGGTGGATTCTGAGCATCGTCCTCACACAGTTCCAGCCCAGCTTCAGGGGGACTCTGTAACTGCTTTCCCGAAGCAGGGTGGCAGCAATATGATGGGACTTAGCACTTCCTTACTCCTGTACTTGCTGTCAATACTCGCTATTCTGGAAGCCGTGGAGCTGGCAGGTAAGAAGATCTCTCTCCTTCTCTCCATCATTTCCTAGTCAGTTGCAACGTGCTAAATTTTATTTCGATTTTTTTGTTTCTTTTTGCAACCTGCGAAATGTGTGTTTTATTTTTCAACATCGTTGTTGCCAAGAAGCTCTGCACCAGTATGAGCCTCAAAACCTCATCACCTTGCCTGGGAAGGTATTTCTTTAATACCTCATTCCTGCATTGAAACACCGGCCTCGCCACTCTGACCATCGGCCGGCCACACATACATACTCGCATTTGAAAAGTTGCAGTAAATATTAAGAGGGCCAGCTCTGTGTGTGTGTGTGTGTCAGGGTGAGATGCAATCTTTAGCAAGCTCTGCTTTGTCCCGTTTCAGCCGGTAACAGCAGCGTTGTCTTGCTGTTGTTGGCCGGGGAAGGGGGTGTTCTGATTATTATTTTAGGGACAGCACGTGAACAACATTGAAATTGATGTAGTCTAAAATTACCCCCGCCACTGCAATAGCTGGAACTGAATTTCGCCTGGTGTGGGAAGATCTGTTTTCTTTTGTTCGGTTATCAGACTGGGAGATGTTCTCTGGAGGGCGGCTTTATACATTGGGATCAGGCAGGTAGACCAGCCTAAATGTTAGTGATATTCCATAAACCTCCTATTAATCTGCATCACCACCCCTCCTTCCACCAGCATCTCCGTTCCCCCCTCCCCCCTCTCCACTAACAGTCCGCACAGAATAATGTTCGTGATGTATCAGGAAGAAGTCTCACAACACCATGTAACGTGAGAACAGAACTGCACATGTTAACACAACGCTTGCAACTGATAACGTCTCTGCTTCCAAGCAGAGGGGCAGTGAAGGGGAGGGAGGTGGTTGTAGACTTCAGCGATGCTTAGTGTCTTCTGCGCGATGGTTTCTTTATGAGTTGGGCATTCAACCAAAGTTTTATCCTCAACTGTAGCTGCTGTGTTTGCCCCCGCTTCAAACTCACACCCTGGCTTTATTGATTTTGATTTGATTTATTATTGTCACATATATCAGTATACAGTGAAAAGTTGTTTTTTGCACGTTACACAGACAAAGCATACCGTTCATAGAGAAGGAACTGAGACAGTGCAGAATGTAGTGTTACAGTCATAGCTAGGGTGGAGAGAAAGATCAACTTAATGCGAGGTAGGTCCATTCAAAAGTCTGACGGCAGCAGGGAAGAAGTTGTTTTTGAGTTGGTTGGTAGGTGAATTTTTGTATCATTTTCCCAATCGAAGTAGGTCGAAGAGAGAATGTCGCGGGGGGGGGGGGGTCCTTAATTATTGAGTCCTGTGAAAAGGGACAATTTGCATTTTGGCAGCGCCAGCCACATCCTCAGAATGACTTCCTCACCCCAGCCAATTCAAAAATACATCTGAAGTCAAAATAAAATACTGCAGATGCTGTACATCTGAAATAAAAAGAGAAATGCTAAGCAGGTAAGGCACAAGAGAAAGAGTTAATTTAAATCAATGATCTCCCATTAGCTAATTTTTAAAATCATTGTTGCAATATAGGAACCACAGCAGGAAGGTGTCATGAAATGGCACAGTGGTTAGCATTGCTGCCTCACAGCACCAGTGACCAGGGTTCAACTCAACTCTGTGTGGAATTTGCATGTTCTCCCCATATCTGCATGGGTTTCCTCCAGGTACTGTGGTTTCCTCCCACACTCCAAAGAGTGGATTAACCATACTAAATTGCCCCTTAGGTGTCTCAATATGTGTAGGAATAGCAGGGCAAATATGTGAGGTTATAGGGATAGGACTTTGTTAAGATGTTGTATCAGGGAGCTGTTGTGGACTCAATGGGGCAAATGGCCTCTTTTTGCTCTGTATGGAATCTATGATGTGAGCAATACTGTGATTATGATCACATAATTGTCTTTTTGGCTGCTGGTTTTCGGTTATACTGGAGATCTCCATTGCTGTGAAACATTGCCATAAGATTTTTTACATCCAGGCAAGAGAGCAGAATGCCTCATCCAAGAGCAGGCACCTCTGACAATGCAGCATTGCTGTACTTCTGCATAGGGGTGTGTGTTATCTGCTGGAGTAGGATTTGAACCCACAAACCCCTAATACAGAGCAAAGGACAGAGGATGGTAAACGGAGGTGGGGGAGGGAGGTGTTCCACTGAGCTTTGGGGAAGAACAGGTCAGCAGATCTATTTGGATATTAGTCACAAGTAGGTTTACATTAACACTGAAGTGAAGTTACTGTGAAAATTCCCTACTCACCACACTCTAGCACGGCCAATTCACCACCACATCTTTCATACTATGGAAAGAAACTGGAGGAAACCAATGCACACATGGGGTGAATGTGCAAACTCCACACATACAGTGACCCAAAGACTGGAATTGAACACAGGTGCCTGGCGCTGTGAGGCAGTAGTGCCGCCTGTAGACTGACTGGGAGATTCCATGCTGTGTATTTATATTTTGCTGTTAGAATTCTCCATTTGCTCTGTTACACTGGGTGCGCTGATTGTCAATTTACGCAGTGTTCGCCGAGTCAACAGATGTGGATGAAATCTAGAGGAAATTGTGGGTAAGAATGAGGAAGGAGGGGAATGTTCAGAACCCTGAGCTCACCAGACCAAAATAATAAATTGTTAAAAATTCCAAATGCTGACAAACTATTAACGCATACAGTTGTTTCCTCTGCTACAGGGGGCACTTAATCTTCCTTTACTGACAGACAGCTTTGATGTAATGCCCACACTCAGTTGCCTGTGCCACATACTGACAGCTGAATGAAGTTCCATAGGGGAAGAAGGCAGTAATGATTCAGTTAATGACCCGTGTTAACTGCTCGTAGCGTGACGCATTGTGTAGACTGTTGTGTTTATTATTTACTTGTGGTGTTTTAATTTGCTGTTTCCAATTTGTGCTGCTGCTTATTAAATCCAAGGTTTTCCAGCCTGCAATTGCTCATTTTGTGACCCTATTTCAAGCGAAACAGATATTAAAACCACACTATCAGTGGGTTTAAATGTTCAGGAGGCTCTGGTGTATGAAGAGCAAAATGTACAACATAAAAGATACAGAGATCTAATTAAAATACAAGGTGAACCAAAGCTGGGAGAAGATAAAGATGCAAAGCAGTCGCGTACAAATAGTACAGAAAAGTCTTTCTTGACCAGGATTGGTTTTGCTGAACAGGAATTGTTACTACAGTAAAAGAGAAGCCAAGAGGCAGTGAAGCTGCCATATAGGTCAGCACGGTGGCACCGTGGTTAGCACTACTGCCTCACAGTGCCAGGGACCTGGGTTCATTTCCGGCTATGGGTGTCTATGCAGAGTCTACACATTCTCCTTGTGTCTGCATGAGTTTCGTCCAGGCACTCCAGTTTCCTCCAAAGACGTGCAGGTTAGGTCAATTGGCAATGCTAAATTGCCCCTTAGTGTCCTAAAATGTGTAGGTTAGGGAGAATTAGAGGGTTAAATATATGGATAGGATGGATTGTAGTCAGTGCAAACTCGATGGACTGAATGGCCACCTTCAGAAGTGTAGAGATTTGATGATTCTATGATCATAGAATCCTACAGTGCAGGAGACCATTTGGCCCATCAAGTCTGCACTGACAACAATCCCACACAGGCCCGATCCCCAAAGCACTATGCATTTACCCTAGTTAGTTCTCCTGACACTAAGAGTCAACTTAGCATGGCTAATCCACCTAACTGCACATCTTTTGGCTGTGGGAGGAAACTGGAGCACCCGGAGAAAACCCATGCAGGCAAGGGGAGAATGTGCAGGCTCTGTACAGACAGTGGCGCAAGGTGAGAATTGAACCCAGGTCCCTGCGCTGTGAACCGGCAGTGTTAGCTACTGTGCTTCCATGCCGCTGTGATGCTGGAATAAAAACAGAAATATCTGGAAATCACTCAGCAGTTCAGGCAGCATCCATGCAGTGGGAAAGAAACAGAGTTAAATGGTTCAACCTTTAGTTGGGCCTTGTCACTGCAGTGTCTGCTTTGATATGCAGAGTAGGCTTTACCTTCAGTTCTCATCTTTTTTATCGTTCGCTTTACACTGCAGAATACTGTGGGATCAGTATTTTCACAGCAATGTAGGTCTGTTTACAAATTTCTCAAAAGCATTAGACACAAGCATTGCAAACAGGTGAATTTCAGACCAGTGGATCTTTCAAGCCTGTTCTAGTGTGGTGTCACATCTGCATCCTGTCCTACACCTCCTGTCCCCACCTCCCCTCCCCTATTCCATTATCCCACTGCCTGGGAAAAGCAAACATCTTTGATCATTTCAAGAGGATGAGAATACAAGAGCAGGGATGTGCTGCTAAGGCTGTATAAGATTCTTCTAGTCAGACCACATTTGGAACATTGTGAGCTATTTTGGGATCCATATCTAAGGAAAGATGTGCTGTGGGTCCAGAGGATGTTCAGGAGAATGATCCCAGGAACTCAGTTAACAGTAGGAGAGAGTTACAGAGCAAAGATATCTCGGGGTACATGTTCATAACTCCTTGAAATTGGAGTCACAGGTGAACAGAGTGGTGAAGAAGGCATTCGGCATGCTTGGTTTCATCGGTCAGAACATTGAATACAGGAGTTGGGACGTCTTGTTGAAGTTGCACAAGATATTGGTAAGGCCACACTTGGAATACTGTGTGCAATTCTAGTCACCTTATTATAGAAAGGATATTATTAACTTAGGAAGAGTGCAGAAAAGATTTACTAGGATGCTACCTGGACTTGATGAATTGAGTTATAAGGAGAGGCTGAATAGACTGGGACTTTTTTCTCTGGAACGTAGGATGCTGATCGGTGATCTTATAGAAGTCTCTAAAATAATGAGGGGCGTAGATCGGCCAGATAGTCAATATCATTTCCCAAAGATAGGGGAGTCTAAAACTAGAGGGCATAGGTTTAAGGTGAGAGGGGAGAGATAAAAAGTGTCCAGAGGGGCAATTTTTCACACAGAGATTGGTGAGTGTCTGAAACAAGCTGCCAGAGGTAGTAGTAGAGGCGGGTACAATGTTGTTTTTTAAAAAGCATTTAGATAGTTACATGGGTAAATGGGTGTAGAGGGATATGGGCCAATGCGGGCAATTGGGATTAGCTTAGGGTTTCTTAAAAAAAATGAAGCATGGACAAGTTGAGCCAAAGGGCCTGTTTTCATGCTTTAAACCTCTACGACTTCTAATGAAAAGCTTGACTTATGAGGAGTGTCTGAGGACTCTGGGTCTGTACTCGATGGAATTCAGAAGGATGACCGGGGATCCCATTGAAACTTACACAACACTGAAGGTCATGGATAGAGTTTATTTATCAGTGTCACAAGTAGACTCACATTAACATTGCAATGAAATTACTGTGAAAATCCCCTAGTCGTCATACTCCAGCGCCTGTTCGGGTACTCTGAGGAAGAATTTAGCACGGCCAATGCACCTAACCAGCACATGTTTTGGACTGTGGGAGGAAACTAGGGCACCAGGAGGAAACCCACGCAGACACAGGGAGAATGTGCATACTCTGCACAGACAGTGATCCAGGAATCGAACCGAGGTCCCTGGCACTTGAGGCAGCAGTGCTAACCACTGTGCCACCGTGCAAGTGGAGGTGGGAAAGATGTTTCTATTAGTGGGGAGAATAGGATCCAAGGGCATAGCCACATAGTAAACAGACGACGCTTTCGGACTGAGATGAGGAGGGATTTCTTCAGCCAGAGGGTGGTGAATCTGTGGAACTCATTGCCACAGAAGGCTGTGGAGACCAGGTCATTGAGTGTATTTGAGAGAGATAGATAGGTTTTTGATCAGTAAGGAGATCAAAGATTACAGGGAAAAGACAGGGGAATGGAGATGAGAAATAAATCAGCCATGATTGAATGACAGAGCAGAATCTGGCCTAATTCTGTTTGATGGCCTAATTCTGCTCCTATATTTGATAATCTTATGATCAACTTAGGTAAATAAGAGTTTGGATAATTCTGGTCCAGAGTGCAAAGGCTATCAAACAGACTTTAGTGGGATTCTGGCCATGTGTCACCAATGTGCCAAGTACCCATATCTGGACATGTCCACCATTCTGAGTAACTCATCCAGCTCAGTAAATATGGTCTCACTAGTTACATCCACAACTTGAGGAATTAAAAGAGATAGTGTTTCCCCTCCTGGGGCTTGTTAGAACTCTTAATAGCATGCATTTAACATTGTTTGAATTACGGAGATGGGTTCAGAGTACATTCACACCTGTAATAGTCATTATTACAAAGTTAGATTTATGGTAAGCGCCAGTTCAGAAGGACCTTGCAATAACACAGTGGAAACAGATGATCCAAAATGATTTGCAATCAGCTTCATCGGACTGACTACATTTTGGTGATGGATCCTTTCAGAAATCTACCATTCTTTGGAAAGGGAGTCAACATTTACAAAAACAAAATCTCGTGGATTAACGAGGTCCAGGATTGGTGTTTGGTTAGCAAGGTCATGAATTATTGTCCAGTTAGTAAGGAGCAGGGTAACTATCTGATTAACAATGTCACAGATTAAAGTCTGGTTAGTAGTATCTGGATTAATGTCTAGTTAGCACTGTCTGGATTACTGTCTAGTTAATAGTGCCTGGATTAGTATCTGGTTAGCAATGTGTGGATTAGTGTCTGGTTAGCGGTGTCTGAGTTAGTGTCTGTTAGCAGCATCATAGATTTGTGTCTGATTAGCAGGGTCCAGAATTACTATCCAATTAACAGCATCACGGATCAGTGTCTGGTTAGCAGTGCTATGGATTAGTGTCTGGTTAGCAGTGTCATGGATTAGTGCTTGGTTAGCAATGCCATGGATTAGTGTCTGGTTAGCCCATGTATTATTTGCATTTTATAATTTCAGCAGTGATACAGTATTAACTGAGATTTTTAGGACTAAAAGCAGATTGCAGACGTCAGGTCTGACCTAAGTCAGGCCTTTTGACTGCTCCCATGAGATTTGACAACAACATCATCTCTAATATCCTTCTGGAATCCGCGTTTTGCAAGCTAACTGATAAATGATTTATATTGCTTTGGACCAAATTGTTGTGGACTGGGTGAGAATTACTTAGCTGTGGTGAATGAGGTCATTTGAGATTGCAGAAACAGGGAGAATCATATCTAGCCTATCTTCCTTGGTACAAGCAGTGTAAACACTGAGAGTGTGTCTGCAGAAATAACTCTGCCTCGGATTACTGTCATTTACCTGCTCTCTGTCTCTGTTCTACTGCACATCCCATCTCCTAACCTAGTGGTCTTTATCCTGACTGGTGTTAGCTGTGACTCAGGTTCTGAGTCAGAAGGTTGTAGTTTGTGCTTCAGAGAATCGAGTATAAAGATTCCTATCAGCAGATATGTCAGTATTTTACTGGTGAGTGTACTGTTGTTCATCTGTGACTTTAAACCTCTCAGTGAGCTTATAAAGTCTCACAGGACAATACTGAAGAAGATCAGGACAGCTTTCTCTGGCCTTTTGCCCAATTTCTTTTCTCCGAACCATTGAATAATAGAATCACTATAGTGCGCATCTACATCAACTCTCTGTCAATGTACCTTACCCAAGCCCTCTCTCCTGCCCTAACCCCACAAATTTTCCATGGCAAATCCACCTAACCTACACATCTTTGGAGTGTGGGAGGAAACCAGAGCATCTGGAGGAAACCCACGCAGACACGGTGAGAACATGCAAACTCCACACGGACAGTCACCCAAGGCCAGTATTGAACCCGGGACCCTGGTGTTATGAAACAGCAGTGCTAACCACTGTACTGCTGCGCTGTCCAATATCATGTTTTGTGTTTGAGGTTCTTGTAATTTATTCTTTGCTCACTCTGGTGTCATGGGGTTCTTCGTGGATCTTAAAAATGGCCGGCACAACCCAGATTCTGAAGTTCCGCCTTCATTTCCAACAGATCTATCTGTTGTCAGCCACAATAAGGGAAAAGAACAAAGAACAAAGAAGAGTACAGCTTGAGAACAGGCCCTTCAGCCCTCCGAGCCTGTGCTGATCATGGTGCCCCGTATTAAAAAAAACTTCTGCCTTTACTCGGACCGTATCCCTTCATTTCCTCCCTATTCATGTACCCATTCAGATGTCTCTTAAATATTGTTAATGTGCCTGCTCCCACCATCTCCTCTGGCAGCATATTCCAGTCTCTGCATAAGAACCTTCCCCCACACATCCCCTTTAGCCTTTCCCCCTCTCACCTTGAACCTGTGGCCTCTTGTAACTGACACTTCCACTGTGGAAAAAAGCCTCTCAAATCCACCCTGTCTATGCCTTTCATGATTTTGTAGATCTCTATTAGATCTCCCCTCAATCTCTGACTTTCCAGTGAAAACAATGTTAGTTTATTCAGTCTCTCCTCATAGTCAAACATCCCCGAGACTAGGCAACATCCTGGCAAATCTTCTTTGCACTCTCTCCAAAGCTTCCATTGGAATGGCGACCAGAACTTTACGCAATACTCCAAATGTGACCTAAACAAGGTTATATATAGCTGCAATATGATTTTTCAATTCCTGTACTCAATGCCCCAGCTGATAAAGGCAAGAATGCCATGTACCTTCTTAATCACCTTGGCCATGTGTGTTTTAGGGAACTGTGGACCTGCACACAGATCCCTTCATATGTTAATATTCTACCATTTACAATGTAATTAATAGGTAAATTTGATCCTCCAATCTTGCATTTGTCCAGATTAAACTCCACCTATCATTTCTGTGCCCAAGTCTCCAATCTATCTGTATCCTGTTGTATCTTCTGACAATCCCCGGTACTATCAGCAACTCCACTAATCCTCAAGCTATCCACAAACTTACTAATCAGACCAACCACATTTTCCTCCAGATGTCCCAGCACAGACATCCCACCCACAGATCCGGTAGAGCACCACTAGCTACAGACCTCCATCCTGAAAAACACCTCGCTACTGCTACTCTCTGTCTAGCCTGAATCCCATGTGATTTTGGTTTTTGGAAATGGGGCATGGACTACACAGGCAGGAAATTCAAACTCAGTATGGCTATTTGAACTTAGAGTTGAGTTCAAACAAACTTCATTTTGACTGTTCCTGGGGCCTTGACCTGTTGTATGAGAGTCATGAATCGATGGAGTCAACATAGATGCCCTTGAAGGGTCTGATAAGTACCATAATCCAATTTTTAAAAAAATACCCAACCTTTAAACATGAAGAAAAGGTTTAAAAAACATCAAAAAAAGCAAAATTAGATTGTTCAGCCCTTCGAGCCTGCTCTCCATTCATTTTGATCATGACTGATCAACTAAATCAATATCCTGATCCTGCCTTGCCAGAGATCATTTTAAAAATTGTATGCTGGATTGATTTAGTTGGCTGTCAAATTGAAATCATCATCTATTTTTGCAGTTTTGAAAGAAGTCATCATTGATGTTTCCTATGGCTATTGCTATGTCAGAATGAATGTTTGGCTGTGTTTCACAGCTACCATTATCTCAGCAGGAGGTCTTGAGTTCACAGTTTGATTGACAGTTCAAAGTGGCTGTTAAGGGATTAGCTATCATTGATGTGAGGTCTGAATAGAAGTTATTTCTTGTATGAGATTAACCACTTGGTGGCATGGTGGCAGAGTGATTAGCACTGCTGCCTCACAGTGCCATGGACCCAGATTTGATTCATGGCTTGGGTCACTGTCAATGAGATCTGCACATTCTCCCCATGTCTGTGAGGCTTTCATCCAGGAGCTCCGGTCTTTTTTCCCACCATCTGAAAGACATGCTAGTGAGGTGTATTGGCCATGGTAAATTCTCTCACAGTGTATCTAAACAGGCACCGGGGTGTGACGACCAGGGAATTTCACAGTAACTTCATTGCAGTGTCAATGTAAGCCTACTTGTGACTAATAAATAGACTCTAATTTGTTAACCCTTTAAAGGGTTTGAACCTGTTTCGTGAATGGCAGTTTTTGCACTGGGGAGTGTAAGTAAGAGCTGTATTAGAATTTTAGAACCAAAAAGGGAAAAATGCAGGAAAGACTCAGCAGGTCTGGCAGCATCCGCGAAGAAAGAAACAGTTAAGGACAAAGAACAAAGAACAGTACGTCACAGGAACAGGTCCTTCAGCCCTTCAAGGCTGTGCTAATCATGTTTACCTATCTAGACTAACCGCATATGTCCCTTTATTCCCCTTTTGTTCATGCGTCTATCAAGATAAGTCTTAAATATGGCTAACATAAGTGCCTCAACCACTCACTTGGCAGTGCATTCCAGGCCCCACCACTCCCTGTGTAAAAAAACTTCCCCTGTACATCTCCACTGAACTTTCCCTCCTTATATTGAACTTGCCCCCACTTGTAATTGTCATTTCTGCCCTGGGAGGAAACTTCCAACTGTTCAGCCTACCTATACCTCTCTTAATTTTATAAACTTCAGTCAGGTCACCCCTCAGTCTCCGTCTTTCCAGGCAACATCTGTACTCTCTCCAAAGCCTCCACCTTCTTTCGGTAATGTAGTGACCAAAATTGGGCACAGAATTCCAAATGTTAATGGCCGGAACTTTACCGCCACGGGAATCAGAGCAGGTGAGAGGCGGACAATGCCAAGCTTTGTTGACCTTGGGCGGGGATTTTACAGTTTCAGGACAAGTCGGGCTGCAAAATCCTGCTCAATATTTTAAATGTGTGTGATTCTTATTAGATCTTTGGAAGGCTTTTTCATCTCCACCTCCACCTTGTTCCTGCGGTCTGCCCATGGTAGATAACAGGGTGTTTAGTTGTGAAGCTGCTATGGGGAGTATGAGGAGGCATGGCAGGTGAGTTGTTGGGGGAGGATGGGGTGGTAAGGGATGAGGAGTAGAGGGCTAAAGCTTTCTAAAATAATTGGGGAAAAGTCCCAGAGAACGTAGATGGTCCTTCTAACCAGCTTGCCTCAGCACTCACTGAGGATCTGTTTCTGGGGTCGGTGGACTTGAGTCAATTCTGCCCCCAGCTTCCCGGGACACAAATTGGGCCCTTTAAACAAGACTGGTCTGCCTAGTCGGGTAATTTCCAGACTTGAGCTACCTCCCTCGATATTGAAATTCCAGCCCATAATGTCTCAGTCCTAACCCTTACAAAAACACTCTCACAGTTGTAATACTTTTTATTAGACAATAATAATTGCTTCTCCACCAGGAGATTTTGGGATTACGTTTACACGCATGCCTACATTGCCACTAATTCCCAAGATCTCTCCAATATGAGTTGGAGCTTTTGATAATCAAAACTGCACTAACTTCAGACGATTAAAATCATAAAGCTCAGACATCTGGAAGCTTCTATACTGATAAGAAATAGGAATAAGATGATCAAATTTGAGTATAAAAAACTGAAGTCAAGGAAGGAGAAATAATTCAATTGTAAAATAACAATGAAAGTATGGGTATGGGAGCCAATTAGCGTATGCAGAGAATTCAGGAGAATACAGTTCCCACTCGCAACCATGTATCGGGATATCATTGAACCTGGAGATGATTGGGTAACCTTTCCTTTTCCCTGTCAGTCATGCCTGGAAATGGCACTGCTATGAATAGCTGGGAGTTGATTTTACATACGTTTTTTAAAAATTAATGCACGTGATGTTGTTCGCCACTGGCTAGGGCAGCATTCCTTATCCATCCTTAGTTACCCTTGAGAAGGTGGTAGTGAGGCTCCTTCTTAACCGCTACAGTCGCTGTGGTATAGGTATACCCATTGTGCTGTTAAGGATGGAATTCCATAATTTTGACCCAGCAATGGTAAAGGGATGCAATATATTTCCAAGTCAAGATGGTAGGTCACTTGAAGGGGAAGCGCCAGGTGGGGCTGTTCCCAGGTATCTGCTGCCCTTGACCTCCTCAATGGTTGCAGTCGGAAGATCCTGCCTAAGGAGCCCTGCAGTACATTTTGTAGATGGTACACACTGCTGCTACTCTTTGCTGGTGGTGGAGGGAGTCAATGTTTGTGGAAGGGGTGTCAATCAAGCAGGCTGCTTAGTCTTGGATGGTGTCAAGCTTCCTGAGTATTGTTGGAGTGGAATTACTCCAGGCAATTGAAGAGTATTCCATCACTTTGCAGACTCATGCCTCATAGATGGTGGACAGGCTTTGGGGAGTCAGGAGGTGAATTACTCACTGCAGGATTCCACCTGCTCTTGTAGCTGCAGTATTTATATGGCTGGTCCAAATCAGTTTTGGGTCAATGGTAATCCCCAGCATGTTGATAATAGGAGATTCTGTGATAGTAATGTCAATGAACATCAAGGGGTAATGGTTAAATGGTCTGTTATTGGATAATCCCATTGACATCAGTCTACTATGTACCTTTGATGCCACACTCTTGTCAACCAATGGCTGTGATTCCAGGCACGAGTTCTGTTTGCTGCAGTGTACAGAGACTTTTTTAAAAATGTTTTGTATTAGTGCACCGCTTAAGTAGACTCAGGTGGCTGAATAAGTAGACTTTGCTGTAAAATAGTCTGCTCGCTGCGCTGTCCTTCCGAAGTCGGGGCCTACTTCAAATTCATTGGACCCAGTTGGTTCAACAGAAAGACTTTAATTTTTATAGCAATTTTCATGACTATAGTACATCTCAAGGCAACTTACAATCAATAAACTACATTTGAAATCTTATCAGTGTTGTACTGCAGGCACCTTTGATTCAGTCTGCCCAGTGTACCCCTGACTTTCCCATAGCTCAAACATCTGACATGGGGGCCTTGTGCAAACCTAATGGCTCTTTGTCACTTGGTCTCAGATGTGTTGCTTGTGTCTCAGTAACTAGATGGTTATTGATGTGATCTGACTAACACACTGGACAGCGCAGATCATGATTTTCTCAGGTGCTAGACATATTTGCAGTGTTTTGTACTTTTATACATGTAACTTAAGTCACTGTTGAGTGGGTAGATACAGGCTTTCCAAGAGCCTAATGCTGGTTTATATTTTTTCCCACTTTGGAATAAAGTATTTCAGAGAACAAGCTTGCTTTCTTGTCAATTTAAGTGTAGCTTCTTATGCATTAGATTTGTCGCTGTTAATGGAACTTGTAGTCGAAGGACTGTCACACTGTGTGGGTGTGATGCTTACAAGACTTCTTCACAACATAGAAAATATGATTAATGTATGAGTTTTCCTAGAGTTCCTTTTCCTTCTATTATATTTCCTGCTGATTGTTGGATGAGAATGACAACTATTTGAGAACAACAAGTTCACACATTGATTTGTGCTTTGTCCGGAATTAGCTGCTTTCAGCAGAGATGGCAAAAGGTGCTGCAGTTGTACTATCCCCCCTCGCCCCAGTGCTGGCAAAGTTGGGAAAGGGGCCCAAGTGGAAATGGGGAGGGTGGGAAGAGAACAAAACCTGAATAGGTAAACACGGGATGAAGTTCATGGCTCGTAGAATTGGTGCTCAAACAAAGCTTATTCTGAGGAGTGCTCATTGGACAGAGGGACAGCGTAGAGGGTCTACAGCCCAGTGAGACCAAGAACTTTCAATAGAAAAGGGAAGAGCATTTGGCAGAAGCAGGGAAAGTAACAAACGGCAAAATATATGTACTTAATGATTGCAACTGGAGACAATTTGGATACGCTTTTTGCTAATGGGATAATCATACAATCCCACAATGCAGAAGAGAGCCATTTGACCATCAATCCTACATTGATAACCACCCAGGCCCTATCTCAGTAACCCCATGTTTTTACCCTAGCTAATCTCCCTGGCACTAAGGGGCAATTTAGCATGGCCAATCCATTTAACCTGCACACCTTTGTACTGTGGGAGGAAAGCGGAGCACCCGGAGGAAACACACGCAGACATGGGGAAAACAGACAGTCACCCAAGGCCAGAATCTAACCTGGGTTCCTGGCACTATGAGGCAGCAGTGCTAACCACTGTACCACCCAGGAATGCCAAGAATTAGTGAGCATACTGTCCTTTGACACAAGATCATAGTTGAGCATCATCCTTTTGTTTAAGTTTATTCTTTCATAGGTTGAGAAGGTTGAGAAGCAACCTGATAGAGGTTTATAAGATGTTGAGAGGAATAGAAAGGATGGATTCTTGAAGGCTATTTCCCAGGGCTGAAATGATCGCTACGAATGGACACAAGTTTAAGGTGCTGGAGTGCAAGTACAAGAGGAGATGTTAGGGGTAAGTTTTTCACTCAGAGGGTGGTGAGTGAATGAAATCAGCTGCCGTCAGTGGTGGTAGAGGCGAACTTGCTGGGGTCTTTTAAAAGACTTCTGGATGAGTACATGGGATTTAATGGGATTGGGAGTTACAGATAGTTCTATGGCCTGGTAGGTAAAGATATGATCGGCACAACTTGTGGGCCGAAGGGCCTGTTTGTGCTGTAATGTTCTATGTTCTATGGGATGTGGGTGTTACTGGCAAGGCCAGCATTTTGTGCCCATCATTAATTCTGCTTGAACTGAGTGGATTCCAAGACCATTTTGGAGATCAGTTGAGAATTAACCTGTAGCTCTGGAGTCATGTGTAGGCCAGACCAGGTAAGAATGGCAGATTTCCTTCTCTAAAAGGACATTAGTGAACCAAATGGCAATTAATTATTGTTCCATGGTCACTGTAACTAGCTTTCAGTTGCAAAGATTTTATGAATTGAATTTAAATTCAAGTTAATTAACTGGAGACATATGTTCAAATCCCAACATGGCAGCTGTGGAATTTAACATGGAAATAAACCTGGAATTAAAAGCTCATCTCATGGTGACCAGAAAACCTTTGTAAATTGTCATAAAAATCCATCTAGCTTTCTAATGTCCTTTAAGAGAAGAAATATGCCATCCTTACCAGGTATGAACTATCTGTGACTCCAGATGTACAGCACTGTGGTTGGCTCTTAAATGAACTCTTCAATGGTCAAGCAAGCTATTCAATTGTATCGGGGCACCACAAAGTATGAAAGGACTGAAAATGAATAGATCGCTCAGCATTGACGTAGGCAGCATCACTGCCAGAGATGACAACGGCAAACCTAGCTGCTTCAACACTGCTGAATCCTCCTTACTAACATTTGAGGGCTTGTGTCAAAATTGGGAGGGCTAGTTCTTCGATTAGACAAGCAAAAGCCTGACATAGTCATCCTTATGGAATCACTTACCTTCCAGGCAATTCCCCAAACATCATCCCTGGATATATCTTGTCCCATTAGGAGAATAGGGCAGCACAGTGGTGTACAGTCAGGAGAAAATTGCTCTGGATTCAACACTAACTCTAGACCCCATGGTAATGCATGGTACCAGGTCAAACATGGACAAGGAAACCTCCTGCTGATTACTATTTACCACTGCACCCCTCGTACCCAACTAGCTGATGAGTCAGTACCCCTTGCTCCATGTTGAACACTACTTAGAGGAAGTTGTAAAGGTGCAGAATATATTCTAGGTCGGGGACTTCAGTGTCCAACACCAAGGATGGTTTGGTAGCGCCACCACAGACCAAGCTGGCTGGGTCCTAAAGGACATAGCTGCTAGACTGGGACTGTGCTGAGGGAAGAAATTAGCAATATCAAAAAATCTTCTTGACCTCATCCGCACAATCTACCTGCCACAGACAGATCGGTCTGTGACATTGTCAGTATGAGTGACCACTGCACTGCTGCTGTGGGGCCAAAGTCCTGTCTTCACATTGAGGATATCCCATTGTGCTGTATGGCATTACAACCAAGATAAATGGGATAGATTTTGAACAGATATTATTGGAACTCAAAATTGGGCATTCATGAGGCATTGCGGCCTCCAAAACAGCAGAATTATATTCAACCACAATCTGTAACTGCATATTCCTCCATTCCACATGATCCTTAACCTAGGGATCAGTGAAGTGTTGTGATAGTAGTGCAATATATATATATATATTGTTTTTTCCTTATGTTTAAGGGAATTTTTAAAAACTCTGCTTTATACTATATGCAGTCAGTATGTCTGGAAGGAATACAGCTCAGAGTTTGGGGGAGCAGGATAATTACTCATTTCAACTTTGCAAGTGTTTATTTCAAGTAGAACTAATGGACATTTGTTATTTAAGTTCCCTTGAGATTTTGGCTTAGAGTGATTGACAGAATAATGTGATGCTGTGGTTAATGTACAGAACTGGGTCTGTAGCAGAGAGAGAAAAATGCTTTTGCAGAAAGTAGTTATTTGCAGCTTAAGCTTGGTTGAATTTATAAGAATTTTGCAGGCTTCTGGAATTCTACCTTTCTCTGAAAGCTCCAAGACTGTTAACAAAATGTTAAGACAAGTATGCCTGGGTTTGCCGACTCCATTTTGTTAAAAGTGAGTTTGGTTTATGAATGAATTTGGCTTACTTGGAATTGGAGCAGTTATAAGCTGGAAAATAAAGTTGTTTCTTTTCATTTTTAAATATTGCCTAACTGTTAATGGTTAAACTGATGAATTTGTTAGCATTATATTTGAACTGTGTTATTAAATAAAGCTTGCTTCACTATAAAAAGATCCCTACTTTGTCAGTGGAATAATTCCTGGAAAGATACTTTCTTCACATTTACGCCAAAATAGAAACTTATTGGGATCTCATCAGGCTTCCTAAATTTAACTTGGGATTCTGCTCCGGGACCCTAACAAGGAGGTCATGCAGAGAGCAGTACCAGGCATGCCTAAAAATGAGGTGTCAGCCTGATGGAATTATAAGACAGGACAACTTATGTGCCAAACAGTATAAGCAGAGAGTGATAAAAATACAAGCTATCCTACAACCAATGGATCAGACCTAAGCTCTGCAGTCTTGCCACATACAATTGTGAATGAAACTGAT
Organism: Sphyrna mokarran; assembly: GCA_024679065.1. Classification (NCBI taxonomy): domain Eukaryota; kingdom Metazoa; phylum Chordata; class Chondrichthyes; order Carcharhiniformes; family Carcharhinidae; genus Sphyrna; species Sphyrna mokarran. The sequence continues at coordinate 8,468,296 of JAGIQG010000027.1, read as the reverse complement.
CAAACAAACAACTCACCAGAGGAGGAAATTCTTCAAATATCCTCATTCTCGATGATGGGGAAGCCCAGCATTTTAGCGCAAAAGATAAAGCTCAAGCATTGTAGATAATTAAGTGCTGAGTGGATATTTTATTTCAACATCCTCTTGAGGTCACCAGCATCACAGGTACCAGTGTTCAGTTAATTTAATCCCACTCCAAGTAAGATCAAGTATCAGCTGAAGGCACTGGATACCAATTTGGTCCCTGACAATATTCTGGCATTTGCCCTGAAGATTTGTGCTGCAGCAATATCCATGTCCCTAGCCAAACTGTTCCTGTGCAGCTATAACATGGCAACATGGCCAATCACACCCATTTCCCCTCACAACCTCCCCCCCAACTCTGACTCCTAGCCTGATCACAGCTTTGATCCAAACTTTGACAAAAGAGCTGAATTCAAGAGACGAGTTGAGAGTGACAACCCTTGACATCAAGGCAGCATTTGAATGAGTGTGGCATCAAGGAGCCCAGAGAAACTGAAGTCAATGAGAATCAGGAAAACTCTCCATTGGTGTTGGAGACCCAAGATCTCAGTTCGGGAACATTGCTGCAAGATCTCTCAGGTTATTGTCTCTGACCCAACCATCTTCAGCTGCTTCATCAATGACCTTCCCCCCATCAAAAGATTAGAAGTTGTAATGTTCGTAGATAATTGTCCAATGTTCAGCACCATTTGCAAGTTCTTGCATACTGAAGCATTCCATGTTCAACTACAGCGAGATCTCGACAATATCCAGGATTGGCCTGACAAATGGCAAGTGTGATTCAGGACCACAAAAGCACCAGACAATGATCACCTCCAATAATGGAGAATCTAATCATCTCTCCTTGACACTCAGTGCCACTACCATCACTGAATCTCCCAATATTAATACCTGGGGGCTACCATTAATCAAAAGCTGAACTTGGCCAGCTATATAAATGCTGTTGGTACAGGAGTAGCTCACAGTTTACCCTCTAATTTCAGCTTCTCTGTCATTTGGCCATTCACACTTTCTATTCTCTTTATGGGCTGTCATTAACATCTCTTAGCCTTTCTCCTTGTTTTTGGGGCTATGACTCATCTTTCATTCCTTCACCCTTCAGTATAAATATTTCTCACTTTCTATGCCTTTTAGCTTTGACAAAGGGTTGTCTGGACTCAAAACATCAGCTCTTCTCTCTCCTTACAGATGCTGCCAGACCTGCTGAGATTTTCCAGCATTTTCTCTTTTGGTTTCAGATTCCAGCATCAGCAGTAATTTTCTTCTGGATAATGATGTAATGACTTTAACAAGGCCCACGATTGCGGATTTCTTAGAACGTGAGGCTCCCTGATTAAGACAATCAGTGAGTCCTGCATGTGCAAAATCAGGGCTACTGGCAGTCCCGGTTTATACTCTGTACCAGGAAGTACCTGCCTGAGTGTTGCTTACTATGTATATAAAACTAAACCTGATGAAGGGACACTGGCCCCGGAGGAGTTATTTCAAACAAGAGTGAAGCAGTCAGATTGGCTGGTAGCTCTATCAGTTTTGGCAGTATCAAGTGTGGATTGTGGGCAATGCCAGAATTGCAGCCAGGGACAAGAAGAAAACCTATGGATCCCAGAGCCACATACTCTCAGGGTCTGGGCTGGGGCAATTTGAGCATTTTAGGGAGGGGAGAGGGTGGCTTGCTTAATGTGGCAGGTCAGTAGGACAAAAGTGGGTGGCACTGGATGGCAAGATGGCATAGTGGTTAGCATTGCTGCCTCACAGCGCAGGGACCCGGATTCGATTTCTGGCTTGGGTCATTTTCTGTGCAGAGTCTGCATGCTCTCCCCAGGTCTGCGTGGGTTTCCCCGGATGCTCAGATTTCCTCTCACAGTCTGAAAGATCTGCTGGTTAGCTGGATTTGCCATGCTAAACTCTTCTCAGTGTACCCGAGCAGGTGCTGGAGTGTGACGGTTAGGGGATTTTCACAATCAATTTATTGCCATGATAACGTAAGACTAATTGTCACACTAATAAATAACACTGAACTTTAAACTTTGTAAAGTTTATTTATTAGTCACAAATGAAACTTACATTAACACTGCAATGAAGTTACTGTGAAATTCCCTGGCACCTGTTGGGTCAATGCACCTAACTAGCATGTCTTTCAAAATATGGAAGGAAACCAGAGCTCCCGGAGGAAACCCACACAGAACAGAGAGAACATGCAAACTCTACACAGACAGTGACCTGAGGTCAGAATCAAACCCAAGTTCCTGGTGCTGTGAGGCAGCAGTGCTAACCACTGTGCCTCCATGCCTCATTTATGACAATTTAACAGCTTCATGGTCTGTTTTTACTGCTAGGAGCTGACATCATCTCAACCTATTTGACACAGTGAAAGGAAACTGAATACAAAAAGCATTGGTGCTCAGACCACCCTCTTGTTTTTGTAATTATAGTATTATTTCTGCACTGATACCTCAGGCAGCATGTTTTGGTGTCTGGATTTGTCAAAGCAATTCAGCGACGCACCTGGCTTTAAGCTTATGTTATGAAAATACTTAATCCGATATTAATACTCAAATGAAAAAATAATTAACCTTCGCACAGCAATGATCTTTTCTCAATTAAAATTTTTACGGTCATTCAATTTCTCTAAGGGATTTCTGTGGCAATTGGTAAAGGTTGGAGGGGAGTTGCATCATTGGTCTGTGTTTGTGGGTGCGATTGCACACAGTTGTAAAAGGCGCACACTAGATTATGAGATACCTACAATATTGTTCTACGTGTCATCAGGTGAGATTTTCAATAATAATTTAACTTGATAGTTTTCTCTGTCCAACAAATAAATGATAGGAGGAGTTGGCATAGAAATGAACAAATTCGGTAATCGATTTCCTCCTGGTGTTAATGCGTGTCCTGTATGAAATTTGAAATGTGCAACAAAAAGATAGGAGATTCTCTTTGAACATTTGTTGAGGAGCGTGAAGCCTTTGATAAATGCAAACGTGTTATAAACACCGACAGCTTTGTACTGGGAGAATCTAAAGGATCATTGAGTTCTGAACTCTCAAAGGTAGCTTCAAGTTATGTGCTTATTTATTTAAGTGTCAATGATACCAGTTTCACTTATAGCTTCAGGTCTAAAGCGTCACTTCCATATTGCTGTCAACTCATCTGGATGTGTGACCTGACTTGACTTTAGTTGGGTCCAGTTAGGGGTGTGGTGAGAATCAGCTAGTGATCGGATTTGGGTAATAACTTCACAGTTAATGTGAGAAACTAAAATGGCAAGAGTTAATTAGGCTGAAGGCAGACTTTGACGGAGTTTGCTTATGTCTTGCGTTGTCATGGAGCATTTGTGGCAGTGCAAAAGTCGGACATTGAGCTTCAGGTCTTGATATTTTGAAACAGCTAATTAAGACTTTAGAATGTTGGAACAGTTGATTATGCCCGAAGAGAGTGTGGGTTCAGAGGGCAAAGTCACAGAATAAGGTGGTGCTCATTTAAGACAGATTGGAAGAATTTCTTCTCTCAAAGAGTGGTGAATCTTTAGAATTCTTCATTGATTAGATTTTATTTATCATTTTCAGATGTATTAACAGTGTAAAATATTGTTTCTTGCATGCTATACAGACAAAACGTACTGTTTATGGAGAAGGAAATGAGAGAGCACAGAATGTAGTGTTACAGTCATAGCTAGGGAGTAGAGAAAAATCAATTTAATGCAAGGTATGTCCCTTCAGAAGTCTGACAGCATCAGGGAAGAAGCCGTTCTTGAGTCGGTTGGTATGTGACCTCATCTTCACACAGGAAGCTGTGGAGGTCGAATCCTTGAACATTTACAAGACACTTACATTGAATATTAAAAATTGGCAAGTCATGCTGCAACTGTATAGAACTTTAATTAGGTCTCATTTGAAATATCGTGTGCAATTCTGGTCAGCACAAAGCAGAAAGATGTGGATGCTTTGGAGAGGTTATAGAAGAGGTTTACCAGGATGCTGCCTGGTCTGGAGGGTATTGGCTATGAGGAAAGGTTGGATAAACTGGTTTGTTCTCACTGGAATGACAGAGGTTGAGGGGTGACCTGATAGGGGTTTACAAGATTATAAGTGGCATGGACAGAGTGGATAGTCAGATGCTCTTTCCTAAGTGGAAAAGTCAAGTACTTGGGAACATAGGTTTAATGTGTGTGGGGAAAAGTTTAGAGGAGATGTGCGAAGCAAGTTTTTTTTTACACAGAGAATGGTGAATGTCAGGAACGCGCTGCCTGGGGAGGTGGTGAGAGCAGGTACGATAGCAGCACTTAAGGGGCAAATAGATGAATACATGATGGGAGTGGAAGGATACGAACTCCATAAGCACATACAGTTTTAGTTTAGCTTAGAGGGCCGAAGGGCCTGTTCCTGTGCTGTACTGATCTTTGTTCTTTGAGCTCAATAGGTTTTGAGTCTGTTGGGGAATTGAAGGATAAGGCAGGAAAGTGGCTTTTGTGAATGTTAGTCATTAAAGAGTGGAGCAGGCTCGAAGGGCTGAATGGCCTACTTCTGTTCCAATTTCTTATGGTTTTGTGGTCTTAAGGGGTAAATATGAAAGTGTAGCAATGTCCTTGGAAAACACTGGGATATGTGGACGTGCAGATAGGATTGTTCATATGCTTCAGTAGCTATCAGAACGGGAATGGAAGAGTTGGGTAAAGAGGTAGAATAAGAATAAGAATGTTAAGAATAGAAGATTGGTTAGGGCAAGATTAGGGCCAGTCATAGACAGCAGTGGGAAGTTGTGCGTGGAGCCTGAAGAGATTGGTGAGGCACTGAATAAATATTTCTCTTCGGTATTCACGCAGAGTGCTGGAAATGTAGCTGTGGAGAGCACTGAGGTACAGGGTTGCAAATTGGGGAGTATTGTAGTAGATAGGGAGGATGTGTTAGAAATTCTCGAGGGTTTGAAGTTGGATAAGTCCCCTGGGCCGGACGGGATTTACCCTAGGATTCTCTGGGAGGCAAGAGAGGAGATTGCAGAGCCTCTGGCTCTGATCTTCAGGTCCTCGTTGGTTACGGGTGTGGTTCCGGAGGACTGGAGGATAGCGAATGTGGTCCCATTGTTTAAGAAGGGGAAGAGAGACCTTCCTGGGAATTATAGGCCAGTGAGTCTTACTTCTGTTGTGGGCAAGGTATTGGAGAGAATTATTAGGGATAGGATTTATAGTTATTTAGAGAGAAATGAATTGATTGGGGATAGTCAGCATGGTTTCGTGAAGGGTAGGTCATGCCTTACTAACCTCATTGAGTTTTTTGAGAAAGTGACCAGAGAGGTGGATGGGGGTAAGGCGGTTGATGTAGTATATATGGACTTTAGTAAGGCTTTTGATAAGGTGGCCCATGGAAGACTTCTACAGAAAATGCAGATGTGTGGAATAGAGGGTGATTTAGCTAATTGGATTAGAAATTGGCTGGCAGATAGAAGACAGAGGGTGGTGGTTGATGGGAGATATTCATCGTGGAGTTCGGTGACGAGTGGTGTGCCTCAGGGGTCTGTTTTGGGGCCCCTGCTGTTTGTAATTTTTATAAATGATCTGGATGAGGGTATTGAGGGATGGATCAGTAAATTTGCAGATGATACTAAAGTTGGTGGTGTGGTAGATAGTGAAGAGGGGTGTTTTAGTTTACAGAGTGACTTGGACAAGTTGCAGAGCTGGGCCGAGAGGTGGCAAATGGAGTTTAATGTGGAAAAGTGTGAGGTAATGCACTTTGGCAGGAACAATAAATGTGTAGAGTATAGGGCTAATGGTAGGGCTCTTAATAGTGTTGAGGAACAGAAGGATCTTGGTGTATGTGTCAATAGATCCCTGAAAGAAGGCAGTCAAGTGGATAAAGTTGTTAAGAAGGCTTATGGAGTCTTAGCTTTTATTGGTAGGGGGATTGAATTTAGGAGCCGCAGCATCATGTTGCAGCTGTACAAAACTCTAGTGCGGCCGCACTTGGAGTATTGTGTGCAGTTCTGGTCGCCACATTATAAGAAAGATGTGGAGGCATTGGAGAGGGTACAGAGGAGGTTTACTAGGATGTTGCCTGGTATGGAGGGCAGGTCCTATGAAGAGAGGTTGAAGGATTTGAGGTTGTTTTCGTTAGAAAGGAGGCGGCTAAGAGGGGATCTTATTGAAGCATATAAGATGATTAGAGGTTTGGATAGGGTGGACAGTGATAGCCTTTTTCCTAGGATGGAGAAAGCTAGCACGAGGGGACACAACTTTAAATTAAGGGGTATGAGTTATAGGACGGATATCAGAGGTAGGTTCTTTACTCAAAGAGTGATTAGGGAGTGGAATGCCCTGCCTGCAGCTGTTGTAGATGCGCCAAGTTTGGTGGCGTTTAAGAGGTTAGTTGATAAGTATATGGATGAGAAGGGAATGGTTTAGTTAGGAGGGGCATTGCTTTTTATTTTGGTCGGCACAACATCGAAGGCCGAAGGGCCTGTTCTGTGCTGTATTGTTCTATGTTCTATGTAGTTGCTGATTAGCAATGCTGACTGCAACAGCTTAGTCTTCAGACAAGTGTAATAATCTTGAGAAATGGAAGGGAATTCTGACAGGGCTGCAAGCAATGGTAAAAGATTCAGAGGAAACCCACATCCTCTACGGAAGAAAGAGGACTGCCATTAGCATTTCTTGCTAGAAGAGAGATAATCCCCATGTTTCATCTGTAAATGGCTCCACTGACTGCATACGAACATGCAGATTAGGAGCAAGAGTAGGCCACTTGGCCCCTCAAGCCTGCTCCACCATTCAAGATGGGCAGCACGGTGGCACAATGCTTAGCACTGCTGTCTCAGTGCCAGAGACCTGAGTTCGATTCCAGCTTCCACTCACTGTCTGCATGTTCTCCCCATGTCTGCATGGGTTTCCTCTGGGTACTCTGGTTTTGTCCCACAGTTTGAAAGACATGCTGGCTTGGTGTATTGGCCATGCTAAATTCTCCCTCACTGTACCCAAATGGCCACCAGAGTGTGGAACTAGGGGATTTTCACAGTAACTTCATTGTTATGTTAATGCAAACCTACTTGTGACACTAATAAATAAACTTCTAAACTTTAAGATGGCTGATCTGATTGTAACTTCAGCCACTGCCCCTGCCGATAATCTTCCCATTGCCTCAATCCCCCTTGTGACCAAGAATCTATCCAGCTCTGTTAAAAATATTCAAAGACTTGCTTCTATTGCCTTTTGAAGATGAGGTCCAAAGACTCACGACCCTCTGAGATAGATTTCTTTTCATCTCCACCTTAAGTGAGCAATCCTTTATTTTTAAAAGCACTGGCCCCTAGTTCTAGATTCTCTGACAAGAGGAAACATCTTCACCACATGCACCCTGTCGAGACCCCTCAGGATTACAAAGACTTTGATCAAGAATCCTTCTCATGTTTTACACCAACAAGCCAAGGATAGCATTATAAGGATGATGATTAATCGGCACTCGCCATCCTGAGAAGTCGTGTAACATGTTGCCGTCAACTCTCCCACTGCCACTTAATGCTCAGCTAAGTATTGATTGATGGGGCAGGTCTACCATCCACCCTTGGAAGGAAGACCAGGTTAGCCAACAGCTCTCCAACTCATCCAAGCACAGTGCTGCAGTCCTGCCTGGACCATTGGAAAGATAAATCCCTGGGGTTCTGGGAATGGAGAATAGGGGTGATCTTCCTGGGGGTTGGAATGGGGTGGGGGAGAATGATCATGATATCACGAGGGAAGGAGGCCCATAACTCCAATGTCCCAGAGACATTGTCCCAACTCTGAGGGGACCTTCAGAGTGAGAATACCCACTCCCCTCCCCTTCCCCCTCCCCCACCCCCCACCCATTCTACCTCTTGTTTCCAAGATGGAGAAAAGTTTTTTCAGTTTTCCATTGTGCTTACATCCATTCCTGCCAACCTGTGACAAAGAGTTCCACAGATTCAGCACTCTGGCTGAAAAAATTCTTCCTCATTTGTTTTAAAGGATCATCACTTCAGCCTGAGTTTGTGCCCTCTGGTTCTAGTTTTCCCTAATGGAAACACCCTCTCCACATCCACTCTATCCAGGCCTCGCAGTATCCTGTAAATTTCAATAAGATCCCTCTCTCATCCTTCTGAACTCCAACAAGTATAGACCCAGAGTCCTCAACCATTCCTTATACAACAAGCTCTTCATTCCAGGGATCATTCTTGTGAACCTCCTCTGGACCCTTTCCAAGGCAGCACATCCTTCCTTAGATGTGGGTCCAAAACTGCTCACAATATTCCAAATGGGATCTGACCAGATCCCTGTACAGCCTCACAAGTACATCCCTATTCTAGTCCTCACAACACAAATGCATTTGCTTTCCTAACTACCGGCTGAACCTGCAATGTTAACCTTAAGAGAATCTTGAACAATGATTCCCAAGTCCCTTGTTTCTGAAAACTACTCCTGGATCCATCTGGACTGGGCTTTGCACAGTCCAGGATTGAGGAGAATGATACAAACAGCATCAATATTGCTACTTAGAATTCACATTGGGTGAAAGCAGCCAAAGCCTTTGAAGCAGTCTTCAGTTTGGCAGATAACCTGTCAATCAGCATCAAAAACCTCTCTCAGCAAACGAGGAAAATTATGCAGCAAGTAATTATTTTTCCCCTCCAGTGATGCAGCAAATGAAGGTCGAGAGTGCAGAGATTTAATTGGCTGCTTAATGTGTTACAGATGTTGGGGGTAGCATTAACTGTTTTTAATTGGTTGATCCCTTAATTTGTAACTTTCTGTGATTCCTCCAATAGTTCAGTACTCCAGCCCCAACAATCACATTTTGATTTAATGTTTTAAGTTTCCTTTAGACTTTGGTTTTTGTTCGGGCTGTCCCCCCTTCCTTTTTTAGGGGCTGCCCCTTTTAATTTGTCCCTAAGTTAATTTGAGTTTGTTTATTTGATTGGTGCCTAAAAGACTACAGTACTCCGGGAGCTAGGTACAATTCATACAGTCCAGAAGGAGGCCATTCATACTTGTGGGGTTGATTATTGCCACCAAATCTTTCTTGTTTTACACTCAATTTTTTTCAATCAATAGTGGAATTCTCACCAACTTTTACTGGTGCACCATAGAGAGCATCTTTTCTGGATGTATCACAATTTGGTATGGTTCCTGCTCTGACCAAGATAGGTAGCACAGTGGTTAGCACTGCTGCTTCACAGTACCAGGGACCAGGGTTCAATTCCTGGCTTAGGTCACTGTCTGTGTGCACAATCTCCCTGTGTCTGCATGGATTTCTTCCGGGTGTTCCAGTTTCCTCTCATTCTGAAAGATGTGCTGGTTAGGTACATTGACCCAAAAGGTGTCAGAGTGTGGCGACTAGGGGAATTTCACAGTAACTTCATTGCAGTGTTAACATAAGCCTTACTAATAAGTAAAGTTGAGGAAAATACAAAGGATTGTGAGCGAAGCCCAGTCCATCACGAACACCAGCCTCCCATCCATTGACTCTGGCTGGAATTTTACTGGCATGCCAGCCCCGATTCCAGAGGCAGGCTTGGCCCAGAGAATGGCATTCTCCGTTGGCCTTGGGTGGGATCGTGTGAAACCTGGGCAGACGTGCTGGTAAAATTCCGCCTTCTGTCTTCACTTCCTATTGCTTCAAAAAAAGCATCCAGCATAATTAAGGGTCCATGCACCCCAAACATTCTCTCTTCCATCTTTCTCTGTTGGAAAAATATAGAAAAATCTGAGTTCATGTGTTAAACACACACGAAAAGCTTCTTCCCTGCTGCCATTAGACTTTTGAATGGACCTATCATACATGGTGCTGATCTTTCTCTACACCGCAGCTAAGACTGTGGCTGGAATTCTCCCATCCTACTTGCGGGTGGGGAATGGACTATGTAAAGGTTCACTGACCTTGGGTGGGGCTCTGTAGGTTTTAGGCAAATGCAGCCAGACAGAATCTCATTCTATATTTTGCACCCTCTCCCTAAGTACTCTATGAATGGTATGTTTTGTCTGTACAGTGCACAGGAAACAATGCTTTTCACTGTATCCCAGTATGTGACAAAACTAAATCACATCAAATCTCTATTCAGTCCAGCAGGACCTGCTGTGGGTGAAGTCAGAAAATCTGATCTAGCATTTTTCATAGAAATATAGAAGATATGAACAGGAGGAGGCCATTTGGCTCTTTGAATCTGCTCTGCCATTCATTACAATTATGAGTGATCATCCAATTCAATAGCTTAATCCTGCTTTTTCCCCCATAATCTTTGATCCCCGTTAATCCTAAGTGCTATATCCAGCAGCCTCTTTAATGCAGTCATTGTTTTGGCATCAACTACTTCCTGTGGTAATGAATTCCACAGGCTCACCACTCTTTGGGTGAAGAAATATCTCTTTATCTCCATCCTAAATGATCTACCCTGAATCCTCAGACTGTTACTATTGGTCCTGGACTTCCTGGATTCCATTGGGAGTATCTTCCCTATATCTACTCTATGTAGTCCTGCCAGAATTTTATAAGTCTCTATGAGATCTCCCCCTCCTCTCATTCGTCTGAACTCCAGGGAAAACAATCTTAGTCAATCTCTCCTCATACACCAGTTTCACCATCCTCGGAATCAGCCTAGTAAACTTTATCTGCACTCCCTCGAGAGCAAGAACATCTTTCCTGGAAAACTGCACACAATAGTCTAGGTGTGGCCTCACCAAAGCCATGTATAATTGCAGCAACACATCCCTGCGAGAGATTTTGAATACAGGATCAATGAAGGCCAACATGCCATTTGTCTTCTTTACCATCTGCTGCACCTGCATGCTTACCTTCAGTGACTAGTGCACAAGGACACCCAGATCTCGCTGCACACTCCCCTCCCTCCCAATTTACAGCCATTCAGGTAGTAATCTGCCTTCTTGTTTTTGCTTCCAAAATGAATAACCTCACATTTATCCAAATTAAACTGCATCCGCCATTGATTAGCCCACAACCCAACATCATCAGGTCATTCTGAAGGATCTCTGCATCCTCATCACAGTTCACTCTCCCACCCAACTTGGCATCATCTGCAAACTTTGAGATGTTGCATTTTGTTCCCTCATTCAAATCATTAATATATATTGAGTACAGCTTGGTCCCAGCACCGATCCCTGTGGCACCCCACTAGTTAGAGCCTGCCAATTTGAAAAGCATCTATTAATCCCTACTCTGTTTCCTCTCTGCCAACCAGTTTTCTTTCCATCCAGATCAAGAAGTGACTCTTCAGATAGAATTCTCATATTCTTCCATTGGCGGGATCAATGGGTGTGGGAGAAGGAAGGTGGGGTGGGGGAATGATGGACCTCCTGCTGAATTCTAAAAGTCAATTTCATGCCAGTGTGCAATTACAGTGAGATCTTCCGATGTTGTCTGCCAAGGAGATCGGGACCCTGATGGAGGCTGGGATGAAACCAACTGTATCTCACTAATGGGACGCAATTGTTCCCTCTCATGCCTGAATCTTTGCGACACCAGAGGGAAAACCTGTCAGTTCTGAATATATCTGGCCAACATGGTGACCAGGACTTACTTGAAGAAAGCCTGGAGCTACCTCTAGAGTTTGGGATGGATGCCACTAGTGATCTTGGACTCTGGAACACCACAGCAGTGGGTGAGGGAAGCATCTGTCAGATGCTTCTTCCAGCTTCAGTGTCTCAAGAAGGTCTATCTTCTTCCTCCAACAGCGAGTCAGTGATGTTGAGTGTCTTTTAAATATGGCACCCACTTACGATGATGGACCCATACCATCAAGCTCACCCTGCTACTGAAGACAGCACAAAACCTTCAGATGCAAAATTAAGTAGGATGAAAGATATGGCATGGTTTCCCATCAATTTGCACAGTGGGCAATACTCCACATCGCCATCTCTGCTATGGGACTGAGTCCCTGATTGGAGCATTCCCTTGGATTTGAAATGCAGCCAAGCTGTTTAAAACAAAGTTGCTTCCACACAAAAAAAATGGGGAGTGGTCAATGAAAAGGCAAGGGTAAGAAAGTAAGCTCTTAGAAAAAATTTGAAATGCTTCTGTCAAATGCTAGGCTCTAGCTCAGAGGTGAGACTTGCGCTTTGTGATGATATTCTATCTTTAGGAAATGTATTCATATCATGTTTCTTGTAAGGGGTATGTTTAAAATTCAGCTGTTTTACATAGTGCCAATTTGTCTGCAAATTGGCGCAGCTTGCATGCTGAGTGCGAAGGCTAATAAATGATTTTAGCTGGGGTATGTGCTTGTTTTAATCTGGGTTAATAAATTTTTGTTTATTTGGTTTTTCTCCCGTGTTTCAGAGCAGGGTTTTGATGAGGGTGATTAACAGAGATAATCATGTGCTGAAGTGGAGGAGCTAAAGGAAAAGCAAGCAGTTCTGAAAGAGCAAGAGATGTTTATCTCTCTCTCTCTCTCTCTCGAGACTGCTGTTTGGGACTTGCTCAGAAAAATGAGTCTCTTTCTCTCTGTCTCCAGAGGTGTTCTGGAAGCTTGAGCACTAGCAGCACAAGTACAAGCCTGTGTGTTGCTAATTGATTAGGAAGAGGAGTTTAAATCTATAAGAGAAATATTGCTTTAATTGGAACTAATAGGGACATGTTAGCAATTAAAAATTGGATCTTATTATGTCATATTTCAATTTGTAAAAGTTAAGCTAATTTATGTTATAATTAAACTGTATTGTTAACTAAAGTTTGTTTCGCTAAAAGCTTCCGAGTGTTAATAGAATCACACCTGGTGAGACACCACATTTTCACATTAATGCCAAAATAGCAAATAGCTGGGGTCTAGTCTAACTTCATAATATACCTTGGGGGTTTCTAATCTGGTACAAAAAAAATATTAAAGCATACGACTGTGGAAGTTGGAATTTGAAACAAAAGCAAAAAAGACCAGAAAATCTGTTGACAGCAGCTCTGATAAAGGGTCATCCAGACTTGAAATATTGGCTTTGCTGTCTTTCCTCAGATGCTGTCAAACCTGCTGAGATTTTCCAGCATCTTGTTTTTGCTTGCATTTATCATGTTTCTCAGACAGATCAAAGCAATTCACATATTTTGCAATACAGCTGACTGCTATTGCATAAGATTCAGCAGTTATTTTGCACACAAAGATGCAATCTACAAGATGAAAGCTCAGTTAATTAGTTTTATTTTAGTGTTGTTTGAGAGAGAACTATAAACTGGAATTTTGGGGCAGCTCTCTACTTCCCAATAATCCAATGAATCTTTCTGAAGACTTTTGGGTTATCAGAGTCTCAATTCCGAAGGATAGCACCTCCAAATGTGTAGCATTCCCTCAGTAACGTTGGGTCAGTGTCAACATGCGTTGCAGATCTGATTTTGTCCAAGCTCCCTACTAATACCAACTCCAATAGAACACAAAGATGACAAGAGGATGGGTAAATTTTTGCCTTTTCTCATGGAGAGGCAGCTCTTTATTTTTGCTGAAAAGGGATTTTTCAAAATCTTCAGCTGGAATTTGAAATGAGAGAATAAACTGCTTTAAAATGCAAGACCACTTATCAAGGTGAAGATGCAAAAGACATACAAGAACCATCAAAAAGGACTGATGTGGTGGCTCAGTGGGTAGCACTGCTGCCTCATAACACCAGAGGTCCAGGTTCAATTTCGGCTTTGGGTGACAGTGTGGAGTTTACACATTTGCCTTATCTCTGCGTGGGTTTCCTCCCATTTCCTTCCACAGTCCAAAGATTGCAGGTTATGTGCTTTGGTGGTGCTAAACTGCCCCTTGTGTCCCAAGATGTTTAGGTTAGGTAGTTTAGCCATGGGAACTGTGTTGAGGTTACAGGGATGGGACAGGGCAGAGGTTGTTTGTGGGTGGGTCAGAAAGTCCATGATGAGCCAAGTGGCCTCTTCTGCACTGTAGGATTCTATGGTTCTATGAGCATGAAGAGAGATTTCACATTCCAGCAGCCAATCCAAAACCCATTTCTTGCATCTGTATCTCAGTGTGGAATTGGACTGAGTTCAAAGAAAACTGACTTTTAGATGAGCAACATAGTCCAAAAAATGGAAGGTTTTGTCCTAAGTGTCAACTCAGGTGGGCAAAGTAGTGTGCACCCCATCAGCTCCACTGCTGGCTTTTCCCACCATAATTTTTGACCCTTGACCTAAAGGGGGTGGGACCCATGATGTCACACAAGTGTGAAGCTGGCGCCGCCAGCCTGCTAGAGATTAGGGCGCCATTTCTCAAGGCTGCCCTGATCTAGACAGAATAAAATTCAGAGAGAGGTTCCCCCAACAGACACAGGAATCCCCCCATCAAGCACACAACTCCCTCCCCAGTGCAGTTCCCTGGCATTGCCCACTGGCAATGGCCCCCATGAGGAGGCACCCAGGCAATGCCCAATTTTGACCCTCTCTCGCCCGAGGTCGTACTTAATCGTGCACCCTTAGCAGCTTCTTTTCACCAGGTCCCTGTTGTCAAAAGCTGCTGCAAACTGTGCTGATATGGCATTACATCCATGTGGGGTGGGAGAAATGCAAGTATGGGGATGGGGTATAGAGTGGGAAAGCCTGCTAATAATATTGAAATTTATGGTAATGGGATTCCTGTTTTTTTATAATGGTGCGGAACCCACCCTCTCCTCCCCTCCATTTAGTTCACTGGTCACAATCAGAATGAGAAATCCCAGTGTAAAAACTGCCTGTGGACTCCCCGCCCAGCGCCAAAAATGGGGGCGAAGATTCACAGCCATGTTGCTTGTTCTCTTTCAGAACACTACATGGAACTGGGATAAAATGCTAGCTGTAAACCTGCTCTATGTGTCCTTATGCTGTGGTGTCAATGTGTGTGAGAGACATGGGAACAAGAAAAGACAGCAGCCAGTCACTCCTAAAAAAGCTGAGAGAGAAATGATTCTGTGGGTGGAAGAAAACCACAAGCTAAAGGAAATCAGCCAGCTTTTCAGCCACCCAGCAGGACCCAGTGTCTCCAAATTAACTGTGAACTTGCCGAAGTTCGCACAATTGGAATCACCCAACTTAACGGCGGCAACATATTGCCATCTGTGCTCACAGCAAGGTCAAAGATTGACTCATTTTTATTTTTATTTGGGACTTTTAATTTGGAAAGTCCCAAATAAAAATGTGTGAGTGTTGTGTGTTGTTTTTTTTTTATTATTTTCTCACTTTTTTTAGTAACTAATAAGCTGACTTTCTTTGATTCAAGGTTAAATTGGCCCCTTCTGAAGAATGAATATACTCAGCCTGGGAAAAGGCTATTTTTTTAAAGTAACTTTGTTGTGACTGATTGAGATGGGAGGGGGAGAGTTTGAATAAAGAGGAAGAACTAGGTAATTCTTCAGACAGATCCCGTTTTAAAGTTTATTTATTGGTGTCACAAGGAGGCTTACATTAACACTGCAATGAATTTACTGTGAAAATCCCCTAGTCGCCACACTCTGGTGCCTGTTCAGGTACATGAAGGAAAAATTTAGCATGGCCAATTCACATAACAGCACATCTTTCAGACTGTGGGAGAAATATGGGACACATGGTGACAAGCAGTGCTGCCTGACAGCACCAGGAGCCCCAATTCACGGCTTCGGTCACTGTCTCTGTGGACTCTACATGTTCACTCTGTGTCTGGGTTTCCACTAGATGCTCTGGTTACCTCCCGCAGCCCTAAAGATGTGAAGGTTCCTGTGCATTGGCTGTGTTAAATTCTCTGTGTTCCCGGACAGGCAATGGAGTGTGGCAACTTGGGGATTTTCACAGTAACTTCATCGCAGTGTTAATGTAAGCCTACATGTGACACTAATAAATAAACTTTAAGTTGGAGCTATCAACTGACAGAGTTCAGGGTAATTGTTGGAGCACAATAAAGGAAGTTTAATGTCTAATCCAGGTCTCTACTTGATTCTGACTTACTTGATACTAATAATGGGTACAAAAGGTTGAGAAATATTCTGATTCCCAGCGGTGATCTTTTCACTTTCAAGGCCTATTCTACATTGCAGGGATTCTATGATTCTATGAACTTGCATTCACAAAGTACAATCCCTCATCAATAGCTTCATAAAAGCCAACAATACAAGTACTTTTCACGATTGGGAGATGTCATACATTATGAATGGTTAATGGTGACAGGACAAATGACTGGGTAATATATATTGGAAAACTGTAACCTATATAATAAAATGTCTACCACTCGACTCCCCAAATGACAAAAGAATCGGATAATTAATTTTTGAGCTTCACCCTGACAATTACATAGAAACTAGAAGCAGGGTAGGCCATTCAGCCTTTTGAGCCTCCTCCACCATTCATTTTGATCATGGCTAATCAAATTCAATATCCTGATCCCACCTTCCCCCCGCCCCCCTCCCCATCCTTTGATCCTTATAGCTCCAAGAACTATTACCAATTTCTTCTTGAAATCAACATTTTGGCCTCAGCTACTTTCTGTAGTGAATTCCACACATTCACCATCCTCTGGGAGAAGAAATTTCTCCTCACCTCATTCTAAAAGGTTTATCTCTTATCGTCAGAATATGACCCCTAGTTCTGCACTCCCCCACCATCGGTAATATTCTTTCTGAATCCACCCAGTTTTCACTTATTCCCTCCGGAAGGAATTCCTTCTGATGCGTTTGATTCATTGGACCATCCAACTTCTCGTGCCTTTTCCAACTGGAATGTTTCTCAAAAATTTCATTGCATTTATTTATGTTCCATCCAAGCCTCCTCCTATTTTTGTTCATCTTTCCTGTCAATTTATTTTCCTCCTTCGATTATTATCTAGCTTCAACTTAAATGCATCGATGGTATTTTCTTCAACTACTTGTAATAGTGAGTTTCACATTCTCATCATTCTCTGGGTAAAGATATTTCACTTGAGTATTCTAATGTAATTATAAGCAATCTCATATTTATTGTCCCTACATTTGGTCTCACTCGCAAGTAGAAACATCTTCTCCCAATAAACCTTTTCACAATCTCAAAGGCCTCTATCAGGCTACTTCTCAATTTTTTCTTTTCCCGAGAAAAGAGCCCCCGTTCAATTTTTCTTGATGGGTATAAAGTTTTAAGTTTATCCATTAGTGTCACAAGTCAGCTTACATTAACATTGCAATGTTGTTACAATGAAAATTCCCTAGTTGCTACACTCTGGCACCTGTTTGGGTACATCAGGGAGAATTTTGCATGGCTAATGCACCTAACCAGCGCATCTTTTGGACTGTGGAAAGAAATTGGAGCACCCAGAGGAATCTCATGCAGACACAGAGAGAAAGTGCAAACTCCACACAGACAGTAACCCAAGCCAGCAATTGAACCTGAGCCTGGCACTGTGAGGTAGCAGTGCTAACCACCATACTGTGCATAATCTTGCACTTATGGTATTCTAGTGAATCTTTTTTCACCCACTCAGATGCCTTCCTCTTTTTCATGATATAGCAATCTGAACTGCTGGAGTGGTGGAATCAGGAGTTTTTACAAGCTTACACCACTTCTCTATTATTGTCAGTCCAGACATTGAACAGCTGATGCCCAGGGAACCTTTTGACTACATAATTGACCCCTTATAATGTCCTCATCAAATGTTGGCACAGATCTGCTTTCAAAGCAGGTTTCACCACATTACAATGTGGAGCAAGGGATCAGGTAAATTTCTGTGTCTGAAGGAGTACTGCAGTCTAACCTCACTGCTGCACTGTGTGAGGATAGCTTGGGAGTTGAATTTGGGATACTCTGTACAGGTCAGTTTTACTTTTATACCCACAGATTTCACACCAAGCTGTAAAAATCCACAGCTCAAGTCCACAAGTCGCCTGCTGTAACCAGCACAGATGGCAAAGAACGCGCTAAAATACTGTGTGAATGTTTCAGCCCTGCTCTGGGTGTGGGCCACTTATTAAACACGACATAAAGAGATTTGATATGGTGTTTCCAGATGGCCTTTTACTGCTGAAAATTTATTTCTGTTTTATACTGTTTTCCTAGCTTGAGGTTTTGCAGCTGGGATTGCTGCTGGAATATTTTAAAACTCAGGATGGGGTTTTCGAGCCCTTCCCACCACTACAATTTTCCAGTTCTGCCAAAAGCAACCCCCTCCCCACGGCAGGGGGCAATTAAGAGTCAACCACATTGCTGTGGTTCTGGAATCACAATTCATAGTACAGAAGGAGGTCTTTCAGCCCATCAAGTATACACTGACCACAGGCCCTAATCCCAAAATCCTCATTTACGCTGCTAATCCCCCTAACACTAGGTGCAATTTAGCATGGCCAATCAATCTAACCCGCACATCCTTGGACTGTGGGAGGAAACCCGAGCACCTAGAGAAAACCCACACAGACACAGAGAGAATGTGCAAATTTCACATAGACAGTGACCTGAGGGCAGAATTGAACCTCAGTTCTTGGTACTATGAGGCAGCAGTGCTAATCACTGCACCACCGTGCTGCCTGTAGGCCAAACCAGGAAGGACAGATATCCTTCCCAAAAGGACATTAGTGAACGATAGAAGAGAATAGCTATTATGCAGAAAGAGGCTACCTGATCTATCGAGTATGCATTAACTCTCCAAAACAGCATCCCACCCAGGCCCAACCTCCCCCACCCACCTTATCCCCAGTCACCATCCTAATCCATCTAACCTACACATCTTTGGACACTAACAGTAAAACTTAGCATTGGCCAATCCACCTAACCTGCACATTTTTGGACTGTGGGAGAAACCTGAGCACCTGGAGGAAACCCATACAGACACGAAGAGAATGCGCAAGCACCACACAGTCACCCAAGGCCACTATCAAACCTGGGTCTCCGCTGCTGTGAGACAGATGCGATTTCACAACAATTGGCAATGGCTTTATGGTGTTAGACTTTTCAGCTGAAATATTTATTGAACTCAAATCTTACCATCTGCCGTGGTGGGATTTGAACCTGGGTCCCTAGAGCAGTGCTAATCCCGTGACATTAGCCTCACGTCATGGCCTCCACAGCAAGCGCGCTGTGTTAATTACTAATACTGAGCAGACTGATCCCTTCAAAGTGAAGGACAACTTGATGTATAGCATGCTTCCATTGGTTAAGCCCATGATCCTGAAGGGATAATTAATTTATGAATTGAAAAATTGGACCTGAGAACTTTGTTCTGTCACTTAATCAAAGACAGAGGCAGAGTGTTTTGTTTTTATCTGCTTTGGCAGGAAGTTGTTGACGTCAGCTGGGTCCCAGTGAGATCACATTTCAACCAGCTAGCCCATTACCACATCCAGTTTTGGATTTGGCAAACGTTGTTGATAGACTGAAAGAAAAGTTATTTCTTGATTTACCACAGCTTTCTGCTCCTACTTTCTATGTTTTTGGCATGAACAGCAAGTAGGATTGCATCGCTTGGCAGGGATTCTCCAGCTTCTTCCACTGCTGGGATTTTCCAGCCCCGCTGAGGCGAATGGAGTTTTGGCTGAGTGCCGAATTCTCCATTCAGTGGCGGGGCATAACAGACCAGGGAATTCTGGCCCATAGCCAGGAATTTCTTGTGCTAGTGGAGGAAAATCCCAGCCCATTTGTTCTCCCTTTTAATCTTCTTTTCACTGGAATTGACCAGGACGTGAGGAATAATTCCCCAGCTCATCTTCAGATTGATAGAATATTTTATGTCCACTTGAGGGAGCATAGGTTTAATGTCTTATCTGAGAGATGCATCTCCAGCAGTGCAGCACTCCTTCAGCACTGCACTGGAGTGTCAGATTAGAGATTTGTGCTTAAATCCAGAAGTGAAACCTGAACCCATAACCTTCTAGGCCACAGAAAGTGGGTGTGGGCGTTGCCAAACTAGAGCTTCTTAGATCTGGAAGGTTATAGATGGGAAGTGGGTACTGAAGGTTATAAGGAACGGCACGATAAAGAATGAGATCAACAGATGCATTTCAGTTTCGACACTGATGTAAGAAGAAAAGAAATCTCATCAGAAAGAAAGCGAAAAACATGAAAGAAATAATAAGATGCTAGTCTATATTGAAAAGTCTGTACATTGAAGCAGAAAAATCAGGAAGTTCTAGAAGGATGAAACATATAAAGAGGCCATTCTGTCCATCCAGCCTTTGTTAACACATTGAAAGAACTAACCAGATAGTCCCATCCTCCCGCTCATTTTCCCAAACGGCAAAAACATTTTCCACTTCTTAAGTATTTATCCTACTCCATAGAAACCCTACAGAGCAGAAGGAGGCCATTTGGCCCATCAAGACTCTCTTGACAGAGTATCTTAGTCAGGTTCTCTCCCCCATCATATAATGCTATACATTTACCATGGCTAATCCATGTAACCTACACATCTTGGGACACGAAGGAGCAATTTAGCGTTGGCAATGCAGAAAATTTGCAGATCTTTGATCTATGGGAGGAAATCAGAGCACCCAGAGGAAAGCCACAAAGACACAGGGGGAACACGCAATTCCACATAGACAGTGACCCGAGGCAAGAATTGAGTTCAGGTGCCCGAGTGAGGCAGCAGTGCTCACCATTGTGTCACCCTTTGGATAGTTCTGAATGAATCTGCTTCTGTCTTCCTGTCAGCAGTGCATTGTTATCACTAGAAAGTTTTGTTTCGATAATAGAGTTTTATCTATGTCTGGAGGGAGAGTGGGAACAGCTTTGCAAGATAAACAAGGCAAGACCAGTGCCTCCGGCGGTATGGAGATCACTCAGGTGGAAACCAGAAATCCCACCCAAGGTCAATGGATTTTTGCACGATCTGCTTCCCAACCACTATAATTCCCATGGTAGGCGGGACAGAAAACCTCCCTTCCTTAGTGGACGGTAAGTGCGTTTTCCAAAAATCTAATTGAATGGCTCTCCCAGTGATCCTAACTTCCATAGAAACGTAAAAGAGAGAAGCAGGAGGAAGCCCTTCAAACCTGCTCTGCTATTCATCATAATCATGGTTGATCATCCAACTCACTAACCTGATCCTGCTTTCTCCCCATAACCTTTGATCCCATTCATCCAACTGCTATATGCCACTACCTCTTAAATATATTCAATGCTTTAGCCTCAACTACTTCCTGTGGTAACAAATTCCACAAGCTCACCGCTCTTTGGGTAAAGAAATGTCTCCTCACTTCTGTCCTAAATGGTCTATCCAGAATCCTCAGACTGTGACCCCTGGTCCTGGACACACCCACCATTGGGAACACCCTCCCTATATCTACTCTCTCTGTCCCAGAGAAAACAATCCTAACCTATATCACTTCTGAAAGAACTCTTCAAAATGCACTAATGAAAATACAACAAAACTTATCCCAACTTATAAATCAAAGGAAGGGTATAATAAAGGAACACCATTACTCCAAACTTGGGGCCACTCCAAGCTCTCCACAATTCTATATAGTTCCTTATATATAGTGCATCACTGGTCAGCTGACTATTACATATACTGTAATTGGTTCCATGCTTTACTGGGTCAGCTGATCCTTACATCTTGGTTCCATTGGTCACATGGCATCCAATCAAAGTTGTCACTGGTTACATTCTAACAACCTAGTCAATGTCTCCACATACATCAGTCTGCTATCTCCAGAATCAAGCCAATAAACCTTTGCTGCACTCCCTCGAGAGCATCCTTGGGTGGCACAATAGCACAGTGGTTAGCACTGCTGCTTCACAGCTCCAGGGACCTGGGGTTCAATTCCCAGCTTGGGTCACTGTGTCTGTGTGGAGTTTGCACATTCTCCTCATGTCTGCATGGGTTTCCTCAGAGTGCTCCGGTTTCCTCCTACAGTCCAAAGATGTGCGAGTTAGGTTGATTGGCCATGCTTAAAAAAATTTGCCCGTTAGAGTCGTGAGATTTGTAGGTTAGAGCAATTAGTGAGTAAATATGTAGGGGCAGAGCCTGGATGGGATTGTGGTTGGTGCAGACTCGATGGGCCGAATGGCCTCCTTCTGCACTGTAGGGTTTCTATGATTTCTATCCTCTAAAAAGGAGACCAAAACTGCACACAATATTCTAGGTGTGACCTCACCAAGGCCCTGTATAGTCCTGCGGGATAAATCAATTTAGCTGTGGAACCCCTGGGACTCCAGCATCATTTTAGAGAGAAATGAATTGATTGGGGATAGTCAGCATGGTTTCGTGAAGGGTAGGTCATGCCTTACTAACCTCATTGAGTTTTGAGAAAGTGACCAGAGAGGTGGATGGGGGTAAGGCGGTTGATGTAGTATATATGGACTTTAGTAAGGCTTTTGATAAGGTGGCCCATGGAAGACTTCTACAGAAAATGCAGATGTGTGGAATAGAGGGTGATTTAGCAAATTGGATTAGAAATTGGCTGGCAGATAGAAGACAGAGGGTGGTGGTTGATGGGAGATATTCATCGTGGAGTTCGGTGACGAGTGGTGTGCCTCAGGGGTCTGTTTTGGGGCCCCTGCTGTTTGTAATTTTTATAAATGATCTGGATGAGGGTATTGAGGGATGGATCAGTAAATTTGCAGATGATACTAAAGTTGGTGGTGTGGTAGATAGTGAAGAGGGGTGTTTTAGTTTACAGAGTGACTTGGACAAGTTGCAGAGCTGGGCCGAGAGGTGGCAAATGGAGTTTAATGTGGAAAAGTGTGAGGTAATGCACTTTGGCAGGAACAATAAATGTGTAGAGTATAGGGCTAATGGTAGGGCTCTTAATAGTGTTGAGGAACAGAAGGATCTTGGTGTATGTGTCAATAGATCCCTGAAAGTAGGCAGTCAAGTGGATAAAGTTGTTAAGAAGGCATATGGAGTCTTAGCTTTTATTGGTAGGGGGATTGAATTTAGGAGCCGCAGCATCATGTTGCAACTGTACAAAACTCTAGTGCGGCCGCACTTGGAGTATTGTGTGCAGTTCTGGTCGCCACATTATAAGAAAGATGTGGAGGCATTGGAGAGGGTACAGAGGAGGTTTACCAGGATGTTGCCTGGTATGGAGGGCAGGTCCTATGAAGAGAGGTTGAAGGATTTGAGGTTGTTTTCGTTAGAAAGGAGGCGGCTAAGGGGGGATCTTATTGAAGCATATAAGATAATTAGAGGTTTGGATAGGGTGGACAGTGATAGCCTTTTTCCTAGGATGGAGAAAGCTAGCACGAGGGGGCACAACTTTAAATTAAGGCGTATGAGTTATAGGACGGATATCAGAGGTAGGTTCTTTACTCAAAGAGTGATTAGGGAGTGGAATGCCCTGCCTGCAGCTGTTGTAGATGCGCCAAGTTTGGTGGCGTTTAAGAGGTTAGTTGATAAGTATATGGATGAGAAGGGAATGGTTTAGTTAGGAGGGGCATTGCTTTTTATTTTGGTCGGCACAACATCGAAGGCCGAAGGGCCTGTTCTGTGCTGTATTGTTCTATGTTCTATGTTCTATATCAAACTTATGACTTTTGATCTGAGCTGGAAGGAAGTTGAATGGCACCGTTAATTGGAAGAATTTGCTTTTGATTTTCCACATGTGTGAAGTCCACCAGGGGAATAGTAAAGGAAGAGTTCTGCATCATTGGAGTTTTTCTTGGATTGTTTACATTATTGATCATAGAATGCATGACAGAAAAATCAATCAGGTGAACCATTTTCATCTGGCCAGAATCTTTCGCATTGGTTTCGAAAGGTCAGTTTAAAAATGATGAAGGGAAGCAGAGGACAATACGACTTGGATTCTAATTGTGGGTAAGTTGATGCTTCTCATTCATCACAGACATCTCAGAATTTGAGCATTTTTCACTCAAGCAACCCAGATTACTGAACAATAAGATAGAAATACTTCAGGTTATGTCACAGGATTGTTAGGAGTAAACTACTTTGAGACTGAGAATGAAGGGACACAGATCGATAATGAAATGGAACAATTTTTGAACAGAGAAATTTCTTTCCAAAGACTGTGAGGCATTGATTTGATTTGATTTGATTCATTATTGTCACATTTATTAATATCCAGTGAAAAGTATTGTTTCTTGCTCACTGTATAGACAAAACATACTGTTCATAAAGGAAAGGAGAGAGTGAAGAATGTAGAATTACAGTCATAGTTAGAGTGAAGAGAAAGATGAACTTAATGCAAGGTAGATCCATTCAAAAGTCTCTCAGCATCAGGAAAGAAGCTGTTCTTGAATCGGTTGGTATGTAATCTCAGAATTTTGTACTTCTTTCCTGAAGGAAGAAAGTAGAAGAGAGAATGTCCCAAGTGCATGGGGTCCTTAGTTATGCTGGCTGCCTTGCCGAGGTAGCGGTAAGTGTAGGCAGAGTCAATGGATGGGAGGCTGGTTTGCATGATGGATTGGGCTACATTCACGACTTTTCAGGGATCATGGATGAAATTTTCAGTCGACATTCAAGATGGATGGGTGGGATCCCAATCCAAGAACTGAAGGTGTGAACTGTGATCACTAACTCTTATTACAATGGCTCAGCTAAATTTTGGAAAAAACGTACCAAACTTCTGCTTGCTAACTCAGCCTCAACCGCAGGTCACGGGATCGTGGCCTGAAGCTCCCAGATGGACACCATGTCTTCAATATCTTCCTTTAATACTTTGAAATGGAAAGACACCTGCGCAAGTGATTCCTCATCCAAAACATGCATCCATTTCTGCCCTCAAATGAGCAATTTAACAATGCAGATTATTGGCAGTCAACTAACACTATTCATCAGACAGATCTTCTGGCCCCTAGCAACAATCAGCATCGACATGTGTTTCCTGTGGCTCTGCTAATTGAGATTGTGTTGCGAAACCAGAAGCTGTAGTGGCAAAGACTTTCTTTTGTTGCAAAGGAATAGAACAGTTTATTCCTGTTTAACATCCCGTTTAGACAACATGGTCCATTTACTTGCCTGGCTGAGCGTGTTCCAGGAGAGGGGGGTAAAAAACAATACAATGTGGAATGCTTCGCGTAATTAATCTTCAGTGTGGCGGACAGTGTCCTGCAGCTGTGCACAAGAGCTTGTATATTTAAAATATTAATCTTGTCATATTTCATTTGACTGCTGAATCCTGTTTGGGTGGGCAATTTGCATGGCAGTGAAGCTTTGAAGTCATTCAACCAATGGCCAGAAACTTGCGGTGTGTCCCAAAGCAGGTGTTGCTATTCTGCTTGACCCTCCCATTGTACAACACTTTGTGCCAATGTGCCAATAGTCTATGCAACTAGTACAGTACAGTACAAGAAGACTTTTTTATTTATTCATGGGACATGGCATTGCTGACTGGCCAACATTTATTGCCCATCCCTAGTTCTGCTTAAGAAGGTGGTAATGAACTGCCTTCTTGAAACACTGCAATAATAATTGTCTTGCTAGGCCATTTCAAAGGGCAACTGAGATTCAACCACACTGCTGTCGCTCTGGAGTCACATGTAGGCCAGATCAGGTAAGAATGGCAGATTTCCTTCCCTAAAGGACATTAGTGAACCAGATGGGTTTTTCCAACAACCTACAATCATAGAATTCTACAGTGCAGAAGGAGGACATTCGGCCCTTTGAGTTTACACCAATCACTATCCTATCCAGGCCCTATTCTCGTAACCCCACATATTTACCTTGCTAATCTCCCTGACACTAGGAGCATGGCTAATCTACCTAACTTGCACATCTTTGGACTGTGGGAGGAAATCAGAACATCTGGAGGAAACCCATGCTGACATGGGGAGAATGTGCAAACTCCATACAGACAGTGACCAAAAGCCGGAATTGAACCCGGTTCCCTGGCACTATGAGGCAGCAGTGCTAACCACTGTACCAGGCTTTTGTTTTGTTTCATGGTTATCATTAAATCCTTCCAGTTCTTTTTATTGAATTCAAATTCCACCATCTGCCATGGCGGGATTCGAACCCAGGTCTCCACAACATTAGCTGAGTTTCTGGATTAATAGTCTAGTGATAATACCAGTATTACATGGATACAAGGGTGTAGTAGTCCAGTGAAGGTAAACTCAGGTCCAAATTTGAGAATTTGCTTTCAGTTTAAGAAGAAACTGTGAAGCTGTTACAGAGCCACAATGCAGAAAAGACCCTTTGGCCCATCGAGTCTGCACCAATAATAACTATTACTAAAGTTGCACTAATCCCATTTTCCAACATTTGTCCTATATGCTTGAAAGTTATGACATTTCAAGTGCTCATCCAAATACATTTTAATGGTTGTAAGGTTTTTAGCCTCCATTACCTTCCCAAGGAGTACGTTTCGGATTCCCACCATTCTTTGAGTACATTTTTTTTCTCAAATCCCCTCTAAATCCCCTACTTCTTTCCCTAAAACTATACCCCCTTCTAATTGACCCTGAACACAGGGGAACAGCTGCTTCCTATTCATCCTCTCTGAACTCCTCATAATCTTACGCACCTATGGGAGACACTGGCATAATGGTATTGTCAAAGGACGAGTAATCCAGAGACTCAGACTGATCTTCTGAGGTCCTGGGTTCAAATCCCACGAAGGCAGACAGTGAAACTTGAATTCAATAAAAATCTGGAATTGAAACTACAACTATGAAATCATCATCAGGTGTCAGAAAAACTGATCTGGTTCATTTCTTTTCGGAAAGAAAATCTGCCATTCTTACCTGGTCTGGCCTGCATTTGACTCCAGATACACAACAATGTGGTTGACTCACAAGTGCGCTCTGAAATGGAAGGCAGTTAGGGATGGGCAATAAATGTTAACCCAGCCAGAAACCCCATACCCCATAAATGAATAAGTGAAAAAACCTCAATAATATCTCCCTTCTGGCTTGTTGTAAAAAAACTCAATAGCTTCACTAGTGTCTTTGGGTCAGAAATTTGCTGTCCTTATATGCGTACAAGACATTGATAAGGCCATACTTGGAATACTGTGTGCAGTTCTGGTCACCCGATTATAGAAAGGATATTAATAAACTAGAAAGAGTGCAGAAAAGATTTACAAGAATGCTACCAGGACCTGAAAGTTTGTGTTATAAGGAGAGACTGGATAGACTGGAACTTTTTTCTCGGGAGCATAGGAGATTAAAGGATGATCTTATAGAGGTCTATAAAATGAGGGGCATAGATCAACTAAATAGTCAATATCTTTTCCCAAAGGTAGGGAAGTCTAAAACTAGAGGTTTAAGGTGAGAAGGGAGAGATAAAAAGTGTCCAGAGGAGCAATTTTTTCACTTGGAGGGTGGTAAGTGTCTGGAACAAGCTGCCAGAGGTGGTAGTAGAGGTGGGTACAATTTTGTCTTTTAAAAAGCATTTAGATAGTCACATGGGTAAGATAGGCATTGAGAGATATAAGCCAAATGCAGGCCATTGGATTAACTTAGGGGTTTTAAAAAAAGGGTAGCACGAACAAGTTGGGCTGAAGAGCCTGTTTCCATGCTGTAAATTGCTATAACTCTCTTACTCCAGTCAGATAACCCAGTGTACTCTTACCTTCTCTCTGAAAAGCCTGGCAAACCATTCAGCTGGATAGAACTGCCACATGTAGTTCAGAAAGACAGTTCACCTTCTCAGGGCAAAATGAGGGGCATTGATCAACTAAATATCTTTTCCCAAAGGTAGGGAAGTCTAAAACTAGAGTGCATGGGTTTAAGGTGAGAAGGGAGAGATACAAGAGTGTCCAGAGGAGCAATTTTTTCACTTAGAGGGTGGTGAGTGTCTGGAACAAGCTGCCAGAGGTAGTAGTAGAGGCCGAAATTGCTGACAATGTTAGTAATGGCTACATTCTGAAAATTGTATGGATTGGGTGGCATGGTGGCACAGTGGTTAGCACTGCTGCATCACAGTGCCAGGAAATCAGGTTCAATTCCCGGTCTTGGGTCACTGTCTTGTGTGGAGTTTGCACATTCTCCTCGTGTCTGTATGGGTTTCCTCTGGGAGCTTCCCCTGGGAGTCACTACAATCTTCTCCTCCAGATTTAGAAGGCACAGTCTTGTTGGCGAGTTGCCGTTAAGAGTTTTCACAGCTGAACCAGCTTCCTGCCAGACTCCCACGCACTTCAGAAGAAAGGTCGCTGGATAGCGATTAACAAGAGAAACCCTGCTAGGTTTTTTTTCCCATTCTCTAACCCTCATGTAATTGAGGCCAATTGCGCAAACTTAATCACTGCCCTGACTGAAATCAGTTTGCTTAACATTGACAGGGGACTCAATCTGACATCTCCCCTTATGGTTCAGTGCTACACTTGCACGGACCACTTACCCAATGAGCTGTCATTGTGCTTCTGATATAAGGTGCTGCGTCATTAAACTTGTTAATCCGCGATCTCTTTGCGAATTGTTGCCAGGTAGCTTCCTGTCTGCGGGCATCCATCGCTATATTTATAGACCTCCAATTGCCAATTATACTTTGAATCGAAAATAGATGGCAGGTTAAAAAAAAACCCACACCTTTGCATAAATGGATAATTTGGCTTCCGTGAGGATTTTTATATTTAAAATTCTTGTTAGTGCATCACTTAAAATAACCGACATTTACACATTTTGTTGGATAGTATTTACATAGCACGCGCAGCACAGTAACAAAACCACACAGCAGAGGTGTTTGTACTCCATCTGAGCTTCTTACTCTCATCTCACCCCATCAAACATATGACACGGATAAATAACGCAAGCTTACCGTCTATTCACGCCCACGCTCCCGCTGCAGCGGATTTGGTGTCAAGTCAAATCTCCATTCAGTGCAGTGGGACAGGAAAATCCAGTCAGTACAAACTGTGTGTCATTCCAGCCCGAAACCTAGGAGCAGGAGTCGGTTCTGCTCGGATTTGAGTTTACATTTTAATTTTAAATTCAGCATTGCTGCCTCATCCAGCTTCGATGCTCGGCTTGGGTCACTGTCTGTGCAGAGAATGCACATTCTCTCCATGTCTGTGTGGATTTCCTCCAACACTCCAAAGATGTGCAAGTTATGTTGATTGGCCATGCTAGTGTTAGGGGGACTAGCTAGGGTAAACAAGTGGGGCGGGGGGGGCTGGATGGGATTGTGGTCGGTGGAGACTTGATTACTGTCACAAGTAAGGCTTACATTAACACTGCAATGAAGTTACTGTGAAAATCCCCTACTTGCCACGCTCCTGTGCCTATTTGGGTACACTGAGGGAGAATTTAGCATGGCCAATGCACCTAACCAGCACATCTTTCAGACTGCAGGAGGAAACTGGAGCACCGGAGGAAACACGCATAAATTTCCCAAATCACCACACTCCAGGGTACCTGTTCGGGTACACTGAGGGAGAATTTAGCATGGCCAATGTACCTAACCAGCACATCTTTCAGACTGTGGGAGGAAACCAGAGCACCCAGAGGAAACCCATGCAGACAGAGGGAGAATGTGCAAATTCCACACAGATAGGGAGCTGGGTTCGACGGAGAATCGAACCTGGGTCCTTGGCACAGTGAGACAGCAGTGCTAACCATTGTGCCACCATGCCACTTTCTAATCAGTGCATCGTTCTAACCTCTGCCCCTTTGTGTTTAATTCGCTGTAGCTGAAATCCATCTATGCACTTTTCCATGTGTACTGCAAGCTCCACACTCTCATCACCCTCTGAATGAAACAGGCAAACTGGACAGGCATCAGCATAATGATAACTGAGCGCTGTGGCACATTGCTGCAAAATGCATAGCTGCTATTGAACCATACAGGTTACAGATTACAGATTTCACCTGGGGGTGGGAGAGGGTCTCTTCCCTAACCGCCTGCCGGATCGCTCAGAGGTCAGACACTAACTCGCATGGTGTAAGGTCTAACTGGAAATGTTTCCACATCCTCCAAGTAGTGCCCTGCACAGTGCCAAGCAGCCAGGCTTGCCTGTAGGCTGATGCAGCAGTGTCATCACATCTAATGAGACAGGACCTGGAGATTGCAGGATGACAGAGGATAGATAGAAAACTACTACAGCAAAGACAAGCCTGGCTGAGATATACAAAGATTTAATGGACTGATTCCATTTCAACACTTATAAAGAAACATGATTTGATTTTATTTGATTTATTATTGTCACATGCATTAGTATACAGAGAAAAGTATTGTTTCTTGTGCGTATGCATATAAAACATACTGTTCATAGGGAAGGAAAGGAGACAGTGCGGAATGTAGTCTTACAGTCACAGCTAGGGTGTAGAGAAAGATCAGTTTGATGGAGATACATCCATTTAAACGTCTAATGTCAGCAGGGAAGAAGCTATTCTTGAGTCGGTTAGTATGAGACTTTTGTATCTTTTTCCCAATGGAAGAAGTTGGAAGAGTGAATGTCTGGGATGTGTAAGGTCCTTAATTATGCTGACTGCTTTTCGGAGACAGCGGGAAGTGTAGACAGAGTCAATGGATGGGAGGTTGGTTTGCATGACGGATTGGGGTACGTTCACAATCTTTTGTAGTTTCTTGCAGTCTTGGGCAGAGCAGGAGCCATACCAAGCTGTGATACAACCAGAAAGAATGCTTTCTATAGAAAGTTACTGAGGGTTGTACTGAGAAATTTCCTTAGTCTTCTGAGAAAGTAGTGGCGTTGTTGGGCTTTCTTAACTATAGTGTCAGCATGAGGGGACCAGGGCAGGTTGTTGGTGATCTGTACACCTAAAAACTTGAAGCTTTCAATGTGATGCAAGCGCAGTACCGAGCCAGAGACAAGATGAACTTGTTTGAGTGGATCCAGTATGTGAATCTAAATGGTGCAGGAATAGGAGATGTGCTGAATGTTCCTTTCTTTCACTGTCCTTCTGAGTGAGACAGGCTGTAGAAGATATTACCACAGTTGAATGTAGAGAGATTGGCGGATGATTCAGTCATATAAACTCACAGGGGAAGACGGCACGTTAAAAAACAATGATAAGCGAACAAGCTCTTCAATCAGTCACTGAATGATGTTCTGTGAATCGTTCCAGATTCTCCCCTGAGTCAAGCACAGACTGTTCTCTAACCATGTGGTAGCTATTGCCTGGAAGTAGCCTCAATGCCAGAGGAGGGAAAGAGAAGCAGCCAAGGTTCCGACTTCTCAGCACCATCTGCTGATCCATGACGAGTGCATTGGAATAAACACACGGAAGCGACAATGCAGAAACAGTCCCGGCAGTGTTAAACCTCCTTGGTGATTCTAATCACATTTTCCCACACTGCTCCCGTGATCCTTAAAGCTCATTCTCGTCACTCACCATTCAAGTTCAAGGTGGGGCAGCACGGTGGCACAGTGGTTAGTTGGCACTGCTGCCTCACAGCACCAGGGACCAGGTTCGACTCCAAGCTTGGGCCACTGCATGTGTGGAGTTTGCATGTTCTCCCCATGTCTGTGTGGGTTTTGTCCGGGTGCACTGGTTTCCTCCACAGTCCAAAGATGTGCGGGTTAGGTTGATTGGCTATGATAAATTGACTCTTAGTGCTAGAGGACTAGGAGGGTAAATACACGGGAGTTACAGGGATAGGACCTGCGTGAGATTGTGGTCATTGCAGACTACATGGGCCAAATGACCTCCTTCTGCACTGTAGGAATCTTATGAAATTGCAGGACAAGTAAAATGGAGGGACAAGCAAGGCTCTTTGGGAGCCATATCTGAAGGAAGAGCTGAATGACCTCTATCTGTGCTTAGGGATTCTATGAAACTGCAGGGCAAGCGAGCCTTATTGGGAGCTAGCAGCTGAAGGAAGGGCTGAATGGCCTCTATCTGTGCTTAGGGATTCTATGAAATTGCAGGGCAAGCAAGCCTCATTGGGAGCTAGCAGCTGAAGGAAGGGCTGAATGGCCTCTATCTGTGCTTAGGGATTCTATGAAATTGCAGGACAAGCAAGCCTCATTGGGAGCTAGCAGCTGAAGGAAGGGCTGAGTGGTTTCCGTCTGTGTTGCAGGATCCTGAGTTTCATTTCTCTGATCCCACTGCACTAAGAACCCAGTGCCTGTGAAAAATCGATTAAGAAACAATTGCATTTCTTCTGGTTTCTGAAGAGAGAGTTTCATTCAAGCAGCTCCTTATCACATCTTTCAGAAATGTTTCACAAACAATGAATTATTTTTGAACTGCTGCACCGATCTAAGCCCCAAATCCCACTGCTCTCCCAACTTCAATAAAAGATAATTGAGAGTCAGACTACGCAGAAACAGAGTTCCATTTCATTTAAAATGATATTACTCAGTAATCAGGTTTTTGATGGGAGGGGAGGAGTGGGAGACGGGGAAGTTACAGTTTTTATTTACAAGAGATTAGAAACACATAATGCTAAGTTAAATGATCCTTTTGAAGTGTTTTGCTAGATCATGCAAAACCTTTTCATTGCCTCTCTGACAGTGAGTTGGAGATATAAAACTCCTTTGCTACCAGCTGCTTTCCCTCTATTACTCTGCCTAAAATTTCAGCACTTTTTATCGCTCCTGCTTTCTTCCAAAAACTGTCTCTGTTCATTGGACTTCTTGCAATTCACTCGCAAAGAGATTAGATTCAGCACTTGGAGGGGACAAAGCCCTTTGTTGCTTTTTAAAAAAAAATTAGGTAATGGAGTCTGCAACGGCACATTCTGGTTGTGAAACAACACAGTGAATGTCGTAAGGATCTGTCCCAGTATCTCGCCACTTTTCTGCTGTAAATAAAACATGGTATTTGTGCCAGGAATGAACTGGTGTTCATGGTATTGAACAAGGCAGGGTTGTTTTGAAGAGATAAGGGAACCTTCTTTGTGTTTTCTGAACATTCTTGCCATCAGGATGATTGTCTCAGACAAATCCTACTTTGTTTTATAGCATCTGGTGGAACAGCCCAAGGCCATTCGGCCTAGCAGCTGTATGCTGCCTCTTTGAAACTCAGGTAATCATCATGCGTGTGTTACTCACAAAAATACGTCATGAAGCCAAAAGCACTCAGAAATACTAAGCAGAAACTGTAATTTCCCGGGAAGAGAGGTGGAGGAGGATAGACCGGAACTAATATTTGCACACTTTCGGAATACCAATGCACATCCAAACCCAACAATCACAATGTCAGTCTGTTAATCTAATTGTCAAAATGCTCATTGACAAAGTCATTCTTCTTCAGAGATGAGATGTGGGCTCGGCTCGCATTTATTGCTCCCCTTCCTAATTATCTTTATTGGGACATTTAAGGGTCAACCACATTGCTGTGGATCTGGAGGCCAGACAAAGGATGCCAGATTTTCTTGGAACAAACTATACAGTTGTAATGCACCATTCAGCCTGTCAACTCTTGCAACACATTTCTCCCTCTCTCCATAACACACGTATTTACCCCACTAATCCTCCTAACCTATACATTTTGGAATGTGGGAGGAAAATGGAGCACATAGAGGAAATCCGTGCAGACCTGGGGAGAACGTATAGCTTCTACACAGACAGTCACCCAGGGCTGGAATTGAACCTAGGACCCTGGCACTGTGAAACAGCAGTACTTACCACTGTGCCGCCAAGCTGCCCCTAAACAAAGGTTTCATGGTCAACATTCGTCTATTTAATTCAATCTTTTAATTCCAGATTTTTAAAAAAATTCAAATTAAACCATCAGCCATGGTGAGATTTGAACCCAGGACCCCTGAGTATTGTGCCAGGTCTCTGGATTATAGGTCCAATAGTAATCCTCCATCACTTCCCATTCCTATTTACAGGGGCACAAGTGAGCCTCCCATTGATACTGTTGCTTGCCACTTTAACATCTTGCTGCCATGCCCCCATGTCTGTCCTTGGTTTGCTGCAATATTTCAGTGAAGCTCATCACAAACTAGAGGAACAGCATCTCACCTTCTGGCAAAGCACTTTACAGACTTCCGGTCTCAACATTGAATTCAACAACTTCAGACAATTATCTCTACCCCGTCTCAGCCCCCTTTGTTTTCATTTCATGTATTTTTAACTGTTATCTACTTATTATTTCTTTAGTGCCTCTCTTTAGTTTTCTTCCCCCATTTCCCCCATTTTATTCCCCCTTTTCTTTATCTTTGTTCCCCTTTTTTCCCCTTTCCCCCTTTTTTTTTCAATTTTACCTCTCTCCCACCCACTCCCCCCCTCTCCCCAACATCTTCACAGTTTACCCTCTGATGTCAGTTTCTGTGCTGTTTGGCCATTCACACCTTCTATTCACTCTATGGTCTGCCTTCAACAGCTTTTCCCTGGTTTCTGTGGCTATTTCTCATCTTTCATTCCCTCCAACTGCAGTATAAATATCTCCCACTTTCTGTGCCTTTTATCTTTGACAAAGGTTCGTCTGGACTCAAAACGTCAGTTCTTTTCTCTCCTTACAGATGCTGCCAGACCTGCTGAGATTTTTCCAGCATTTTCTCTTTTGATCTCCCATTAATTCCCACCACTTGCATGCAATTAAATGCAATTAATGTATGTTTTCATGCTGAAAGGAAGAGGGAGGAATATTAATTCGAACATCTCCTCAGAAGTGACACAGCCGGCACCCAACCTTCAGGAGCAATTCATTAATTCTCCTGCTTGTTAGACCTGCTATAATCCTCTGCCCCAGCAGTAATTAGTCATCATACTGTGTGCCAAACCACTGTGTGCAATCCTTTATGTGCACCTGACATTCTGAATTGAAGTGCTCAGTGATATATCTGTCAGTTAAATAATAATGGTGAAGGAATTCCTCCGGCGCACAGAGAAATGCCGACAACAGATCATTTCTCACGTACATAATACATATAATGCCAAAGGTGCTTTGCAGTCATGAGGATTCACAGGGGAGGGCTATGGAGGGTAAGGGGGTGGGTCATGTAGGAGTGTCAGGCATCATGATGGAGGGTGGGAGAGGCCTGTTGGGAATCAGGAAGGAGAATCCACTGGGAAGGCCGCTGACCCGTGTCAAGGAGGGTAACATGCCAACGGGGAACGGGGGCAGTGATATCTGCCATTACGCTGTGGGACTGGGGCGCCCTTGTGAAACAGTGTCCATGCACTCTGAGATTGGGCTGACTGGCATGTTGAGGTAACCACCCCCCCCCCCCCACCCCTGCCATCCAGCCCCCAGCCCCCATATTTACATAGAATTCCCAACTTCCTACAAAAGTGACGGAGTGTGGGAGGATTGCGATGTGGATCATACCTCTGTGACCCCCACGTTCTGCTCCATTATTCTCAGCATTATATCACGTAGGGCCGGATTCTTCAACTTTGCTGACAACTGGGATTTCCAGTCCCACTTGGATTTTCCATTCCCGCTGCAGTGAACAGAGATTTGGCTGAGCGCCAATTTCTCAATCTTCGTTGGTGATGGAGCATGAATGGCTGGAGAATTCCGATATATGCCGATTTTGGGGGAGAATTCCACCCAGACTTATCTTTAAATCATTACAGCATCACATTCTAAACTCAAATCCAGCAATTGTTAAGAAGGCATATGGAGTCTTAGCTTTTATTGGTAGGGGGATTGAATTTCAGAGCCGCAGCATCATGTTGCAACTGTACAAAACTCTAGTGCGGCCGCACTTGGAGTATTGTGTGCAGTTCTGGTCCCCACATTATAAGAAAGATGTGGAGGCATTGGAGACGGTACAGAGGAGGTTTAACAGGATGTTGCCTGGTATGGAGGGTCGGTCCTATGAAGAGAGGTTGAAGGATTTGAGGTTGTTTTCGTTAGAAAGGAGGCGGCTAAGAGGGGATCTTATTGAAGCATATAAGATTATTAGAGGTTTAGATAGGGTGGACAGTGATAGCCTTTTTCCTAGGATGGAGAAAGCTAGCACGAGGGGACACAACTTTAAATTAAGGGGTATGAGTTATAGGACGGATAGCAGAGGTAGGTTCTTTACTCAAAGAGTGATTAGGGAGTGGAATGCCCTGCCTGCAGCTGTTGTAGATGCGCCAAGTTTGGTGGCGTTTAAGAGGTTAATTGATAAGTATATGGAAGAGAAGGGAATGGTTTAGTTTTGAGGGGCATTGCTTTTTATTTTGGTCGGCACAACATCGAAGGCCGAAGGGCCTGTTCTGTGCTGTATTGTTCTATGTTCTATGTTCTATTCAACTTCCAAGGTAACCAGGATGCCAGGGTTCACCTCATGGGGGGATGGATTAAAATGGACCAAACTGGGGAGTGAGTGAAGCCTGCAGTATAGGAGCATTTTTCTGATTGCTCCCCTAGAAAGAGATTTCTCCTCCTATCTAATCAATAAGCAGTGGTCAAAATTTCCCATTTGTAACAGTAAACTCAGAAAATCCAGCCTGTTAGGGAAGAAAGTGGCAGTCACTCTTTTAAAGGGACAGGATCTCTTTTTGAATGATCACCTTATTGTCGGGAACTAAGAACTATGAGATCTCATGAATCATAGGATCTACAGTACAGAGGGAGGTCATCTGACCTATTGAGCCTGCACTGTCAACAATCCCACCCAGGGATCCTATCCCCATAACCTCACATATTTACCCTCCTAACCCCCCAGACGTTAAGGGGCAATTTACCATGGTCAATCAATCTAATGGGACATGTATTGGTACTGGTACTGTTCTTGCAGTGCTCCAGAGGGTAAGGTCACTCAACCCACAACCCAGTGGAGGGCTCCGCTTGAAGGGAGAGAGGCTACAATGCTGAAACTCTGACTCTGTGCTCCCTTTGAGCTTAGTCCTATGTTGTGATTACAGGTCCAGATAACATCATGAGTTAAAGGACAAAGCTGCCTATTCTGAACCTGAAACACTGGAAGTATAGACCAGCTCAGTGGATACCCTGAGAATTGTCCTGTTCTCTGGGGGCAACACGGTAGAGCAGTGGTTAGCACTGCTGCTTCACAGAGCCAGGGACCCGGGTTCGATTCCTAGTTTGGGTCACAGTCTGTGTGGAGTTTGTATATTCCCCTAGTGTCTACATGTGTTTCCTGCAGATGCTCTGGCATCTTCCCATATTCAGAAAAGCGTGCTGGTTAGCTACGTTAACACAAACAGGCACAGGAAATTTCACAGTAACTTCATTGCTGTGTGAATGTAAGCCTTACTTGTGACTAACAAACTTTACCTTAAACTTTTATCAAAAGAATACAGAAGCACTGGAGAAGATGCGACAAGAAAAAGCGTTACGAGGGTTGATAGCAGGACTCTGAAATTATAATGACCTGAAAAGATCAAGCAGCTGTGGCTTCTTTCTCAAGGGACGAGGGAGCTATGGGGTGTCCCAAAATTGTGAAGGGTAGACAGAAAGAAAATAATTCTATTTGTGCGGACATCCAGACCTTTTTGTAATAAATCTTTGGAGGCAGAAATTCCTTCACCAAAGTCCCTTTATTTACAAACTCTAACAGCAGTACACAGACTGCTCGCAGTCAGCAGTCTATCTTCAACCATCTGTCTTCAACTTTAAATTGCCAAGACACCAAAAGCTAAATTCAGTCGGAAGTCAGCCAAGTCATCAATTTTCAAAAGTCTTATACCTCTTTAATATTATTGGTCTCTAAATTACTTAATCCATCATCTCATCTCCTCTGTAAAGTGTTTGTGTGTATGCATGTGTGTGTGTGTATATGCAGGTGTGTTTATGCATATGCAATGTGCTGACGTGTGTACGTGTTTGTGTTTGTGTGTGTCTATGTGAACATTTGTGTGCGTGTGTGAACGCACGCGTGTGTGTGTGTGTCTGTCTGTCTGTCTGTGTATGTGCATGTGTGTGTACACGTGTGTGCGTGCAAAAGTTGAAACATCTTATTTAATTAGACATTTTATTTACTTTGTTATAGCAGTCTATCTTCGGAGTGCCAGAGGAATTGAGACTCCCCGTTAAGCACAAGGCAAAGACTTTCTGATTGGCCCATCAATTGGATTCTTAATCAGGAACATCTTTTGATGCAGACCAATCCACTGGCAGGCTGCCAGTAATACGGGGGAGGTGGGGGGTGGGGTCCAACACCATAGAAATGAGCTGTTACTGGAGCCCCGCACCTAATGATGAGTGATCAGGTCATGGTTAGGAGTTATGTCTGTGTAGGACCTTTAGAAACTTTGCATCCTTGATCAGCAAGTTCATACTCCAATAAAGCAACCTCAGTGTCCTGACTGAAGTCAGGTCAACATTAACACAAGGAATTTCTTACGCAGAGAGTGATGAGAAAGTAGAACTCACTACCACTGAAATAGTTGAGGTGAGGAACATTTAGGGGGAATTGAGGTGGACACACAAGGGAACAAAGATTAGAAAGTTTTCCTGACAGCAGATGAGGAGCAGTGAATCAAATGGAGCATAAGCACTAGCATGGATCTGTTGGGCTGAATGGTCTGTACCAGTGCTGTAAATTTAATGTATTATTGTGTTTAATTGAAGCTCCCTACAGTCCTCAGGACTCTGTCGTATTAAACATTAGAGTTTTTACAACATTGAAGTCGGCAAGCAAAATGGAATAACCGATTTCCATCTGTAACCTTTAGCCCAACAATCCTCAAAGAAGTCTGTGCTCCTCCAGTTCTGACTTCTTACACACCCTGATATTCATCAGTTCACCATTGGCAGCAAGTCTTCAGCTGTCTATGGCCCCTGTGGCACTGTGGTTGGCACTGCTGCCTCAAAGCACCAGTGACCCAGGTTCGATTCCTGGCTTGGGTATGTGTCTGTGCAGAGTCTGCATGTTCTGTCTGTGCTTATATGCGTTTGCTCTGGGTGCTCTGGATTATTTCAAAAGATGTGCTGGTTAGGGTATATTGGCCGTGCTAAATTTTCCCTCAGTGTACCCGAACAGGCATTGGAGCGTGGCGACTAGGGGGTTTCACAGTAACATCATTAATGTAAGCCTACTTGCAATACTAATAAAAAATAAATAAATATACTGCCGAATCTCCTCCCTAATACCTTTCCTTTTTCTCCTCCTTTAAGACACACACCAAAGACATGCTCTTTCACTAAGCATTTAATCACCTTTCTTAATGTCTCTTTATTTCACTTGGTGTCAAATTGGTTGTTTAACATTCTTGGCAGGCACCTGGGACTGAATTAAAGGTCTCACATACCTACAGATTGTTGTAGTGTGAAGTGGACAGTACATTTCATACCTGTAAAGTCATCCATTGAAAATTTGAATCTTTACTTATTGCCAAACCCAGGTGACAGGCTAGATCCTAACTCTGAATATACGTAAGGTAGAAAAATTGACACAAGAACTTGAAATGAATGAATGTTGTGAAGCCATGATTATTTTAAAAAAAAGGAATTTTTTGATCCAATTGATCTTTAAAAAAAGACTAAAGCCCCAGAGTAACCTGGGATCACAGTCAGAGATGGCTGCAGATTTGCAGCATTGTGCCTTCCAAAGCTATTAAAATTGAGGCAATCTGTCTGAAAAACCACTCCAGGAAAGGCCTTGAAAGAAGATGGATGCCATCTCCTATCCCATTAATATAGCATCCAGACAATCACCTGTGAATTCAACTGGGTGGTGACAAACCATTTGAGATAATCCCTTAGATAGTGGGGTCCTGGCTGAGTGAGGAATTTTCAGACACGGTCTAATCAAGTTACAGTTGGAATATACTAGTTGTGACCCGATGGATCACTGGGCAGTTGGACAGAGAAGACCATGTGATAAACCATCCATCTGTGTGTTTTAAGCATCTGTTTTCTGTGCTGAACTAGAGAAGCGATTGAGCTGCTACGGAATCTGACATTGAATGGGTTTCTTTACTCTCTCTCTCTCTCTATCCAACATGCAAATTTTTGAACGCTGTCTGCTGATTTTGACTATCCAACTGCCACAAATGCGGACTTTAAAAATAACTAAATCTAATGCTATAATCTCCAGAAGAACAGATCAACCATCTGTCTTCAACTTTAAATTGCCGAGGCACCAAAAGCTAAATTCAGTCGGAAGTCAGCCAAGTCATCAATTTTCAAAAGTCTTATACCCCTTTAATATTATTGGACTCTAATTTGCTTAATCTATCCTCATCTGCTCTGTAAAGTATTTGTGTTATGCATGTGTGTGTGTATATGCAGTTGTGTTTATCCAGATGCACATGTGCTGACATGTGTATGTGTGACTGTGTCTGTGTGTGTGTATGTGAACATTTGTGTGCATGTGTGCACGCACGTATGTGTGTGTGTGTGTGTGTGTGTATGTGAACATTTGTGTGCATGTATGCATGCACGTATGTGTGTATGTGTGTGTGTGTCTGTATGTGTGTTTGTGTATGTGCATGTGTGTGTGCATGGGTGTGCGTGTAAAAGCTGAAACATCTTATTTAATTAGACATTTTATTTACTTTATTATAGTCTTGTATAGTTAGATTGCATTAAGCACAATAAAAATATCCTTGTTTCTTTTTGAAAACTGAAGAAAACTTATCTGATCAGGTCTTTTACAGCAACAATTAAATACTCGCTGAATTGGCAACTGCCTCATTTTTAAGCAAAATACCTATTTAAGTCAGGGAGGGGAGGCCACTTGAAGCCTCTTCAGCCAATCGTAACACTAAGAATGATGGTTCAGTGGTGTCTGTTCACATGAGGGAGAATTTACCATAGTCAAAGCACCTAGTCTTTTGAACTGTGGAAAGAAACCAAAGCACCCAGAAGAAATCCATGCGGACATGGGGAGAATATGCCAACTCCACGCAGACTGCAACCCAAGCTGGGAATCGAACCCGGGTCCTTGATGCTGTGAGGCAGCAGTACCAACCACTGTGTCACTGTTCCACCCTGAATTTTGATCAGTTCGTTTAGCAGAAACTTCCCAAAGTGCCAATGAATTACTTTTGAAATATAGCTGTTGTTGTAACATAGGAAATACTGCAGTCAATTTACGCACAGCAAGCTCCTATTAACAAAAACTGTAATCGTGAGCAGATAACCTTTTTCCCAGAGTTGATTGAGGTCTGGCCAGAGCACCGGAGTGAATCGCTCTTAGAACATAGAACATAGAACATTACAGCACAGAACAGGCCCTTCGGCCTTCGATGTTGCGCCGACCAATATAAAAAGCAATGCCCCTCCAAACTAAATCATTCCCTTCTCTTCCATATACTTATCAACCAACCTCTTAAACGCCACCAAACTTGGCGCATCTACAACTGCTGCAGGCAGGGCATTCCACTCCCGAACCACCCTTTGGGTAAAGAACCTACCTCTGATATCCGTCCTATAACTATCACCCCTTAATTTAAAGCTGTGTCCCCTCGTGCTAGCTTTTTCCATCCTAGGAAAAAGGCTATCACTGTCCACCCTATCTAAACCTCTAATCATCTTATATGTTTCGATAAGGTCCCCTCTTAGCCGCCTCCTTTCTAACGAAAACAACCTCAAATCCCTCAGCCTCTCTTCATAAGACCTGCCCTCCATACCAGGCAACATCCTGGTAAACCTCCTCTGTACCCTCTCCAATGCCTCCACATCTTTCTTATAATGTGGGGACCAGAACTGCACACAATACTCCAAGTGCGGCCGCACTAGAGTTTTGTACAGTTGCAACATGACGTTGCGGCTCCGAAATTCAATCCCTCTACCAATAAAAGCCAAGACTCCATATGCCTTCCTAACAACCTTCTCGACCTGACTGCCTACTTTCAGGGATCTATGCACATACACACCAAGATCCCTCTGTTCATCTAGACTACTAAGAATCCTACCATTTGCCCTATACTCTACACATTTATTATTTCTGCCATAGTGCATTACCTCACACTTTTCCACATTAAACTCCATTTGCCACCTCTCGGCCCAGCTCTGCAACTTGTCCAAGTCCCTCTGCAAACTATAACACCCCTCTTCACTATCTACCACTCCACCGACTTTAGTGTCATCTGCAAATTTACTAATCCATCCTTCAATACCCTCATCCAGATCATTTATAAAAATTACAAACAGCAGGGGCCCCAAAACAGACCCCTGAGGTACACCACTTGTCACCGAACTCCAAGATGAATATCTCCCATCAACCACCACCCTCTGTCTTCTATCTGCTAGCCAATTCCTAACCCAATTAGCTAAATCACCCTCTATCCCATACATCTGCATTTTCTGCAGAAGTCTTCCATGGGCCACCTTATCAAACGCCTTACTAAAGTCCATATATACCACATCAACCGCCTTACCCCCATCCACCTCTTTGGTCACTTTTTCAAAAAACTCAATGAGGTTAGTAAGGCACGACCTACCCTTCACAAAACCATGCTGACTATCCCCAATCAATTCATTTCTCTCTAAATAACTATAAATCCTATCCCTAATTATTCTCTCCAATACTTTGCCCACCACAGAAGTAAGACTCACTGGCCTATAATTCCCTGGAAGGTCTCTCTTCCCCTTCTTGAACAATGGGACCACATTCGCTATCCTCCAGTCCTCCGGAACCACACCCGTAACCAACGACGACCTGAAGATCAGAGCCAGAGGCTCTGCAATCTCCTCTCTTGCCTCCCAGAGAATCCTAGGGTAAATCCCGTCCGGCCCAGGGGACTTATCCAACTTCAAACCCTCGAGAATATCTAGCACATCCTCCCTATCTACTTCGATACCTTCCAGTTTGCTACCCTGTACCTCAGTGTTCTCCATAACTACATTTACATCACCCTGCGTGAATACCGAAGAGAAATATTTATTCAGTACCTCTCCAATCTCTTCAGGCTCCACGCACAACTTCCCACTGCTGTCTATGACTGGCCCTAATCTTGTCCTAACCAATCTTCTATTCTTAACATATCTAAAGAAAGCTTTAGGATTCTCCTTAATCCTATCAGCCAAAGTCTTCTCGTGTCCTCTCTTAGCTCTCCTCAATTCACTCTTTAGCTCCCTCCTGGCTAATCTATAGCTATCCATTGCACTAACCGAGCCTTCAAGCCTCATCCTGACATAAGCCTCCTTTTTCCTTTTAACCAGCAAATCAACTTTTTTCGTACACCAAGGTTCTCTTACTCGACCATTTCCTCCTTGCCTGACAGGGACATACTTATCAAGGACTCGCAGCAGCTGCTCCTTGAATAAGCTCCACATTCCAGATGTTCCCAGTCCCTGTAGCTTCCTAGTCCAATCTATGCACCCTAATTCTCTCCTGATGGCCTCATAATTACCCTTCCCCCAGCTATAACTACTGCCCCCAGCTTCAAGCCTATCCCTATCCATCACTAAGGTGAACGTAACCGAATTGTGGTCACTATCACCAAAATGTTCACTAACTTCCAAGCCTAACACCTGGTCTGGCTCATTGCCCAGCACCAAATCCAATGTAGCCTCACCTCTAGTTGGCCTATCTACATACTGAGTCAAAAAAACCTCCTGCACACTTTGTACGAAAACTGACCCCTCTAACGAGCTAGAGCTATAGCTATTCCAATCAATATAAGTAAAGTTAAAGTCCCCCATAACAATTACCCTATTACTTTCACTCCTGACCAGAATTGACTTTGCAATCCTTTCCTCAACCTCTCTAGAACTTTTAGGAGGTCTATAAAAGACTCCCAACAGGGTGACCTCTCCTTTCCTGTTTCTAATCTCAGCCCATAC
This sequence comes from Sphyrna mokarran, assembly GCA_024679065.1. Classification (NCBI taxonomy): domain Eukaryota; kingdom Metazoa; phylum Chordata; class Chondrichthyes; order Carcharhiniformes; family Carcharhinidae; genus Sphyrna; species Sphyrna mokarran. Next base: position 8,424,932 of record JAGIQG010000027.1, on the reverse strand, counting down.
TACCTCAACAGACAAGTCCTCATCAAACTTCTTCTCTGTCACTGTGATACAGTCTTTGACTAATAATGCCACTCCTCCCCCCCTTCTACCTCCTTCTCTACTCCGACTAAAGCATTTGAACCCTGGAACCTGCAACATCCATTCTTGTCCCTGCTCTACCCAAGTCTCTGAAATGGCCACAACATCGAAGTTCCAGGTACTGGTCCAAGCTGCAAGTTCCTCCCCCTTATTGCGAATACTCCTTGCATTAAAGTATACGCATTTCAAACCATGCCCTACCCCACCCGTATGCTGCTGTGTTTTACGGCTTTCCTCTATGACCCCCTTACTCTCATCCCTCTTAGCACCCCAACTATTCAGGATCCCACCCCCCCCCCGAATCAGTTTAAAGCCCCCTGCATAGCCTTAGCAAATTTTCCCCCCAAGATATTAGTTCCCCTCTGGTTCAGGTGTAGACCATCTCTCTTGTAGAGGTCCCACCTATCCCAGAATGAGTCCCAATTGTTCTTTCTTCTCATTGGGAATGAGTCCCAATTGTTCTTCTTTGGGAAGTTTCTGCTCTTCTCTACTACAAAATAGCATCTTTAGCATCAATCAAAGTGAAAAGGCTTTAACAACTTTTTCAAAAGATAGCAACCTTGTAGCACTCCCTCAGTGCTGCAGTTATTACTGAGCCCACAGCTTTCTGATACATCAGCAGGAATGCTACCATTGAACTTTGGCTAACACCTCTAATCTCATGTTGACTTTAACACAGAGAATTGCGGATGAGCAGGCGAATGGATATAGGTCTGATCTATGCTATTTTGATGCCAGTTTTGAAAGATGGCTGATGAGTTTCAGATTCGAGGGAGAGATTATGGCAGGCAGAACGGATAGATCAGGAGAACATACATATTTCTGTTCTGTTGCTGCCTCACAGTGCCAGGGACTTGGGTTCAATTCCAGCTGTGGCCGATTGTCTATGGAATTTGTATTTTCTTCCCATGTCTACATGAGTTTCCTTCGGGTGCTCCAGTTTCCTCCCACAGTCCAAAGATGTGCAGGTTATGTTGATTGACCCTTTATTGTCCCAAGATACATAGGTTTGGGGAATTAGTGTGGTATATACATAATTTGGTTTGATTTATTATTGTCACATAGTATACAGTGAAAAGTATTGTTTCTTGTGTGCTATACAGACAAAGCATACCGTTCACAGAGAAGGAAAGGAGACAGTGTAGAATGTAGTGTTACAGTCATAGCTAGGGTGTAGAGAAAGACCAACTTAATGTGTGGTAGGTCCATTCAAATGCCTGATAGCAGCAGGGAAGAAGCTGTTCTTGAGTCAGTTGGAACGTGATTTTGACTGTCCAACTGCTTTTGTATCCTTTTCCCAATGTAAAAGGAGGTGAAAGAGAGAATGTCACGGTGTGGGGGGTCCTTAATTATGCTGGATGCTTTGCCAAGGCAGCGGGAAGTGTAGACAGAATCAATGGATGAGAGGCTGGTCTGCATGATGGATTGGGCTACATTTACGACTATTGGTAGTTTCTTGTGGCCTTGAGCAGAACAGGAGTCATACCAAACTGTGATACAACCAGAAAGAATACTCTCTATGGTGCAGCTGTAAAAGCTGGTGAGAGTTTGGTTACAAGGATAGAGCCTGGGTAAGATGCTCTGTCAGAGAGTTGATGCAGATTTGATGGATTGGATGGTCTCCTTCTGCTCTGTCAGGATTCTATGGTTTTAAGAATTAAAAGGAAGAAGAGGAGACATTTTTCTCTCAGAGGACTCTGAGCAAAAGGTCATTGGATTGGCAGAAAAGTGGCCTAGAGGTCACAATCTGATCAGCTATCTGGCGGATCAGCCTCAAGGGGCCAAAGAGACCTTATCTTGCTCCTACTTCATAGGTTCATATGTTCACAGCCAGGCTAAAGCTTTCTTAAGGAGACACACCTGTATTTTTAATCTCTATCAAATGTGCCAGGGATCTGAATCTATTTTTCTGTAAAATTGAGGATTTAGGTGGATCACAGAATCATAAAGCCATACAGCATGAAGGATAAAGCTATTCAGCCCATTGTACCTGTCCCATATTTGTCAAAGAAGCATCCAATTATTCTCCTGACTCATTCCCCATTGGTCCAGCAATCTTTTTTTCTTTTCAACTATCCATCCCATTCACATTAGAATGAAGCTATTGAATTTTCTTCCACCATCCTTTCAGGTCACGTCTTTCAGACCACAACAATTTCCAGGGCAAAACAAATTTTTTGGGGGGGCGGCCGGTGACACAGTGGTTAGCACTGCTGTCTCACAGCGCCAGGGCTCCGGGTTCAATTTCGGTCTCGGGTCACTGTCTATGTGGAGTTTGCACATTCTCCCCATGCCTGCATGGGTTTCCTCTGAGTGCTCCTGTTTCCTCCCACGGTCCAAAAATGTGCAGACTAGGTGGATTGGCCACGTTAAATTGTCCCTTATTGTCAGGGGATCAGCTAGGGTCAATGCATGGGTTTCCAGGGATAGGGCGTGGGTGGGATTGTGGTCGATGTGGGCTCAATGGGCCGAATGGCCTCCTTCTGCACTATAGGCTTCTATGATTCAGAATGAGTTTCTTCATCGATGTTGCTTATGCGTAAATTTTGACCGTAATTGTTGGTGGCTTATTTGGCCAGAGGAAGAATCACAGGTAAAGCCTGAAGTTTTCCATATCGAATGTTCATGCTTCCTATTTGCCTTCAGGATTCAGTGAGTAATGATCAGGAGCAGGAAGGCTGGTTGATTATTCCTTTGTGCTACACACCTCCCCCCACCCTCCCCGCCACCCTGCACATGCCCGTCCTTGCCCCAACCCAAGGATTAACATTTGTTCCTGGGACATTCCTCGCCTGTGTGGCTCAGGTCCGGGTAAATCAGTCATCACTCCGATCGAACCACCGGGAAGTCTTTAAGAGCCTTTTGTTTTAATGGGAATCTGTAGTCACAAAGGGTTAATGAATTATAAAAATTGTAATTGTGACCGGATGCTTGATTGAGTTTGACGGAATGAAAAATGGTGTGGTTTGTGAAATTTTGTCAGGTTCCCACTTGCACTCTCGCACTCCAGCGTGATTGATTGGCCTGTGTTCCTGAATCCAGTCAGAACCATCCATCACTGTGTTACACACTCTTACATGGCAATTTCCTCTCCGCAAAAAAGACCCCACAATTGTCACTAATTATGAGTTAATTAAATATCATTTGTCACCTCACAATGTTTGTCTGTAAGCAGGTCAGAAATTACAACTTCATGCAAAACAAGGTTTAGTTCGCTGGATGAACAAATGTGAAAGGCAATTCTTCATCTCTGGTTTTAATTGACTTGGGAGCAGGGTAGCACAGTGGCATAGTTTAATACTGCAACCTCACAGTGCCGGGGCCTGGGTTCAGTTCTCAGCTGAGTCATTGTCTGTGTGGAGTTTGCAGATTCTCACCATGCCTGTGTAGGTTTCCTCTGGGTGCTCTGGTTTCCTACCACATGCTGGGTAGGTACATTGACCCGAGTGTGGCGGCTAGGGGAATTTCACAGTAACTTCATTTCAGTGTTAATGTAAGCCTTATTTATGACTAATAAATTAACTTTAACTTTAGCATTTGGATGTCTCAAAAACAAACTTGTACCTGGCCCTTCCACGTGAGAGAATTTTCATCATTGGTATCTGCCAGGGAGAAAATTTTTAGCAGAGAGTGCAGGAAGCCATCATTTTCCTCATCTGTTCTTTATGGATAATCTTTTATTCTCTTGTTCTCTCTGAAAGTCATGTAGATTTGGAGACCATTTGTTTTAGCTTCTGCAGGGAAGGGCAGAGGTTAATTAACCAGTGGACATGGAGCCAAGCATCTAAAAGTGGCATGCTCACTTGCTGCCCATCAGCTCTCACTGAATATCAATGCAAGTTGGTGCTTTCTTCTTCAAGAGCGTTTCAATGATAGAATCACAGAGGTTTACAGCATTCAAACGGGCCCTTTGGCCCAACTTGTCCTTTTTTTTAAACCCCTAATCTAGTTCCAGTATATAGAGGGATGTAGGGTATAGAAGCCTATATTCCTTGATACCCATCTTACCCATGTAACTGTCTAAACATCTTTTAAAAGACAAAATTGTACCCACCTCTACTACTACCTCTGGCAGCTTGTTCAAGACACTCACCAATCTTTGTGTGAAAAAATTGCTCCTCTGGACCCTTTTGTATCTTTCCCTCACTGGATGTAATTTTTTAGCCTTCACACTGAGATTTCTCATTTTGTATTCTGAACAGAAAATAAAAGTTTATTTTATCAGTCTCACAAGTAGGCTTACATTAACAATGCAACACTGTGAAAATCCTCCAGCTGCCACACTCCGGCGCCTGTTCGGGTACACTGAATGAGAATCTAGCAAGGCCAATGCACCTAACCAGCACGTCATTCAGATTGTGGGAGAAAACTGGAGCATCTGGAGGAAACCCACGCAGACATGGGGAGAACATGCAGACTCCGCACAGATAGTGACTGAAGCTGGGAATTGAACCAGCGTTCCTTGCACTATAAGCTCATAGCACCACTGTGCTGCCCCAAAAGCGAACCTTTCACAATCACAAGACTTACAGATACATTCAAACCAGTGAAATGCTTTTGAAGTGTTGTCACCATTGTAACATCGGAACTGCAGCAATAAATTTGCACCACAGCAAGCTCTAACAGCAATGCGATAATAACCAGATCATCTGTTTTACTGATGTTATTTGAGGAATAAATATTGGCCAGAACAGCAGGAGGAAGTCCCTTTCTCTTGGAAGTAATACCGTGGAATATCTTGAACACAGCCACCACAGCACTCCCTCAGTGCTGTACTGGAGTGTCAGACTTGATTGTGTTCGAGTTTCTGAAACAAGGCTTGACACACAATCTTCTACCATAGAGTGAAGAGTGTTACCCACATAAAATGAGGGAAGCTGTGAGTGACTATGCAATGTGGCAGAGTCTGAGCAGGCAGCTTCTGGAAGTGAAAAAATTCAGAACTATTGACAGCCTATGTATAATTTTCCAAGGTACAATCTCTTAGGTGCCACTCCCTACTTTATGCATACCGTGTCAATGGGTGAAAGATCACTGGCTAGGTGATACTTGCTGTATACTAGACAATCATCACTTGTATGAGGGAACTCATACAGGGAGACAAAATTCCAAAGGTATCATGGTGACAATAGTAGGTTAGCACTGCTGCTTCACAGCACCAGGACCCGGGTTTGATTCCTGGCTTGCATCAAAGTCTGTGTGGAGTTTGCACATTTTCCCCATGTCTGCATGAGTTTCCTCCCATGCTCTGGTTTCCTCCCATGCTCCAAAGATGTGCAAGTTAGATGGATTGGCCATGCTAAATTGCCTCTTAAGTGCCATGTCAGGGGGCTAGGTAGGGTAAATGCATAGAGTTATGGGGATAGGGCCTGGTTGGGATTATTGTTGGTGCAGACTTGATGGGCTGAATGGCCTCCTTCTGCACTGTAGGATTCTATATTCCATTCTCTGGTACTTTTATTCCATTTTAAAGAAAAACACTTTCCAATGGATGTGAAGATATTGGATAGAGTGCAGGAAAAGTTCACGAGTTCCAGGGATGGCGAAATTCAGTTCCCAGGGAGGAGTAGTAGTATTGTCACTGGGCTAGTAATCCAGAATCCCAGCTTAATGCTGTGTTCGAATCCTGCCAAGGCAGATGGTGGAATTTCAATTTAATAAAAATCTGGAATTGAAAGTCTAATGATGACCATGAAAACATTGTTGTAAAAATCCATCTAGTTCATTGATGTCCTTTGGGGAAGAAAATCTGCCGTCCTTGCCTAGTCTGACCTATCTGTGACTCCAAACTCACAGCCTCTGAAATGGCCTAGCAAGCCACTCAGTTCAAGGGCAATTAGTGATGGGTAATAAACACTGGTTCCACAGCGACGCCCACATCCCATAAAAGAATAAAGGAGGAAAATATTACAAAGATACATTTCACAAGTTAAAAATGTTCTTGGAAAAGGGAGGACTGAAAGCAGATCTGATAGAGATACTCTGGACAGAGTAAATAGGGAGAAACTGTTCCCACTTGTGCAATGATCAAATGTGAACGGATACAGATTTAAATAGCAAAAAGGAATATTTTTTTATGCAATGAGTGGTTAAAGTTTGAGGAGACTGGAACTATAAAGTTTAAAAGTTTAAATCTGTTGGGAGCCTATGCATAATTGTGATGAATGCACTGCCTGAGTGTATGGTGGAGACACCTTGAATCAAGGCATTCAAGAGGAAATTGGACAGTTGTTTGACAAGAAACAATGAAAGAAGGCAGAGGAATTGTACAAAGTGAATTGCTCATGAGAAGAGCTGGTGCAGACCCAATGGGCCAAATGGCCTCCTTCTGCACTGTAACAATTCTGTGATCCTGAGAACAGGATCCAACAGAATCAGGCGCATCAGTCAAGGATGGTGTTTGAAAGTACTTCTTCACAAACTGACGGTAGAAACTTGGAACTTTCCACCCCCAAGAAATTTCTCGATTTGATTTGATTTATCATTGTCACATGTATTAATATATAGTGAAAAGTATTGTTTCTTGCGTGCTATACAGACAAAGCATACCGTTCAAGAGAAGGAAATGAGAGACTGCAGAATATAGCGTTATAGTCATAGCTAGGCTGTAGAGAAAGATCAACTTAATGCAAGATAAGCCTATTCAAAAGTCTGGCAGCAACTGGAAAGAAGGTGCTCTTGAGTCAGTTGGTCTGTGACTTCCGACTTTTGCATCTTTTTCCCGACGGAAGAAAGCAGAAGAGAGAATGTCTGGTGGGTGTGAGGTCCTTAATTATGCTGGCTGCTTTGCTGAGGCAGCGGGAAATGTAGACAGAGTTAATGGATGGGAGGTTGGTTTGCATGATGGATTGGACTATATTCACAACCTTTTGTGGTTCCTTGCAGCCTTAGGCAGAACAGATGCCGTACAAAGCTGTGATACAACCAGAAAGAATGCTTTCTATGATAGTTGATATTAAATTTCAAAATTGAGATTTATAGGTTATTGTATTAATCAAAGAGTATGAAGGATTATGGAACCAAGATATATAGAATGGATTAAGCCTTGGATTAACCATGATCTAATTGAATGGCAGAACACCCTTGAGGAGCACAGCTGACTTATGCCTGTGCATGTGTTTAAAATTTAAAGTAATTGCTGTGTTATTGATTCTAATTAACATTTAATTGTTAATTATTAACCCAACTTCATTTCCTTTGCATGTAAAGAATGATTGATTTTCAATATTGTACCGATTGGAAAAAAAAGTCAGAAGAAGAAAATGATTGAAACCAAAAGAGAAAATGCTGGAAAATCTCATCAGGTCTGGCAGCATCTGTAAGGAGAGAAAAGAGTTGACATTTCAATTTCAGATGATCCTTTGTCAAAGCTCTTTTGCACATCTGGTCATCTGGCCATCTGGACTCAAAACATCGGCTATTTTTCTTACTTACAGATGCTGCCAGGCCTGCTGAGATTTTCCAGTATTTTCTATTTTGGTTTCAGATTCCAGTAGCTGCAGTAATTTGCTTTCATTAAGAAAATGACTGTTGCAGACAGAAACCGCCTTAATCTCTCTGCCAAGTCCCTAAATGCAGGATAGATATGAGGAAAAGATCTTTCAATCACCAAACCCAACCTTGGACAACCTCTGAAGGAGTGTGTCTTAGTCAATGCTCATGGAGCCGGTTGTGACTCTGTTCGGAGCACACTTCCCTATGAGACACACTATTCTAGATTCAAGTCCTATTCCAGGGCTTGAGCACAGAAAGCAAGGCTGTTACGTTGCTGAAGAATTGGATTCTCTTGGATGAGATGGTGAATCATATTTCTGTCTGGGCAGATATCAAAGATCCACTGGCACTATTCCAAAGAAAAACAGTGGAGTTATTCCCAGTGTCCTGATCAATGCTTGCCCCTCAATTATCATCATAAACAACAGCCTGATCTTTATCACATTGCTGCTTCATCCATTAATGGTGAAAAATTGATGCTAGCCTCTGCTGACACAACCTAAACAGAAACACCAGGAGCGCAGAACCTAGGAACAGAGAATAGCTGCTCGGTCCCTCAAACCTGTTTCACAATTCAATTAGATGATTTCTGGTTTGTACCTCGACTCCTTTTAACTGTTTTAATACATACCATGTAAATCTAAACCTGACTATTTCAGTACTCAAACTATGTTGATGTACCATACATAATCTTCTGGGATAGCTTCCCAGATTTCATCTGCCTTTGTATAAAGCAAAGTGCCTCCTGATTTCACTCCTAAGTGACATGGCTGTAATTTTACCACGCTAACCACTATACTAACCACACAGGATTTTTGAGTGCTCACCGCTGTGCTAACCACACAGCTTTTACAATGCTGACCACTGTGCCAATATGCAGAAGCCCTTCGGCACAGTGGCACGGCTGTTAGCACTGCTGCCCCACAGCGACAAGGACTCGGTTTTGATTCCAGCCTCTGGTGATTGTGTGGAATTTGCACATTCTCCCCATGTCTGTGTGGGTTTCCTCTCCTGCTTTCTCCCACAGCCCAAAGTTAGGTTGATTGGCCATGCTAAACTTCCCCTTAGTGTCAGGGGGATTTGCTAGATAAATCTGTGGAGTTATGGGAATTAAGCCTGGGTAGGATTGTTGTTGGTGAAGACTCGATGGGCTGAATAGCCCTTCTGCACTGTAGGAATTCAATGATTTTGCTTTTGTACACGTTATAGTTGCCAAAGTCATAATATTCATGCCTGTGGTATGTGTCTTAGTATGGTGCTCTGTTTCGCAGCAGTAACATTTCTCCTCACGCTCAGCACAAAATCCACCAAAAATGAAAAGAATAATGAAGTAAGGAATGTCAGTAATTTAATAAATAAAGGGAAATCTTACATCAGCACCAAACAAAAAATCAAATCCGCATCATTAATCCTAATTTCTATGGTCTTAACATCCTTTACGTTCTCTTGCCTGTGCTTGGGATTTGATTTGATTTGATTTTTTTTTGCTTTTCAGCATGGAAACAGGACCTTCAGCCCAACTTGTCCATGCCACCCATTTTTTAAATCTCTAAGCTAGTCCCAATTGCCAACATTTGGCCTATATCCCTCCATACCCATCTTACCCATGTAACTATCTAAACACTTTTTAAAAGAAACAAAATTGTACCTGCCTCCATTACTACCTCTGGCAGCTCGTTCCAGACACTCACCATCTTCCATGTGAAAAAATTGCCCCTCTGGACACTTTTATATCTCTCTCATCTCACCTTAAACCTATGCCCTCTAGATTTAGACTCCCCTGCTTTTAGGAAAAGATACTGACAATCTAGCTGATGATAACCCTCTTTATTTTATAGACCTCTATACAATCAGCCCTACGCCTCCTGCGCTCCAGAGAAAAAAGTCCCGGCCTTCCAGCCTCTCCTTATAACTCAAACCATCAAGCCCTGGTAGCATCCTAGTAACAGTTTTCTGCACTCTTTTTAGTTTAATAATATCCTTTCTATAATAGGGTGACCAGAATTGTACACAGTATTCCAAATGTGTCCTTACCAATCAATGTCTTCTACAACTTCAACAAGACATCTCAAATCCTGTATTCTATGTTCTGACTAATGAAACCAAGCATGCCGAATGCCTTCTTCACCACTCTGTCCATCTGTGACTCCACTTTCAAGGAACTATGAACCTGTACCTCTAGATCTCTTTGTTCTATAACTCTTGCCGACACCCGACCATTAACTGAGTAAGTCCTGCCCTGGTATGATGAATAAATGCATTACCTTGCATTTACCTAAATTAAACACCATCTGTTATTCGTCAGCCCACTGGCCCAATTGATCAATATTTATTATTGTCACATGTATTAGTATACAATGAAAAATACTGTTTCTTGCATACTTGACAGACAAAGCATAGAATCATAGAATCCTACAGTGCTGAAGGAGGCCATTCAGCCCATCGAGCCTGCAGCAACCACAACCCCACCCAGGCTCTAGACCCATGACCCCATCCATTTACCTAGTTAGTCCCCTGACGCAAAGGGGCAATTTATTATGGTCAATTAACCTAACCTGTACATCATTGGACTGTGGGAGGAAACCAGAGCACCCAGAGGAAACCCACACAAACACGGGGAGAATGTGTAAACTACGCAAGACAGTCAGGAATTGAACCTGGGCAAACCACTGTGCCACTCTGCCACACTTATATAACAGCACTGTTCATAGAGAAGGAAAGGAGTGAGTGTAGAATATGTGTTACAGTCATAGCTGGGATGTAGAGAAAGATCAATGGAGGTAGGTCCATTCAAAAAGAATGGGTTTTGGATTGAGAAATTTTCTCCTATTAATTTGAACAAGTGTTTCTTTCTGCAGGAGGGTATGAATCGTGCAGTACTAACTGTGCTGACCTCTCCACTGCTAACCATTCATCTGTCTTTCGCCTCAGGTTTCACTTACCAGCTACCGGTTGCAAGCACAATTGGTGTGATACGGAAAAGCCAGCGTTGGAGACGCAGCACATCCATTAATATCGATTCCATCAAAACCTTGGAGGCTGAGGGGGACCGTTTGAGCCAGGATTTAGCGGGAGCCAGTCTTGCCATCGACACCTTGCCAGACAATGGAACCCAAATTGTGGTCAGTGGTTTTCTTTTTAACATTAACGATCTGGAGTTCGTTCTGGAGGGATGGAATTGAAAAGGGGTGATGTTATGTTAAACTTGCATTGTACCTTGATTAGACCACATTTGCAATACTGTGCACAGTAGCCAACATTTTGTAGACAGGCACTGGAAAAGTCATACAGTCAGAGTCATAGAGGTTTACAGCATAAAAAAAGCCCTTTTGGTCCATTGCATTTGCACAAATCAAAGACAAATATACTGGGCGACACGATGGCACAATTGGTAAAGTTTTAAAATTGGTATCCTGTGAGTACAAGATATAAACCAATCTCAAATGAGATCATTTGTGAATGAAAAGATTTGTTTTTGGTGTTGTGGACAAGTGGAACCGATTCTCAGTTAAAATTGGAGCTGGTAAATATAAGGGGTGGCACAATGGTTAGCACTCCTGCCTCACAGCGTCAGGAACCCAGGTTCCAATCTGGCCTTGAGTCACTGTCTGTGTGGAGTTTGCACTTTCTTCCTGTATCTGAGTGGGTTTCCTCTGGGTGCTTTGGTTTCCTCCCACAGTCTGAAGATGTGCAGGTTGGTTTAATTGGCCATGCTATATTGCCCTTGGTGAGATTAACAGGGTAAATATGTGGGGTTACCGCATTCAAACCTGAGTAGGATTGGTGTCAGTGCAGGTTCAATGGGCCTCCTTCTGCAATGGAGGAACACTATGAAACCACCCAACTATACAAATCCCTGTTTCCAAGGATTGGAAACCTTGGTCCATAGCCTCTGGGTGCAAAAGAAATTTACAAGAAAGATATCAGAATTCAGGGATTATACAAATAAGGAAAGATTGAGCAGACTGAAGTTTTTTTCTCTTGAAAACAGAAGATGGCCTGATAGAGGTCTGTAAAAATATTAGATGGAGAAGATGTTTGCACTTGTGGGTTAGACAAGAAATAAGGGCCATAACGACAAGAAAATAATTAATAAATTCAGTTGGCAATTCAAGACAAAATCATGTGTGGTTAGGATGTGGAACTCATCCGCACAATAAATATTTGAGACTAATAGTAGAGTAAGCCAGATAAGCACGCAAGTGAGGAAGGAATAGAAGGCTATGCTAATGGGGTGAAATGAAGAATGGTGGGAGGAGCTTGTATGGAGCATCAATACAGACACAGACCTAGGAGGTCGAACATGGCTATTTGCTTTACTATAAGTAGCTTGTGGTCATTTGTAACTGTACACCAGATTTGGTCAGGCTGTTTTGCAGTTAGTACACTGTATACTTACTGATGAATGAGAGTATGGATAAGCTGCATGATGTTGATGTAATTGTAGGATGGAGATGTGAGGGGAGGCAAGTGGTATTATCACAAGTCTATTAGTCCAGAAACTCAACTGATGTTTTGGGGAACCGGGTTCAAATCCTGTCACAGTGGACAGTGGAATTTGAATTTAACACTGGAAAATCTGGAATTAAGAATCTACTGATGACCATTAAACCATTGCCAATTGTCAGAAAAACCCATCTGTTCATTAACTTCCTTTAGGGAAGGAAATTTGCCGTTCTTATCTGGTCTGGCCTATATGTGATTACAGAGCCACACAATATGGTTGACTTTCAAATGGGCGGCATGGCGGCAGAGTGATTAGCACTCCTGCCTCACAGCTCCAGGGACCTGGGTTTGATTCCAGCTTGGGTGACTTTCTGTACAGAATATTCTTGTTGTCCCCATGCCTGCATCGGTTTCCTCCAGGTGCTCTGGTTTCCTCCCACAGTCCAAAGATGTGCAGGTTAGATTGATTGGCCATGCTCAATTGCCCCTTAGTGTCCTGGAATTTATAGGTTAGCAAACATTGCTAACTCTTGCTAACAAGAGTAAACATTGAGGGATGTGGGGATAGAACAAAGAACAAAGAACAACACAGCACCGGAAACAGGCCCTTCGGCCCAACGAGCCCGCGCCGCCGTCCTAACGTCTTAATGACATATAGGGACCAATTTGTTACCCAATCAGCCTAACAGCACATTTTTGGGATGTGGGAGGAAACCGGAGCACCTGGGGAAAACCCACGCAACCACGGGGAGAACGCGCAAACTCCCGCAGACACAGGCCCAAATCCATGTGTCTGCACAGCAACAGCGATAGTCCCTGAGCTGTCATGGTGCCCATCAGATGGTCCAGTTTAAGCATACACTAACGACGTGAAGCACTAGGCCACTCCTGAAGCAACATCCAAGAGCAGCTCTCGCACGACCTGCCGCATGCATGCCCTTGTTGGTCAACAAGGTGGACCGAACATCCTGTGGAAACAAATAGGATATTTAAACAGTCCTACTATATCCCTGTATCTGCAGACCACTCATGTGGCTGTCCAAGAGACCCTTAAACAACCCTAGCGTGCCTGCTCCCACCACCTTACTCGGCAGTGCATTCCACACCCCCACTACCCTTTGTGTGAAAAACTGCCCTCTAATATTCGTCTTATACATAGCCCCCCTCAACCTAAGGCCGTGACTCCTCATTCTATCCTTTTGTAATAGTGGAAAAAGCTTACCACCATTTACTCTATCTATACCCTTCATAATCTTATATACCTCTAATAGATCTATAGGACCTGGGGTGTGATCATTGTTGTTGCATGGGTCGAGTGGCCTCCAGGAAGATGCTTTCAGATTTCTTAGAATGTCTCAAGTATCTGCCACCCTTGTGTTTGAAGCTATATTGGCTTCTAATCAGGCAAAATATCAATATTAACATTTTCATTCATGGCTTCAACCCTGGACTGTAACTTCGGCAGCACAGTGGCAACTGGGCGGCACAGTGGCACTGTGGTTAGCACTGCTGTCTCACAGCTTCAGGGACCCGGGTTCGATTCCCAGCTTGGGGTACTGTCTCTGTGGAGTTTGCACGTTCTGTGTCTGTGTGTGCTTTCTCTAGGTGCTCCAGTTTCCTCCCACAGTCCAAAATTTGCAGATTAAGCGCATTGACTATGCTAAATTGCCCCTTAGTGTCCTGGAATATATAGTTTGGAGGGATTAGCGGGGCAAATATGTGGGATTATGGGGATATGGCCTGGGTAGGATTGTTGTTGGTGCAGACTTGATGGGCTGAATGGCCTCCTTCTGCACTGTTAGGTTTCTATAATTCTGTGAAGTAGAAGTGGATTGTCTCTGTGATGGGTTGGATGATGGACAGCACAGTGGCACAGTGATTAGCACTGCTGCCTCACAGCTCCGGGTTCAATGCCAACCTTGGGTGACTGTGTGGAATTTGCGTATTTTCCCTGTATCTGCACGGATTTCCTCCAGATGCTCAAGTTTCCTCCCACACTCTAAAGATGTGCGGGTGCTAAATTGTCTCTTAGCGTCAGGGGGATTAGCAGGGTGGATACAGGGCATTGTGGGGGTAGGGACAGTGGGATTGTTATCAGTACAGCCTCAATGGGCTGAATGGCCTCCTTCTGCACTGTAGGGATTCAATGATTCTAATATTGTTCTGTTAGAAGTAACTTGTGATAAAGAAGCTTGAATGCAGTAATATTTAGGTCTATTTTGAAGCTGTGTTTGCCTTGGTCCATCAGTCTCCGGTGAGTGACTCTTTATCAGCCACACTCTATTGCCACAGTTTTCCCATTAGTATGGAAATTAGTGAACTTGATGGATGTTCACAGATCCTGTGAAAAGTATGATTGCAAACAATGGACTCATTCCTGGAGATGTTGTCACATGACCCCCAGTCATTAACCATCCTTCTACTGGTCACCTGACAGGTGTATCTGCCCATCCATAGTAATCGGTAAGCAAACTGACTTACTGTCTACTGTTATGATACAAACGTTGATCCCTTTTTGAAATGTAACACCAAATCCCCCAAAGAGGAAATCCTTGCCTCCAAACTGTTAAAAGTGTGTTGGAAGCTGTGAACGTTTAGCGGTTAACTAACAGAAGTACTGGACACTCACTTTTACATGAACACTTAACATTTTATTTATTTAACCAACAGAAAACTTTAACTAAACAAGTAATGTACTGAATAAAATAAGATTCTATTGGAATGCTGTTCAAATAAATACAATACTCATCCATTAACCAAAAGAAAAGAATTTAGTAACTCTCAAAAATACAACCAGGTTTATGGCTTTTGGAATCTTTTGGAGTTCTTGTGTTGATTTCTCTGTCTGGAAGTCTTTCTGATTTGGTGCCTTTCTCTAGTTAAACAGTGCACTCTCTGAAGAGATATTTGAAGCTGTCAGAGTTGAGAGCTGCTCTCTCCCTGTTGAGGCTTGAGAGTTGGCAGTTCATCAGTTGCACACTCTTGTTTTTTTATTTCCAGTTGCCCTCGTTTTTATACCTGTGATGACTTATCAATTTTCCTGCAATAGGGTTGGTCTGATGTTGTCAACATCATCGAATTCAAGTCTTAAAGGTTCTTGGTAGCTGAGTGCTTGCTTTAAATTGACTGGGCAAAATTCAAATGAAAACAGGTTGTCTTTGTCAAGACTACTGCTTGGCTTTTTGATATAAATGTCTGGGACTCTGGATGTACTTTGCATTTTAAACCTCCAAGCACAGAAACAAAACACTAGCTCTTAAAGGGACCACACAATGTTTTCGCCCTCGAGCATTTTTACATTTTTTTTATATCTTTACCAACGTTAAATTCCAACTTCATAAACTCAACTTCGCAATGCTACCAATTGAATGATTGGTTACTATCAGTCAGACCTTTCCTGCATTTTCACCAGGTATCTAACTAGTCAACAAAAGAAAATTGGGAAAAAAATACTGTTGCCTTGATTCTTTCCCTTTATCTGATTCCTTGCACAGTAAATCAATCGCCTAATTCTTTAGGATTCCAGGGTAATCCTGCAAGGTTGACAATATAAGTGAAAAAGGTGGGTCCTACCACCACCAGAATAAAGGACTCGACTGTCAGTCATCGACTGCTGTAGATTTATAATGAGAACGCTCCATCTGTCTTGAGCTGAAAAGACACTTAGCCTGGGATGTCACAAGTTGCCCTTGCTCTGCCAGCAATCTAAGGGATGATGGTAAAACATGCATTTAATCTGTCAAACAGTCTTTTGTTAGGCTCCACTGAATGAGTTACCTCACATCCCAATGCTTTATCATCTACTCAATAGCATAAAATGTAATTGGTTATTCCTGAAGAATGGCCATTAGTAATCTTTGTTCATCACTAAAAGACATCCATTGATATTAGGATAAACACAAAATACAGCTGGAATCTGAAACAAAAACAGAAACGATTCTGGAAAATCTCAACAGGCCTGGCAGCAAGTGTGCAGAGTGAATAGAGCCACCGTTTCGAGTTGGGATGACCTGGCTCTGGCTGTGATAAAGGGTCATCTAGACTTGAAACATTGGCTCTGTTTTCTCTCCATAGGTGCTGTCAGACCTGCTGAGATTTTCCAGCATTCTTCTGTTTTTGAGTGCATTGTCATCTTCCTAACAGTAGCAACATTTGGGAAGCACCTTCCTGATCCAATTTAATGAGAATGAGCCATTGTCATCACAAAAGCAGGTACTGGGCATTATTTTCTTGCTGTTTATGGGATAGAACATAGAACATAGAACATTACAGCACAGAACAGGCCCTTCGGCCTTTGATGTTGTGCCGACCAAAATAAAAAGCAATGCCCCTCCAAACTAAACCATTCCCTTCTCTTCCATATACTTATCAATTAACCTCTTAAACGCCACCAAACTTGGCGCATCTACAACAGCTGCAGGCAGGGCATTCCACTCCCTAATCACTCTTTGAGTAAAGAACCTACCTCTGATATCCGTCCTAAAACTCATACCCCTTAATTTAAAGCTGTGTCCCCTCGTGCTAGCTTTCTCCATCCTAGGAAAAAGGCTACCACTGTCCACCCTATCTAAACCTCTAATCATCTTATATGCTTCAATAAGATCCCCTCTTAGCCGCCTCCTTTCTAACGAAAACAACTCAAATCCTTCAACCTCTCTTCATAGGACCTGCCCTCCATACCAGGCAACATCCTGGTAAACCTCCTCTGTACCTCTCCAATGCCTCCACATCTTTCTTATAATGTGGCGACCAGAACTGCACACAATACTCCAAGTGCGGCCGCACTAGAGTTTTGTACAGTGCAACATGATGCTGCGGCTCCTAAATTCAATCCCCCTACCAATAAAAGCTAAGACTCCATATGCCTTCTTAACAACTTTATCCACTTGACTGCCTACTTTCAGGGATCTATTGACACATACACCAAGATCCTTCGTTTCCTCAACACTATTAAGAGCCCTACCATTAGCCCTATACTCTACACATTTATTGGTCCTGCCAAAGTGCATTACCTCACACTTTTCCACATTAAACTCCATTTGCCACCTCTCGGCCCAGCTCTGCAACTTGTCCAAGTCACTCTGTAAACTATAACACCCCTCTTCACTATCTATGACAGCCAATTGGATCTTGCTCCAATTGGCTGTCATATTCCTGACATAGCACTGACTCACTCCAGTAAGTACTTTACTGCTTGAAAAATGTTCTGAACACTAAGATTGTGAAAGGTTCCATTAAAATGCGAGTTCTTACTTTCTGTTTCCCTGATACCATAGGGTAATAGGTAGCCTGTAGGTGCTAAGAGTGTGAATGTTGGATTAGAATTAGTCAAAGAGAGCTCTGATGAAGGAACATCCTGAATCAAAAACTTGGCTCCGTTCTCTCTCCACAGATGCCGTCAGACCTGCTAAGGTTTTCCAGCATTTACTGTTTTTGATTAGAATGCTCCCCTTGCCCCAATTACCTGACCACAGAGTCTGTCTCTCAGTCAGGCTGGATATCTGCTACCGAGGTCATCAATTCATCAGATCACAAGAGAAATGTTGATTTAGTAGGTAGGATTCTGGCAATCAAAACCTGCTGTGGAATCTAAACACTGGTTCTGAACTTCTGGTTTTTAGGTTCATGTCGCACTATATGTAACCACCACCATCTGGCCTGGGCTTACAAAATCCTCCTAACTGTCCTGGCTTGAGACAGTTTACACCCCTTTAACCTGTGATTATCCCTCTCTCCACTTGCATTGTCTATACCTGTAAAGACTTGATTGCCTGTAAAGATTCGCATTCCAACCATTATCTTGCAATTGCGTCTCTGTGCGGTGTTTGTGAATCCAACTGTCCACTCACCTGGTGAAGGAGCAGCACCCCGAAAGCTCGTGGTTCCAAATAATCCTGTTGGACGTTAACCTGGTGTTATGAGACTTCTTACTGGTTCTGAAGGTAACACTGGATCACACTGTTCTAACAACGCTTGTGGTTGGGAATTGGCATGGACTATAGTGAACAAAAAATATCACAAATCTCCAATAGGCAGAGGAGACATCAAAATCAGAAGTAGGAGATATTTTAAAGCAGCACTCTCATCTGCAGATGCACCCTGTTCCATCTCTGTTGCCACCCTCCACATTGAGACAATGGCCAGAATTTTCCAGTTGTTCACATCAGTGGGATCTTCCAGTCCCGCTGACAGTGAACTCCAGTTGCGGATTTCTCAGTGGTAGGGGTGCATCCAACAGGGAACATCTGACATCAATGGGACCAGAAAGTCTTGCCTTCGGCCAGTGGTAGGCTATTTGCACCACTGCAAAACACGCTGCGGGGAGCTTGGAAAATCCCACCCAATCTGATGAAACTTGATAGCAAGATGAAGGGTCCCCCCTTGGTATGCGATTGGAAATCTGACAACTGGAGCACATCAAATAACTTGACAGGGAAATGAAGACAAGTATAACACCAACAGTGTCACTTGCATTGACATGTTTTTGCTATCTGGTTGATTGATGTCAACACAGTGAGACAGACTGTAGTCACATTCATAGAACATAGAACATAGAACACTACAGCACAAACAGGCCTTTTGGCCCACAAGTTGTGCCGAACACATCAAAACCTACCCAGCCATAGACCTATCTATAACCCCAATCCCATTGGATCCCATATACTCATCCAGAAGTCTTTTAAAAGACCCCAGCGAGTTCGCCTCGACCACCACCGACGGCAGCCGATTCCATTCACTCAACACCCTCTGAGTGAAAAACTTTCCCCTAGCATCCCCTCTGTACTTGTTTCCCTGCACCTTAAATCTGTGCCCTCTCGTCACGACCATTTCAGCCCTGGGAAATAGTCTCTGAGAGTCAACCCTATCTATTCCTCTCAACATCTTGTAAACCTCTATCAGGTCGCCTCTCAACCTTCGTCTCTCCAGGGAGAACAGTCCCAGCTCACTCAACCTGTCTTCATAAGGCATGCCTCCCAATCCAGGCAACATCCTTGTAAATCTCCTCTGCACCCTTTCAATAGCTTCCACGTCCTTCCTATAGTGAGGCGACCAGAACTGCGCACAGTACTCCAAGTGTGGCCTGACAAGGGTCCTACAAAGCTGCAGCATTACCTCCTGACTCCTGAACTCAATCCCTCGATGAATGAAGGCCAGTACACCGTAAGCTTTCTTAACCACATACTCCACCTGGGAGGCCGATTTGAGAGTCTTATGGACCCGGACCCCAAGATCCCTCTGCTCTTCCACACAGCTAAGACTCCTACCTTTGATAGTGTACTCATTCATCCCGTTGGATCTGCCAAAATGGACCACAACACGTTCATCCACGTTGAAATCCATCTGCCACTTCTCCGCCCAGTCTTGCATCCTGTCGATGTCATGCTGCAACTTCTGACATCCCTCCAGACCATCCACAACACCACCGACCTTCGTGTCATCGGCGAACTTACGCACCCATCCCTCCACTTCCTCATCCAGGGCATTTATGAAAATGACAAACAGCAAGGGTCCTAGAACAGATCCCTGGGGCACTCCACTGGTGACCGACCTCCATGCAGAAAAAGAGCCATCCACAACCACCCTCTGCCTTCTGCAGGCAAGCCAGTTCTGGATCCACAAGGCCAAAGCCCCCTTGGATCCCATGGCCTCTCACCTTCTCAAGAAGTCTTGCATGTGGGACCTTGTCAAATGCCTTGCTGAAGTCCATGTACACCACATCCACTGCTCTTCCTACGTCAATGTGTTCAGTCACATTTTCGAAGAACTCAATTAAGCTCGTAAGGCACGACCTGCCTTTTACAAAACCATGTTGACTATTTCTAATCAACCTAAACTTCTCCAAATGCTCATGAGATTCCACATGAGATTCTCATCGTAGATCATCACAGAATTCAACGGTGCAAAAGGAGTGTTTTGGCCCATCGAGCCTGCACTGACAACAAGTATTTACCCTGCTAATCACCCTGACACAAAGGTTCAATTTAGCATGGCTAATCTGCACATCTTTAGAATGTGGGAGGAAACCGGAGCACTCGGGCAGAACTCATGCAGACATGGGGAGAATGTGCAAACTCCAAACAGACTGAAATTGAACAGAGGTCCCTGGTGCTGTGAGGCAGCAGTGTTAACCATTGGGCCACCGTGTCACCCTTTATCTAGAGATGCCAGAGCATTAGACAGCCTCAACAAATCTTCAGCCTTGCGTTTCCCCCACAATCAACTTTCAAAATCAAATGCTGTGCAGAAGAAAAGAATTACAAATTTGCATTTATAATTAGATTTATTTTACATGAGAAAGGAGAATATCATAAATCTGATGTAAATTCTCAACGCTTTTCAAAGAATATGTACTGGAAAAAATGCACATTATAATGTGTAATATAACTCAAATGATGTAACAGTTACTGGATGATTTAACATGCAATTTGCACAATCGATAATCGTTACCATAGAGCAGGCTGGATTAAATTACATTTTTTGATATTATTCATTGATTTGCACTTTTGGAATTGTCGTGTAGAGTTAAAAATTAGTAAAAGTCTCCCACAAACAGAATGAGGAATATCATTTGGAATTGATTGCAATGTAAATACAAGGAAATCTGTGATCTGAGCTCAGGTGTGTGCCAGACTGAACGCACACAGAATTGTGTTTATGGTGTCAGGTGTACATCCTGATTCCAGTATGCACACATACATTATTAAAGTCAGTGGACATGCAAGGGAGTTGGAGCTGACAATTAAAGAGCTAATTAAGGCTGTAAAAAGCCTATTGATGGAGATTTTACATTGCCCGTGCATTTTGCATGGACAAAACAGACAGGGTGACAATCTGTGTCCGAAGCTTTGCCATCATGAGTAGCGAGGAGTTTAGGAGATTGATTGCTGCTGATTGCTTTGGAATCCTAACTCCACAAGAACAGTGTTAGAGAGGGCCAGACTGTTCAGGGAGAGCACTCTCCAAAGCGTGCGTCTCTTACAGTCGCAGCAAGATGCACCATCTAGCATTGATAGGGAGGAGAACCTCTGGAGGATGAGGATATTGAGGCAGTTCCATTGGTCACTCATGATGATCCCAGTGGTGGATCAGAGAGGAGCACAGCGGGGACAGGGAGGCAAACTTCTGGAATCATCACGGAGACTGGACCATGCCCCGACTCACTGCACCTTCAGCTGGACTGCCAAGGCATTGCCCACATGTGCCGCCTCCTTACCAGACATTTGCAATGAGCTGCTCCATTGAGGTGTGAGGTGATACACTTTGGAAGGAGTAATTTTCCAAGGAAGTATTCAATGAATGACAGGACATGAAGAACTTCTGTGGAACAAAGGGACCTTGGTGTGTTTGTCCACAGACCTATGCAGACAGAAAGGCATGTTGGTAGAGTGGTGAAAAAAGCACATGGGACACTTGCCTTTATCAACAGAGGCATAGCTTACAAAAGCAGGGAGTCATGTTGGATTGTATAGGACAGTAGGGCACAGCTGGAACACTATGTGCAGTTCTGGTCACCACATTATAGTAAGGATGTGATTGTACTGGAGAGGGTGCAGAGGAGATGCCTCACAGCACCAGGGACCTGGGCTCTTGGCACTTATAGACAATGAACTTAACATTAAAAGGTGTTAATAATCCCACCAGTAAACAAGTTAACAATAATAACAGAATGGAAGACCATGTGTAAAAAGTCCCCCTTATGCTCATGGTGACTGAAGCTAATGATTGGGAGTGCTGCATCTTGATGACTCCCTGCCCAGCCCTCTCCTCCCAGCCCTACTCACTGGCAGTGGCATTGGAGCCATGTGTGCTGGACCACATTGCTAGCCTGGGGCCGCCACCTCTGCCCGGAGCTTCTTGGTCAGGTACAGCGTCCCCTTCCTGCCATCCTATAGCGTCAAAATGTCCTGCCAGACACTGACCTCCTCAAACAGTATTATAAGACATTCATCCAATTGATTGGGGGGTGGGGTGGTGTGGCACATGGAGTTGAGTGGCCACAGACTTGCCCTTCTGCCTGCCAACTCCACCAGTTAATGAGGCCTTGACTGCTCAGAAGGATAAGGTCAGCAGTTCTCTTCTGGGCAGATCCCTGAATCTCCTCCCCAACTCCCGCCTTCCTCCAGGGAGCTGCTGACTTTCTAAAGACCTCACTGAGTCGGCAAGGGACCTGCCCCTGTCCCCTTCTCCACACCCACTGGGTCACCATGGGACTTGCTCTTGTCTGCTTTTCCACCCCCCGTTGGGTCACCATGGGACCTACCCCTGACCCCCCCCACCTCCACTCCTACTGGATCACCATGGAATTCACCCCTTCTCCCACCACACCCTCACAGAGTCACCATTGGACCCAGCTCCTGCTCCCTCCTCCACTCCCACCAGGTCACCATGGGACCTGCCCCTGTCCCCTTCTCCACCCCGCTGGGTCACAATGTGAACCCAGCTCCTGCCCCTAGTGAGTTACTATTGGGACTGACTCCAATCCCTGTCCCCACCTCCACCTCCGTGTGGGTCACCATGGGACCCGCTCTTGCCCCCGCTGGGTCACCATTGGAGCCAGCTCCCACCCCTGTCTTTACCCCTATCCTCACCCCTGCCTTCATTCCCACACCAACCACTTGAGAACTTTAATGAGCCAGCCAGCATGAAATGGTATCGTTAATCCAATAATTCCACATCTGTTTCTGGGCTCACTTACACTGAGATTCAGAGTGATATGTACGTCAGTGTGGATGTGTCTCAATAAATTCAGACCTCTCATTCTTGGCACTGGAATTTGTTTATTTATGATGTCATTTCATGAAAAGTTCAGTCGTTTTTTTGTGACTGTAAGTCGCCACTTTGTTTGCCTGGTGATTTCTGAGGTCTAGTTGACCAACTAAAGCATTGTCTGCTAATTAGGGCGACAGGTCACTGGAGCATAGATATCTGAAGTTCCTCTCTATTTTCTAACGTCCATTCCAGCCCAGAGCTTGGCTGTGCGCTGACAGCTCCTAACATAAAAACAACCTGCACAACCTCAACAGCTCAGAGCTAATAAAATAACGCCGGAAATTGTTTGAGGGAACACTGTCATCATAAAAAAGAATAATTTATCAAATGTATCCTTGTTTAGAGGAAGCCAGTTGTCATTTTGTTGCCAAGGTGATGTGATGTACAGGTCATAACTTTTATCATCATATCACACTCACTGTGCTTTGGTATTGGAAACGATGAAAAGTCAAACACCCTATGTAAGAATTTTTGATTTATTATGAAATAACATAGTTATTAGAACATAGAACATAGAACATAGAACAATACAGCACAGAACAGGCCCTTCGGCCTTCGATGTTGTGCCGACCAAAATAAAAAGCAATGCCCCTCCTAACTAAACCATTCCCTTCTCATCCATATACTTATCAACTAACCTCTTAAACGCCACCAAACTTGGCGCATCTACAACAGCTGCAGGCAGGGCATTCCACTCCCTAATCACTCTTTATTACATAATATTTATTACATAATAAATACAGTGTTAATGCATGTAATAACATAGAGTGAAAAGCAATGTTGCTTCTGCACTATACAGTCAAAACATATCGTTTGTGGAGAAGGAAACAAGAGAATGCAGAATGTTGTGGCATAGTCATAGCGAGGGTGCAGAGAAAGATCAACTTAATGCAAGGCAAGCTCATTTAAAAATCTGACAGCAGCAGGGAAGAAGATGTTCATGCATCGGTTGATATGTGAACTCAGACAGAAGAAGGTGGAAGAGAGTATGTCCAGGGTGCATAGGTCCCTTGATTATGCTGGCTGCTTTTACGAAGCAACGAAAAGCGTAGACAAAGTCAATGGATGGGAGGCTGGTTTGCGTGACGGACTGGGCTAAGTTCACAACCCTTTGTAGTTTCTTACAGTTTTGGTCAGAGCAGGAGCCATACCAAGCTGTGATACAACAGGAAAGGTTGCTTTTTATGGTGCATTTGTAAAAGTTGGTGGGAGTCGTAGCAAGCATGCCAAATTTCCTTAGCCTCCTGAGAAAGTAGAGTTTGAAAGTTTGAAAGAGATAGGAGAGAAGCCAAGATAAATGAAATAACTCTTCAGAGGCCCCTTAACCAGATGCCCTTTATTTACAAACTCTATTCCACTTCCGGAGTGCTTCAGTTACAAAATCAGAATCCAGAGCCTCAGACCTGACACTCTCATTCTTATATATAGGTGGAGCTGCCAGATTGGGCAGGCAATTGTGACCTCAATCAGGGAGCTCATACTCCAAGAGGCAAACTTCGTGGGCCTTGTTGAAGTCATTACAATAAATCAAGAAGCCAGTTGACATCTGTAAACTGTGGGCTGATGAGAGATAATAGTTTTTGCTGTTCTTTGTAGAAATGGAGTGAGAGCCAAAGATAGTGGTCAGTTGGTCAGGCATCCTATTTTGTTGAATATTGGGTCACTTCTTTCCCTCCCAGTGGTTATATTTTTATATTTTGTGTGTAACAACTTGCCATCATTTAAGGATCATTCAGTCAGGGAAAGGCCCTGGACAAAGGCCATAGTTTCCATGGACTGGAGCCCACGGAAAACCCCTTGGGCTATATGAATGTTTGACATGATTCAAAGCGATATGTAAATATAACCTGTAAGTGTATGTTTAGTGAGGCACATTAGCGTGCCGCACACTGTACTGACAAATATCATAATTTGATGTCAAATTTGAACCAATTTTGCAAATTTTGTGACTAAAGTATATTTTTTGAGAACAGATTTGCCGATTAGATCACAGATAAACCTGGCTTTCCTGAGTTCAGCTGGTGCCATCTAGACATAGAACCCCTACAGTGCAGAAGGAGGCCATTTGGCCCATCGAGTCTGCACTGACCATAATCTCATCCAGGCCTTATCCCTGTATCCCTTATATTTACCCTGCTAATCCCTCTGATATTAGGATTAATTTAGCATGGCCAATCAATCTAATCTGCACACCTTTGGGCTGTAGGAAGAAACCGGAGCTTCCGGAGGAAATCTATGTTGACACGGGGAGAATGCACAAACTATACACAGACAGTGACCAAAGCCGGGAACTGAACTTGGGTCATTGGCACTGTGAGGCAGCAGTGCTAACTACTGTGCTACTATGCCACCCCAAGGTAGCACGGTATGTATTTCAGAATGCTACTGCTTATTGCGGCCTCAGGGAGGGAATTGGATAGTTGTCCAAGAGGAATAAGGTTGTGGTGTAGAAGCAGGGTAGTGGGATGAGGTGGGTTGCTCTTGCAGAGGGCAAGCACAATATGATGGGCTAAAAGGCCTCCTTCTGCACTGCAGTGATTCTACATAATGAAAATCCTGAGAATGTGAGGAGTTTTTCCTCTTATTGGGATTGAGTGCCAGATTGGGTCTTTTTACAGAGTTTGAGCAAAGTTGAGAAATATTGAAATATAGAAATCTAGGTTGCAATTTACTGATTGCATTGCGCTGGCGCAGAATACATTGGAACAGAGTGGGTTCGGAGAATTGTGGGTGAGGGGTCTAGTGTGTTCAGCGCCAGTGCGAAACTCATTGTTATCCTCATACACAGAGCTCCTGAAAGTTATGGGCGGGAACCAGATTAGCAAATTTAAAGAAGTATTCAAATATGCTAAATCCATTTGAGGCTGGATTCTCCGTGTCCCTGGGATCATACGATCCTTGAGTGCAGCAGGAACCTGGCGAGAATTGCTACTGGCCTCCACAAGCAGAGAAAAGGCACAATGGCCACAATAGCGGGGGGGTGCTTGGAGGCCATTGAAACCCCTAGGTGGTCAGGGGCACTGCCAATGGGGTGAAGCCTGAAGGGTGTGGGGCATGAGGGAGGTGGGGCCTATGGGACTGGGGCATGTAGGGGTCATGAAGGGGGGGTGTGTAAAGGGGGGCAGGAATATGGGCATAAAGGGGGAGACATGAAGGGGAATCATTGGGATGGCCCCAATGCCCCAGTGCTTGTGATCTATGTTTGAAAATGGCATGGTGGCAGCAGTGGTTAGCACTGCTGCCTCACAGCGCCAGGGACATGGATTTGATCCAGGCTTAGCTCACTGTCTGTTTGGAGTCTGCATGTTCTCCCCGTGTCTGTGTGGGTTTCCTCTGGGTGCTCCAGTTTCCTCCCACATTCCAAAGGTATGCAGGTTAGGGGGATTGGCCATGCTAAATTGACCTTTACTATTAGGGGGAATTAGCAGAGTAAACATGGGGATAGGGCCTGAGTGGGATTGTTGTCAGTCCATGCTCGATGGGCCAAATGGCCTTCTTCTGCACTTTAGGGATTCTATGTGGTGAAGGCAGTGGAGAAATGTGCCTTCAATGGTGGAGGTCCCCAGTGTCCGTGTGGGGGGGAGGAAATCTTCAATTTCACTTTGAGATCAGAATGCCCTTTAAAAAGGTCACTCGATCTCCGTGAAACTGGATCTGCCAGCATATTTAAGCTCCGTCCTTGCAAAACTCGCCCCTGCCCCAAAATTGAATGTGTGGGAAAATTGCGATTTGTGGGTTTTTTCAGCCACTTTTTAAAACATTTCCGAGGCTTGCCCCTTAATAGCGAGTAATAGAATTTTCCCATCCAGCCCGCCAGGGGAATCGCAGCGTGCGGGTGTGAACCAAATAAAGGTCCATTAACCTCAGGCTGGATTTTCCGGTCTTGGTTGCGCGTGGTTGGAAAATTGTGCCCAGAGGTTTCAGTCTTGGAGGCAGTGTATGTTTGTGATACATGTTGCAACTGTACAAAACTCAGGTGCGGCTGCACTTGGAGTATTGCGTACAATTCTGGTTGCCGCATTATAAGAAAGATGTGGAAGCATTGGAAAGGGTGCAGAGGAGGTTTACCAGGATGTTGCCTGGTATGGTAGGAAGGTCTTATGAGAAAAGGCTGAGGGACTTGAGGTTATTTTCGTTAGAGAGAAGAAAGTTAAGAGGTGACCTAATTGAGGCATACAAGATGATCAGAGGGTTAGATAGGTTGGACAATGAGAGCTTTTTTCCTTGGATGGTGCTGGCTGACATGAGGGGATATAGCTTTAAATTGAGGGCTGGTAGTTATAGGATGGATGTCAGAGTAAGGTTCTTTACTCAGAGGGTAGTAAGGGCGTAGAATGCCCTGCCTGCAGCAGTTATGGACTTGCCAACTTTAAGGACGTTCAAATGGTCAGTGGATGGCATATGGATAACATTGGAATAGTTTAGGTTAGAGCTCATTAGATTGGTTCCACTGGTCAGTGCAACATCGAGGGCCGAAGGGCCTGTACTGCACTGTAATGTTCTATGTTCTATGCTCTACAACCTGGCTAAAAATGAGCAGTCAAAGGCTTCCTCAGGTAATGATTTCTCTGCAGCTACAACAAGCAGCAAACTACATCCTCCTGGGTCCTCACAGCCCTGTTGCAGCTGTACGAGTTACAGGACAATAGTTGCTAGGCACAGTTCAAACACAACACATGTGCACAGCCTGGAACAATGGAAAAACACTGTAACCAAACTGGTGGGGAAACAGAGTTGGATCACAGAGAGGAACATTCTCATTCGGATTCAGTGTCGTGTTGCCGAGATGATACACACACTTGCACATTTTCCAAAAGGTTGGATCCCCTCCCGTCACTTACGGACTGAATTCTTTTTTCTGGCTCACATCAGCTGATAGCAAATCCAGGCCTCCTCGTTCAGTCTGAAAGACGACAGTTAAGAAGCTTTAAGCTCCCAGGCAAAGCAGTGGAAATTGATAAGTTGATCCATCGCACATTTTCCAGGTTTTGAAAGGAAACAAGCTGGGATTTCAGGCCTTTGGATTAAATCCCCGATGATGCCTTTCACTGAACCATATCTGAGGAAATACGCTTTGCTGGGAGGTTGTACAGCCTCCTGCAATGTTGGATGTGAGCTCCCCATATAATTCAGTGCAGTAAGATACTCTTTCAATAGAGCTCACTCCCATATTACAATTACAAGGGGGCACAAGTTCGAGATAAGGGGGGAAAGGTTCAGTGGAGATGGGGTAAGTTTTTTACACAGAGGGTGGTGGGGGCCTGGAATGCACTACTAAGTGGGGTGGTTGAGGCAGACATGTCAGCAATATTGTAGATTTACCCAGGTGGACACATATAGAGAACGGGAATAAAGTTTATTTATTAGTTACCAGTAGGTTTTCGTTCACACTGAAATGAAGTTACTGTGAAAATCCTCTGGTCGCCACCCTCCGGCAGCTGTTCGGGTACACTGAGGGAGAATTTAGCACAACTAATTCACAAAACCAGCACATCGTTGGACTTTGAGAGGAAACCGAAGCATCTGGAGGAAATCCACATGGACACGGGGACAATATGCAGCACGGTAGCACACTGGTTAGCACTGCTGTTTCACAGCTCCAGGGACCTAGGTTCAATTCCTGGCTTGGGTTACTGTCTGTGTGGAGTTTACACATTCTCCTCATGTCTGCATGGGTTTCCTCTGGGTGCTCCTGTTTTCTCCCACGGGCCAAAGATACGCGGGCTGATTGGCTGTGCAAAAAAAAATTGCCATTTAGTATCCTGAGATGCATAGGTTAGAGGGATTATTAGGCAAATACATAGGGATATGGGAGTAGGCCTAGGTGGGATTGTGATTGGTGCAGACTCGATGGGCTGAATGGTGTCTTTCTGTGCTGTAGGGTTTCTATGATCTCCACACAGACAGTGACCCAAGCCAGGAGTCAAATGCGGGTCCCTGGTGCTGTGAGGCAGCAGTACTAACCACGGTGCCATATAGGCAGTTAGTCTAGATAGGACAATATGATC
This sequence comes from Sphyrna mokarran, assembly GCA_024679065.1. Lineage (NCBI taxonomy): Eukaryota > Metazoa > Chordata > Chondrichthyes > Carcharhiniformes > Carcharhinidae > Sphyrna > Sphyrna mokarran. Next base: position 8,396,136 of record JAGIQG010000027.1, on the reverse strand, counting down.
AGTGCAGGCTTGGTGGGCCAAAGGGTCTGCTCCTGTACTATCTTTATTCTTTGAAATTTAATCCAATAGGTTGCACTCATACTGTTCTTACATTTACACCTCACACAAAGCCCTTTGTGAGTTTATCATGGAAATGGAATACAAAGAAACATAATATAGAAATAGGCCATTGAGCCCATCTAGCACATGTCATTATTTATCTTCCACTTGAGCTTTTAAAGTCATTACCAGGCTGGGTGACACCTGGATTTGAACCAGGAAACTCCTTGATCTGCTGAACGAAGCCTCACCTGTTGGGCGCTTCTTAAAAACAAAATACTTTGAAAAGTGTTCAATAGGTTCAGCAATATTCAGGACTAAGTTGACCATAAAACTATTGTTATCTTCACTAGAACAACATTTATCCTTTGCATTCAGAAATGCGTTTTACGTGATCTCCTATTTTCCCACTGGAAATCCATCCTGAATCTCTTCAGGAAATCTGGAGAACTTACTGAATTATTACATTTTTAAGGGTGCCTTGCATTTTTCCATTTGTGTTAATGAATCCTGTGAAACTTCTCTACAAAACTGTGAATGGCACAGAAAGCAGAGTGAAAACAACAGCTGTTTATTTAATTTTCACTCCAACGTTCACACACTCACATACCTTCACTTATCGTAGAATTCTACTATGCAGAAGGAAGACAGTCAGCCCATTGAGTCTACATTGACCACAATCCCATGCAGGCCCTACCCTATAATCTTATCCCAGCTAGCCCTCCTGACACTAAAGGGCAATTTAGCATGGCCAATTCACATAACATGCATATCTTTGGAGTGCGGGAGGAAACCGGAGCATCCAGAGGAAACCCACACAGACAGTGACCCGAGCTGGGAATCAAAACCAGGTCACTGGCACTACACAGCAGCAGTGCTAATCACTGCACCACTGTGCTGCCTTTCATAGTTCTACTCTGTGAGGTTCAATGTTCCCCTTATATTGATGCAAGGAGACACTGAGGAGTTTCTGATGATTCCAGCGAAATTAGTGCTTGCATCCAACATGACAAATATCTTGGAGGAAAACTCCAATCCTGGTTTCAATTTGGATAATTTAGAGCAATGGGAGAATTGTGAGTTGGAACAGCAACAGCGGTGCAAGAGATGTTTCTTTTTGACATTCGATCATGCGATGTGGGTGTCACTGACAAGCACTTGTCCCTAATTGCCCTTGAACTGAATGACTTGCAACGATTATCAGAAGAAGCAGCCACACTGCCGTCTGGCATCATGTGTAGGCCAGGCCAGGTAAGGGTGGCAGATTTCCTTCTTGAGAAGACACTAGTGAATAGGATGGGTCTTTGCAGCAATTGGTGACCATAATAGTGATTAGTTTTTAATTCCAGATTTTATTATGAAAAGATTGAGTCTATTTAGCCAAACTAATGATTGAGAATGATTGAATTTGAATTGGGCTCTTTGTAAGGAATTTGGGTTGGACTCCTTCATGTCCCTTTCTGGGTCTTCTGGAAAAGACAGTGGAGAATCCTTGCCCCTTTTACCATACCTGCCCAACACTCAATAGTCTCTCCCTCCTCCACACGCTACTGAAATAAAGACTTGCATTGATGTAGCATTTTTCATCTCAACCACACGGTTAAAGCATCTCACAGACAATGAAGGATTTTTGAAGCGTTGTTACTGTAGAAACGCAGAAACCAGTGTTGGCGCAGCAAGCAGTGCAATAATGAATGAATAACCTGATTTTTAATTTTGTCAATTGAAAAGAAGTATTGGCTAGGACACCAGGAATAACTCCCGTCTGCTGGTCTTCAGATTTCCTGAAGAGTTTCAGGATGGATTTTCAGTGGGAAAATGAGAGATCAGGTAGCAAAACATTTCTGAATGGAAAGGACAAAGCCTGTCCTTGGTGAAGATGGCAATGGTCTATGGTCAAGTTAGTCCTGAATGTTGCTGAACCTGTTGAATATTTTCCCCATCAGGGGAGGCTTGTTTCATTGGTAGAGCATTTGACTGCAGATCAAGGAGTTTCCTGGTTCAAATTCAGGTGCCACTCAGCCTGGTAATGACTTTAAAAGATCATGTGAACATAAATAATAACATGGGTTGAATGATCTATTTCTGTATTTTTTTGTATTCCATTTCCTTGCCATGTGATTTTTTACTTCCACCCAAAAGTACAGACAGGCCCATAGTCTAATATTGCATCCGTAAGATAACATCCCCAACAGGACAGAGTTCCTTCAGTACCGCACTGGTGTGTCAGAATTGATATTTGTGCCCAAGCCCTGGAATGGGACTTGTACAGTAAGAAGTCTCAGAACACCAGGTTAAACTCCAACAGGTTTATTTGGTAACACAAGCCACAAGGTTTCGGAGCGCTGCCCCTTCTTCAGGTGAGTGGGAGTTCTGTTCACAAGCAGGGCATATAAGACACAAACTCAATTTACAAAATAATTGTTGGAATGCAAGTCTTTATAGGTAATCAAGTCTTAAAGGTACAGCGAATGTGAGTGAAGAGAGGGTTAAGCACAGGTTACAGAGATGTGTACTGTCTCCAGCCAGGACAGTTTGCAAAATCTCACTAACTGTCCTTGCTGAAGACAATACACATTTCTTTAACCTATGCTTTACCCTCTGTGCCTCACATTGGCTGTACCTTTAAGACTTGATTACCTGTAAAGACTCGCATTCCAACTGTTATTTTGTAAATTGAGTTTGGGTCATTATATGCGCTGTATGTGAACATATTTCTCACTCACCTGAAGAAGGAGCAGTGCTTTGAAAGCTTGTGGCTTGTGTTACCAAATAAACCTGTTGGACATTAAGCTAGTGTTATGAGACTTCTTACTGTGCTGACCCCAGTCCAACTCCAGCATCTCCACATTATGGGACTTGTGTCCAGAACCTTCTCTTTCAGAGGCAGTTGCTCCCAACAACTGTAACATGGTTTACATATGCAAGCTCCTGATGTGTACTGGTTGGTGCAGTGATGCATCAAACAAGCCGAGTAGCTCCCAGTTTCCATTGCTTTCCTGTGCTGAGTTAGGTGAGCTTCACAGAGGTGATGATGGGTGGAGGTCGCTAGCCTTGCTGTCTGGGCGGGGTTAGACATGGAAAATATCAGCCAGCACTTTCACTCCTTATTATAGGGCGTGCTCCTTGTACGTGTTGCATGTTGAGTGGAATAAATGCAGCTGCACATGAGAAGGGCCAACTTCAGAGATGATGCTGGCATGAGTCATTGCCTTAGAAAACAGGAGGAAAGAGGAAGATATGTGCATTTCTGAAAAGCTCAGGCTGTCTCCTAATGCACTTATAACATCGGTGGAAAATGGCGGTTGACTTATACGGCAAGCATATGCCTAAACATGACTTCTGACACCAATACAATGGTCAGCTTATAGGTCATGACGTACGGTAACAGCTAGATAGAATAGGCAGGAGAGTGTGAGAGAGAACAAGATATGAAATTACAGTTCAACAAAAGAATATAAGGAATAGAAGCAGGAGTAGGCCATCTAGCCCTTCGAGCCTGCCCCGCCGTTCAATAAGATCATGGCTGATCTGAAGTGGATCAGTTCCACTTTCCCCCTTTCTCCTCATAACTCTTAATTTCCTTGTCTGTCAGAAATCTATCTACCCGTCACTTAAATATATTCAGCAAGGTAGCCTCCACCATTTCAATGGGCAGAAAATTCCATCCTTTGAGTGAAGAAGTTCCTTCTCAACTCTGTTCTAAACTGCACCCCCCACCTTTATTTTGAGGCTGTGCCCCTTAGTTCTGCTATCCTTTCTAAGCAGGAAGAATCTCTCTACATCTACCCTATCTAGTCCCTTCGTTATCTTGTAAGTTAAGAGAAGGTGAGCTTCTGGTGGCTATGTCTTTTCCTGTGTCACTACTGGAGGGTGAGGGAAGTGTTAGAGGAGCCTTGCCAGTTACTGGTGCAAGATTCAAGCATTGTGCTTCACTCTCGTGGGGGTTATTTAACATGGAGACCCACTCCCGGCACAGTAAGTGTTTGGAGAGACATCGACCTTTTGTTTGACTTCTCCTCTTTGAGGTGACTTGGGATGGCTTCATTTTACAGTGTAGGTTGCTAAACGAATGTAATTTGTTGTTGAGTCAGTCAGGTGGCACAAGTTACAGGTGAATGTTTGCATTTTGCCCAGTGTGCATCAGACATACAAGGAGTCCTCAGCCTCCTGGTGTGTTTGGAGGTGGGGTGTCTCGGGTTTTCTGCCAGTATTGCAAGTGATATTTTTAGATGAGAACAACTCTACATAACAAACTGACCGAGACGGCAGAGCCAATTGACTGACACCTTAGATGAATATTCTCAATAAGTCAAAACAAAAGGAATATGTTAGCAATTATAGAAAGCAGCATGCCAGTGTTGAGAATCTTTAAAACAGACCACAGATTTACAAGAGCAGCTTATAAACACCACAGCATAACCACAAGCACATGTGTGTGAGACTCATAACTGCTAACTAGTCCCCATCAAAACTCCGTGAAACACTGAGCAGTATTTTTGAAGGTATTGAGGGAGGGAATGTTGCTGTAAGCAGGACAGATGCAATTCAAACACCCTCAAAGAGCTGCTGGCATCCCTGACCTTTTGGCCGCCTATATCTTCCCGTTGTATAACTCAAATAACAAAAGGACATGGGGGAGCTCTGGGCCTAATGGTTTACACTCTTGGTGATGAGCGGCTTGCAAACAACTATGATCCTGCAGTGGTTGAGAGCTCATTCCCTCTTTGGTTCATTTGTTGCTCAGCAGGGATTCAGTTGGAAAGATCCTTTGTACAACCTCCAGCTGGTCTCAGCAAACAGCTGGAGATATTTGACCCCCAATGTTTCCCAACTGAGAGGGGCAAAACATCAGCCAGAGTTCCCGGTGCTGATGATTTAGCTGGAAAATTAGAGTGTGGTACATTGCAGTGAAGATATTGATCGGACAGAAGGTCAGGGTGAAGATGTGAGTGTGTGAAGGTAGGAGTGAAGGTGTGTGAGTGTTTAAAGGTTGGAGTGAAATGTGCAAGTGTGTGAAGGCAGGAGTGAACATCAGGCTGATGATAAAATAAAGTGCTGTTGTTTTCACTCTGATTTCTGTGGCATTTGTGTTTTACAGAAAAGTTGCATAGGATTTGTTCACAAATGAAAAAATATAAGGCACTTTTGAAAAGCAATAATTCAGGAGAATCTCCAGATTTCCTAAAGAGTTTCAGGATGTATTTCCGATGGGAAAAAAGATCAGAATACAATGCATTTCTGATTGGAAAGGATGTCCTTGGTGAAGTGGCAATGGTTTTATGGTCAACTTATTCCAATTCCTGAATGCTGTCTCCTACATTGATTGCTGTTTCAGGAAGGATTTAATCACTGATTTAATCAAAAAGCTACTTTGAACCATTCTTTATTTAAAAATTCCAAATGAAGTTGACATGAAAGTAAAAGAAAGGAAATGTTTGCAGTTCTATTGTATATTTGTCCAACTGCAGGAGACCCCAAGGGGCCAACAAAGTAAATTTGAAACATAGTCTGTGTTGTAATTTAAAAAAGATAAATATTGGCCAGGTCACAGGGAAGAACTCTTCAAAATAGCTTTGTGAGCATAATGGCACCTTGGAAAGACATTCTCCTAGTGCTGCAGAATGTCCATTTACGTGTTGCTGCTCAATTCCTGGAGTAGGAATGGAACCCACAACTTTCAGACATAAGGTGCTATTGAGGCACAGCAGATGCACCACCCTGTAGTTGAACTCGTTAGAAATGTTAGCAGGGTAAGTGAAAAATAGGGAGGCAGTGTGTGGTGGTAGATTCACTGGATTAGTAACCCAGAGAATTTAGTCTACTGCTCTGGGACCAGGTTTGAATCTTGCCACGGCTGATGATGAAATTTGAATCTCAAATTTGAAAATCTGGAATTCAAAGTCTAATGATGACCATGAAATCATTGCTGATTATCATAAGAACCCATCTAGCTAGAGGATTTTCATAGTAACTTCATTGCATAAGCAAAAAGGGGAGGCAAGGTAAGTTTTAATCTTTCTTACTTTTTTTTTTCTCTGGGTTACTAAAAAGGGGCAAGCATGGGTGTGAGGCCAGCATGTTGTTGCCAGTGTAACATGTGGGAGGTCTTGGAGGCTCCTGGTCTCCCAGATGTCCATACCTGTGATCGCTGTGTGGAGCTGCAATCCCTACGGGACCAGGTAAAAGAACTGAAAATGCAGCTTGAGGACCTTCGACTCATTAGGGAGAATGAGGAGATTATTAATAGGAGCTACAGACATAAGGTGCAAAGGGGAGAAGGCACATGGGTAACTATTAGGAAGGGAAAACCTCAGGTGATGGAGAGTACACCGGTGGATGTCCCCCTTCAAAATAAGTACTCTTGCCTGAGTACTACTGTGGGGGACAGCTCATCCAAGGGAGGCAGCGGTGGCCAGCTCCCTGGAGCTGAACAAAAACAAAAACCTAAAAAACAGAGCAAAAAGGCAGTGCTTACAGGGGACTCCCTAGTGAGGGGGGCGGACAGGCGTTTTTGTGGACGCAGACGGGAGTCGCAGATGGTGGTATGTCTCCCTGGAGCTGGGATTCGGGATGTCTCTGGACGCGTCCCGGACATCCTGAAAGGGGAGGGTGAGGAACTGGAAGTTGTAGTACATATAGGTACTACTGACATAGGCAGGAAGAGGGAAGTGGACATGAAAAGGGATTATAGGGAACTGGGTAGGCAGCTGAGAGAGAGGAAAGCAAAGGTAGTAATCTCAGGATTGCTGCCTGCGCCTCGGGAGAGTGAGAGCAGGAATAGTATGAGGTGGAGGTTGAATACGTGGCTGAGGGACTGGAGCAGGGGGCAGGGATTCCGGTTCCTGGATCATTGGGACTTCTTTAGGGGCAGGTGTGACCTGTACAGCAAAGCCGGGTGGCACCTGAATCCCAGGGGGACTAATATCTTGGCGGGAAGACTGGCTAGGGCTACTGGGGGGACTTTAAACTAGAAAGGATAGGGGGAGGGAATAGTGATGTGGAGACTGGGAGCAAGGAAGTTAGCTCCCAGGTAGGGAAGGACTCTAGGCAGGATGAGAGGCAGGTTAGACGAGTGGGGGAGAAGGGAAATGTCCAGTCTGAGGGACTGAGCTGTGTCTATTTTAATGCCAGGAGTGTAGTAAATAAGGTGGATGAACTTAGGGCGTGGATTGCTGCTTGGGATTGTGATGTGGTGGCCATTACAGAGACTTGGATGTCTCAGGGACAGGACTGGGTACTACAGGTCCTGGGATTCAGATCCTTCAGGAAGGACAGGGAAGGAGGCAAAAGAAGTGGTGGAGTGGCACTGTTGATCAGGGACAGTGTCATGGCTGCAGAGAAGGTGGATACCGAGGAGGGAATGTCTACGGAGTCTCTGTGGGTGGAAGTTAGGAATAGCAAAGGGTCGGTGACGTTGCTGGGTGTATTCTATAGGCCGCCCAATAGTGACAGGGAAGTTGAGGTGCAGATAGGGAAACAGATACTGGAGAGATGTAGAAATAACAGAGTTGTTGTGATGGGAGACTTCAATTTCCCAAACATCGACTGGAATATCCCAAGGGTAAGGGGTTTGGATAGGGAGGAGTTTGTTAGGTGTGTTCAGGAGGGTTTCCTGACACAGCACGTGGACAAGCCTACGAGAGGAGAGGCTGTACTGGACCTGGTACTAGCTAATGAACCAGGACAGGTGATGGATCTCTCGGTAGGAGAGCATCTTGGGGATGGAGATCATAATTCTATCTCCTTCACCCTTGCATTGGAAAAGGATAGGATCAGGCAGGCTAGGAAGGTGTTTGTCTGGAATAAGGGGAAATATGAAGACATCAGGCAGATGTTGGGGCGAATAAACTGGAATGAGGTGTTCTTGGGGAAAAGCACAGAAGGAAGGTGGCAGATATTCAAGGAATGCTTGTCTGGAGCTCTGCACGACAACGTTCCGGTGAGACAAGGAGGTTTTGGTAGGACGCGGGAACCGTGGTACACGAAGGCTGTGGTGAACATAGTCAGGAAGAAAAGAAAGGTATATAAAAGGTTCAAAGAGCTAGGAGATGTTGGGGATCTAGAGAAGTATAAGGCTTATAGAAGAGAGCTTAAAAAGGAAATTAGGAGAGCCAGAAGGGGTCATGAGAAGGCCTTGGCTGGTAGGATTAAGGAGAATCCCAATGCCTTCTACAAATATGTGAAAAGTAAAAGGATGAGAAGAGAAGGGATAGGACCTATAAAAGGTGAAGGGGGAAAAGTCTGTATGGAACCGGAAGAAATGGCAGAGGTGCTTAATGAGTACTTTGCCTCAGTATTCACGGTGGAAAGTGATCTGGGAGGAGGCACTACAAGTTTGCGGCAGACTGAAAAGATTGAGTATGTAGATATTAAGGAAGCGGATGTGTTAGAACTTTTAAATGCTATCAAGATAGACAAGTCTCCGGAACCAGATGGGATGTACCCCAGGTTATTGTGGGAGGTGAGGGATGTCATTGCAGAGCCCCTGGCAATGATCTTTGCATCGTCGATGGAGACGGGAGAGGTTCCGGAGGATTGGAGGATTGCGGATGTGGTCCCTATTTTCAAGAAAGGGAACAGGGATAGTCCTGGAAATTACCGACCAGTGAGTCTGACCTCAGTGGTTGGTAAGCTGATGGAGAGGCTTCTGAGGGACAAGATTTACGAACATTTGGAGAAGTTTAGGTTGATTAGAAATAGTCAACATGGTTTTGTAAAAGGCAGGTCGTGCCTTACAAGCTTAATTGAGTTCTTCGAAAATGTGACTGAACACATTGACGTAGGAAGAGCAGTGGACGTGGTGTACATGGACTTCAGCAAGGCATTTGACAAGGTCCCACATGCAAGACTTCTTGAGAAGGTGAGAGGCCATGGGATCCAAGGGGGCTTTGGCCTTGTGGATCCAGAACTGGCTTGCCTGCAGAAGGCAGAGGGTGGTTGTGGATGGCTCTTTTTCTGCATGGAGGTCGGTCACCAGTGGAGTGCCCCAGGGATCTGTTCTAGGACCCTTGCTGTTTGTCATTTTCATAAATGGCCTGGATGAGGAAGTGGAGGGATGGGTGAGTAAGTTCGCCGATGACACGAAGGTCGGTGGTGTTGTGGATGGTCTGGAGGGATGTCAAAAGTTGCAGCAGGACATCGACAGGATGCAAGACTGGGCGGAGAAGTGGCAGATGGACTTCAACGCGGATAAATGTGTTGTGGTCCATTTTGGCAGATCCAACGGGATGAATGAGTACACTATCAAAGGTAGGAGTCTTAGCTGTGTGGCAGAGCAGAGGGATCTTGGGGTCCGGGTCCATAAGACTCTCAAATCGGCCTCCCAGGTGGAGGATGTGGTTAAGAAAGCTTACGGTGTACTGGCCTTCATTCATCGAGGGATTGAGTTCAGGAGTCAGGAGGTAATGCTGCAGCTTTGTAGGACCCTTGTCAGACCACACTTGGAGTACCGTGCGCAGTTCTGGTCGCCTCACTATAGGAAGGACGTGGAAGCTATTGAAAGGGTGCAGAGAAGATTTACAAGGATGTTGCCTGGATTGGGAGGCATGCCTTATGAAGACAAGTTGAGGGAGCTGGGACTGTTCTCCCTGGAGAGACGAAGGTTGAGAGGCGACCTGATAGAGGTTTACAAGATGTTGAGAGGAATAGATAGGTGGACTCTCAGAGACTATTTCCCAGGGCTGAAATGGTCGCGACGAGAGGGCACAGATTTAAGGTGCAGGGAAGCAAGTACAGAGGGGATGCTAGGGGAAAGTTTTTCACTCAGAGGGTGGTGAGTGAATGTAATCGGCTGCCGTCGGTGGTGGTCGAGGCGAACTCGCTGGGGTCTTTTAAAAGACTTCTGGATGAGTATGTGGGATCCAATGGGATTGGGGGTTATAGATAGGTCTATGGCTGAGTAGGTTTTGATGTGTTCGGCTCAACTTGCGGGCCGAAGGGCCTGTTTGTGCTGTAGTGTTCTATGTTCTATGTTCTATAAGTCTACTTGTGACTAATAAATAAACTTTAGGGAAGGAAATCCACTGTCCTTTCCTGGTTTGACCTACACATGACTCCAGAAACACAGCCATGTGGCTGATTCTTAACTGCCTCTCTGAAATGGCCTAGCAAAATATTCAGTTCAAGGGCAATTAGGGATGGGCAACAAATACTGGCCCACTAACAATGTCCACACCCCATGAATGGATAATAAAAGGTTCTGTGCATCAATGCACCTATTGTAAGCTGTAGGGACCATGTCTTGGCTCTTTCTGATGACCATGTTCAGTGTTATGAATTGCTAGTCAGAGACAGACACGCTGCTGAGCTCTCTGGGATACGGGCAGTTCTGCTCCACTGCTGTTGTGAAATGGGTGCCGAGGGCTTCATGTCCAATTCCACTGCCACACTGTCAACAGAGCAGAACCAGCGATGAGTTCACATTGACTTGAAGAATAATAACTGAAAGCACTGAGGAAAGTAACACAGGAACTGAAAACCCAGATAACAGAAGTCTTTTGAAACAAATGTGTTCAATATTCATCTGGATAAAATTAATAAAATATATAGATAAAATGAAGCAGCATTTTTAATAATCTTAGATGTTGTTTAGCAAGTGTATGTGCATTTGTGTGTGCATGCGTGTGTGTGTGTTTGTGTGCACATACATATGTGTGTTTGTGTGTGTTGTGTGTTTGTGTCTGTGCACATGTGCGTGTGTGTGTGTGCATGCATGTGCGTGTGTGTGCATGTCTATGTTTATGTGCGTGCATGTGTGCATGCATCTGTGTGTGTCTGTGTGTGCATCTGTGCGTGCGTTTGCGTGTGCCTGTGTGTGGTTATATGTGCGTGTCTGCGTGTCACATTAATTCAGAGAAATCAAACAACTGATAATGAACAATGAGTAAGAGTGTTGCAGGTCAGAGTTTACAAGGGCTGTGAGGGGGAGGAGAGCAGGGAAAGAGGAGGAGGGAGGGTAGGACCGGGGAAAGGTTATCATGGTGACAACGATGCGGACTCCTTGAAAGGAGGCATGCCTCATGCTTGATTTGAGATCATCTCTCGTTCATGGCTGTAATTAGAAGAGCAAGTGTTTTGTGTGTTTAGTTGCCAACAGCTGTGCAAAGATATTGAGCACTGATACTTAAAAGTAATCAACCGACATATTACAGTATGACATCGACTAATGCCAGCTTCTTTCTGTGTGAGAAACCTTTTCTCAGATGTATTGCGTTTCGGTTTGGCAGTAGATTGAACTACGACCAGAAATGAATAGTATCATGGAACAAAGCTTCAGCCGCCAAAGATTTTTTTTGTAACTGTTTTGGGGACACTATTTTCTGAGTCTAAATCTTATTTTTCTTGAAATAGAATCCTTCCTTTTTTTTAAAGCTTGCTTGTTCTACTTACTCTTGTAAATCTTCCTCCTTTACTTCCTTCTCCAATTACATAAGAACATAAGAACATCAGAATTAGGAGCAGGAGTCGGCCATCTGGCCCCTCGAGCCTGCTTCACCATTCATTAAGATCATGGCCGATCTCTTCATGGACTCAGCTTCACTTACCCACCTGCTCACCATAACCCTTAATTCTTTTAGTGTTCAAAAATGTATCTATCCTTGCTTTAAAACATTCAATGAGGGAGCCTCAACTGCTTCACTGGACAGGGAATTTTACAGATTCACAACCCTTTGTGTGAAGAAGTTCCCGCTCAACTCAGTCCCAAATCTGTTCCCCTTTATTTTGAGGCCATGACCCTTAGTTACAGTTTCACCTGCCAGTGGAAACAACTTCCCTGCTTCTATCTTATCTGTTCTCTTCATAATCTTCTTGATTTGATTTGATTTGATTTATTATTGTCACGTGTGTTAGTATACTGTGAAAAGTATTGCCTCTTGCACGCTAGACAGCCAAAACATACCTTTCATAGAGAAGGAAATGAGAGAGTGCAGAATGTAGTCATAGCTGGGGTTAGAGAAAGATCAACTTAATGTGAGGTAAATCCATTCAAACGTCTGACAGCAGCAGGGAAGAAGCTGTTCTTCAGTCAGTTGGTCTGTGACCTCAGACTTTTGTATCTTTTTCCCAACGGAAGAAGGTGGAAGAGAGAATGTTTGGGTACGTGAGGTCCTTAATTATGCTGGATTCTTTTCTAAGGCAGCAGGAAGTTTAGACAGAGCCTATGGATGGGAGGCTGGTTTGCATGATGGATTGGGCTACATTCATGACCTTTTGTAGATCCTTGAAGTCTTAGGCAGGAGCCATACCAAGCTGTGATACTATCTATGTTTCTATAAGATCTCCTCTCATTCTTCTGAATTCCAATGAGTTGATGATGTGGAAATGCTGGCGTTGGACTGGAGTGGGAACTGTAAAAAGCCTCACCAACACCAAGTTAAAGTCCATCAGGTTTATTTGGTAGCACAAGCTTTCAGAGCGTTGCTCCTTCATTAGATAAGCTGATGTTACTGAACGATGGTGAAAGGGGGAGTTGACAACTCTGGTTGGATGGAGGTTTTGTGATATGACCTTCAGCATCCAGTCACCAGTCAATTGCTTCTTTTTCCCCTCAGCTGCAACATTTTTGTTAAACAGAAAACATCTGAGACGTTTAAATTTCTGCAACGCTGTCACAAACAATGGAGGTCTGAAAGCACTTTGCAACCAATAAAGATTAGTCACCACTGTAATACTGAGCTCCATTCAATGCCAGACAATGGGCTTATGAGAGAAGTTACAGCTTAGGCTGTAAATTGGCTGAGCCGTAGGAAGCAGGGAGTCATAGTCAATGGATACTTTTTTCAGCAGAAGGAAGGTTTGTAATGGAATTCCCCAGATGTTTGTATTGGGGCCCTTCCTTTTCCTGGTATATATCAATCACATAGTCCCGACAGTGCAGAAAGAGGCCCTTCAGCCCATCAAGCCTGCACCATCTACAGTCCCACACATGCCCTATCCCTGTCACCCCAAACATTAACCCACTAGTTCTGCTAATGCTAAGGTCAATTTAGCATGGCCAATCAAACTAACCTGCAAAACTTTGGAGTGTGGGAAGAAACCGAAGCAGCCGGAGGAAACCCATACAGATACGGGAGAAAGTGTAAACTCCTTACGGACAGTGACCCGGGCCCAAATTGAACCCATGTTCCTGACATTGTGATACAGATCTTAGACTTAAATTTTAAGAATAGAATTGGTGTGTAACACGCTATTTTACTCTGGAAATCCACTGCAATGAATCCCTACAGCATGGAAGGAGGCCATTTGACCTATCGAGTCTGTACTGCCTCTGTGAGAGAGCATCTTCTCCAGGCCCATCTCCTGCACTATCCCGGTAACCCCATACATTTATTCCACTAATCCTCCTAACCTACACATATTTGGATACTCATGGCTAATATACCTAGCCTGCACATCTTTCAACTGCAATGGCACTGCAATGTTAAATGAAATACTTAGTGTCCACTCTTGGAACGAAGTTCTGCTCATGAGAGTCCATCAGCTCTCCAACCTCGTCAGGTACAGTACTTCAGTGGCCATAGGCAGTGATCTGCCTGAAACAAAGTCCTGGGACTGTTGTAAAATCCCACGGACAGAAGGGTGGGGGACGCCTTGGGGAGTCCAGAGGGAGGAAATTAGGGGTAGGCCAGAAGTGGGGAGGACCAGAGCCAAGATCCCAGAGTGGAGGCTACCCCAAATCTGAATGAGCCTTCAGATTGAGGTGTCCCTCTCCCTTCCTGTCAGAGAGAGTTTTTTCTTTGTTTCCTGTCCTGCTCGTACCTGCTCCTAAAGTTGAGGATAGGCAGGAAAAGTGGCCATTAAGTATAAAGTCAATCCTACATTTGCCTCCACCAATGACCCTCCCATCCCTATACCCCTCCCCCATCACACCGCCCCCCTCCCTACGCTCACCTTAGAATCTGTTTTGAGGGGAAGAAATATAAAATTCAGCTCTTGGTCTGCAGGGGACAATTTCATGGTTGATACACAACTTGGAAGTATTGTAAACCGTGAGGCGGAGGAGGTCCTTCAAAAGGACAAGTTGGTGGAGCGAGCAGATAAAGTTCAAAGTGTGGAGAAGGATGAGGTGCTGTATTTTGATAGGAAGAACATAGACAATGTACAATAAGGAGTAAAATTCTTAAGAGGGTGCTGGAGCTGAGGAACTTGTGTGTATAATTGTGTAGATTATTGAAGGCAGCAGAAAGGACCATTAATAAAGCATTTAATATTCTGTGTTTTATTAATAGGAGAATAGAACACAAGAGCAAGGAGGTTATGTTGAACTTATACAAGACACTAGTTAGACCTCAGCTGTAATATTGTGCAGAGTTCTGGGTGCCACGCAATGAATGCATTGGAGAGAGAGCAGAAGAGGTTTACAAGAATGGTTCCAGAGATGAGAAACTTCAGTTATGAGGATGGGCTGGAGAGGTTGGGGCTGTACCCCTTGGAAACAAGGCAGCTAAGAGGAGATTTGATAGAGATGTTCAAAATCACACAGAGACTGGACAGGGTGGAAAGGAAGAAAGTATTCCTACTTGTAAAAGGATCAAGAACAAGAGGGCACAGATTAAGAATTTGCTGAAGAAGCAAATAGAATATGAGAAAAAACTTTTTCACTCAGCAGACAGTTCGAGTCTGGAATCCACTGTCAGGAAGTGTGGTGGAGGCAGGTTCGGTCAAGGCATTCAAGAGGGCATTGGATGGTTATTTCAACGTGCAGGGATATCGCTAAGTCTAAGGCTTGCTTGGAGAGCTGGTACAGACACGATAGGCCAAATGACCTTCTTCTGCACCGTTACATTCTGCGATTCTGTGAATTACGAATAAATAAACGCATTCTAAGAAAACCTGCAAAGTATATTTTCCTATAATGCCCATTAGTTTTGGAGCATAGGATTTGAATATTGCTGCAAAGAGAGACATGTTACTGAAGTTTTTTGCCTTGCACTCATCAGGACAAATGCAAGAATGCCAAATTTCAAATGATCCTTTGAAATTTGACATTCTTGTATTTGTCCTGATGGGGACCAGACAAAAAGCAAAATGTCTGGCTTTCCAGAGAAATACGTCATATTTTTCTTCTGGGTTTCATTCAGCAAAAGTAAAATATCACCATTCTCATCGATATTACCAGATCAGAAGCGGCCTTCCCACCCAGCATCAAATAGACTAACCGAGACAGTCATTCAAACTTTTAAGTCTGGCCTAAAGAAAGTCAGGAAGAACCTCGGACACCAAAATCTCATGGTTCCCCTTTGACTACTGTACCCCTCTGCCATGCACAACCAGAGTTCCACCAACAGAACTGCTGATGAGACATTGTCTCAGAATGAGACTGAGCCTCACGTTTCCAAATTTGCCAGAGAGGTAGAAGCCTGAGATCCATGTGATACGTCCAAGACCAACGAGAATGCCATTTTCCGAGCCTCGCGCACCCCTGCAATCTCCGAGGAACCTATAGTGATGAATCACCTGTGTCAGAAGAGGTACATAATGTTTAGTTGTTGGAGATTGTATGAAGGAGTTAAAGGGGGAGGGGTGTAGTGATTGACTCCTTAAAAGCATCACAACAAAGTAAGGGTCACCTGACCTGGGTGAGCATTTGGGACTCAGAGGCCGGGATTTGAAGGTCTCATTCGAGCGAGACAATGGTCTACGGACATTTCGATTGCCCGTCCCTCGCCCACTCTGATTCCATGACGGATAGGGCGATAGAATTCCAACGAGAGAGTGCAATCACTCTATGGTGAAAAAAGCTCCAAGGCTGACATTTGGAGAGCTGGTCTCAGCCACGTGGCTGCTATACAATTCTTACTAACAAACACCTTTTGTGACCACTAATGAAATCTATGAAAATACATCTTTTCAGCGATGTCCTGGTTAATATATGTCCCTTAATTAACATCACAAAATCAAGTCATGATCACAATGTTGTTTGTGAGATGTAAATTTCCTATCTTCTCTATATTACAAAAAGAGTAACTCCAACTGGATGAAAGCAATTGGAAAATAATCTTTCAGAAAACAATCTCTTCCCGGATTGATTAATAGACATATAAAACAGACTCCCAGCAAAAGGGAGCTGTAAATATAAATATTCAACAATAAACTTGCATTGATATTGTCTCTTTCAGATTGTAAAATGTGCCTTGCTGCTTCACTGGAAAGTTATCAGACATAAATTGACATTGTCACTTTAATTGGCTAACTTGGTCCCATGCTAACCTTTCCGTCCTTGGCCCTAGACACAGTGTTCCAGCAATGTTCAACACAAGCTCAAGGAATAGAGCCTTATCTTTCCATTCAGCACTCTGGACTCTACACTGAGTTCAATAACTTTACATCGTAACCTCTGCCTCCAACTTGTTCTGGGCGATCTTCTGTTCTTCTGCAGATGGTTTTATTGTCGCCATTCCAGCTTTCTTTGGCTGTTCCATCTTTTGTCATTTAGTCAACTGTCCCCATTTCCCCCAGTTTAAAAACTCTTATAATTTTATCTTTATTTAGTTCGATTGGAAGCTCATCAACATTGGGCCAGATTCTCTGACCTCGCCCGTAGCTGGGATTCTCCATTCCCGCTGCAAGGAATGGAAATTTGGCTAAGAGCTAAATTCTCCATTCTTGCTGGCAGTGGCAATGTGAATAGTTGGAGAATTTCGTCCATTAACTCTGTTTCTCTCTGGCTGCCTGACCTGTTTGCATTGTTCCAGCTTTCTGATTCTAACTTCAGATTACCAGTATCTGTTGTATTTTGTTTGGGACGAAGCCATATAAAGTGATGTGCGGATAAGTGATCATAAACTTGGTCACAGAGGTTGTTTTTAAGGAGTAATTTAAAAGATGAGAGAAAAGCACAAAGAGCAGATGCTGGCCTCTAATTTCCCACTTTCTAAGTCCCTCCTTTCTTGAATAGAGGTATTACTTTTGTGGATTTCCAATATGGGACCTCCCCAGAATGTAAGGAATTTACCACCAATACATCACTCTCTCTGCAGCTACCGGGTGATAAAAGTTTGGAATTCTATTCCACAAACACAATTGATCCAGCATTAATTTTAAAACAACGATTGATAGATCCTTGTTAGCCACAGAAATTAAGGGGAAAAGAAAGGTATAATGTATTAGGTGGCTCTGATCTCACTGATTGATAGAACAGACGCGAATGGATAACCTGTCTCCTCCTATTCCGATGTTCCTATCAGTCAAGAGTTTTCCCTCGGTTACGGACTCAGAGTGCTGAAGGGCAAATTTTGGTAAAACACAGGTCAGTTTGACTTTTTTTTAAAACACAGTGGGTAATTGACAGCTGCAGTATTTAACTGGGAACAACAGCTGAGGCCTGAGTTGTTGGACCTATTTAAAAAACAGCTGGAGAGCATAACAAGAAAACAGGTTTGGTGTGATGAATTGGAAGGTTAACTAACAAGGTGAGAAGGCTTTCCTTATAGAATCTTACAGCGCAGAAGAGAGACACTTGGCCCATAATGTCTAGAACATAGAACGTAGAACAATACAGCACAAACAGGCCCTTCGGCCCATGAGTTGCGCCGATCATATCTACGTCTATGTAAGCTTTTCAGATTTTCTTTCAACAAGAACTGACTCCAGGATTCTCTTCCCAGCCAGCTTCACTGCGACACTGACTGCAGGACACTCTTCCACTTTCTGTGCCTCAGCTTTCCCCCTTCAAGTTGATTCTCTTAAGTACATATGTGTCATTTGGAAGTTTTGGTGGAATCTAGTACCAGTTAGAATATCCCAAACCATAACAGTTATGTGTTGCTAATTAGAGAACCATTGAATCATAGAATCCCTACAATACAGAAGGAGCCATTCAGCCCATTGAGTCTACACCGACTGCAATCCAACTCGGGTCCCATTCCCATAACCCTATGCATTTACCCTTGCCAATCCCCCTGACACTAAGGGGCAATTTGCCACAGCCAATCCACCTAACCTGTACATCTTTGGACTGTGGGAGAAAAGCAGAGCATCTGGAGGAAACCCACGAAGACACAAGGAAAATGTGCAAACTCCACATAGACACAAGTTAGAAATCGAACCCGGGTCTCTGGTGCTGTGAGGTATCAGTGCTAACCACTGTGCCACCATGACGCACCTGTATTATTAAAGTTAACAGGGCGAGGGTATTGATGAAGTTCCATGAGCACACTTCTGAGTGTATAGTTTAATTTGACTACAGAGTAAGTGATCCCTGATTCAAATCCAGATGCCCCCTTCGCATGCTTCAATTTTGCAGGTCTCCTTTTGACGTTTTGTTTTAGTTCGAGTGTCCCAACCACAGGCTATCACATCCTGACATTTGTGTTCAATTCATTGATCATCATTTTTTTCAAGAGTATAAAAACGGACTTGATCTTTCCTGATGTGGGGGAGGGGGGAGGGGAAGGAATAAGGAGGAAATCCTCATGGGCCTGCTTCTGAATTTGGCCAAGTTGACCATCGACAGGTCCAGGAGCGGATGATTGAGGGGCGTGTGACCCGACTGCCCCTCTGCTGTGGCCCTGTGAAGTCTCCAGGTCTCCCATGCCCGGTGGGATCATAGGGGCTAATGTGCATCATGACCCTCACCCCCCTCCCCGGGGAATGGAGCTTTGGGTTTGATCTTTGACATTTTGATTTCTGTTACAGTGCCCCACCTGTGGCTGTCACCCTCTGTCATTTTTGTTTAATTTACAGATTATTGTTTTATGACTAAAAGCCTATGAAGACAGACAGCTGGGACACCGGGTTGTCTGTTTGGGAGGATGCAGAGACGTGCAATGCTGCATCCTGTGAATAAATCTACCATCAAGAAAAGGATTTATGTCCTGATTCATACTTCACCATCTGACTCGCGATCCATTTAGTACAAAACGACCTGCTGCGTGGAAACATTCCTTCTTTCGCTCGTCTGCCAATTATTATAAATAACCTTTGATACTCTGGGAGTACGTTGGCATCAGAAAATCTTTTCAGTATTTTTGAGTTTCACCTACAGCAAGTCACCTCCATCAAGAGATTTAATAAGTCGGAGGGAGTCCATAATAGCGCAAATTTGTCATTTGTTTCCAAGTGTCCAGTCCACTTACTGTAATGGATGGTTGGCAGGGATTGCCACAGCAGTAATTCAATCAAGCCAAGTTTACAATGTCATAAACTGCAAGAGAAAAGTTTGATTAGCTTAGGAAAATCAACCAACCAAACCACTCGATTCAGCTAGTGGCCTGGAACTTGCTGCTGGCTACTTGTTTTTTCTTTATATTAAACAAGCCATTTTCTGTAAACCCAATACAGGGGCTGAATGGTGAAATTGGTTAATATGCCACCATGTCATCAACAGCTTGTGTTTGCATAATGCCTTTAACGTAAGAAGTTAACGTGAAAAATAGGTCAAAACAAAGAGGAAGCCAAACAATAAACCTGTTAGTGAGCATGATCGAAGAGTTGGTGCTAGAAGGCTGGCTTTAAACAAGGCTTTGTTATAAGTTTCATTTACAGAACATGGCTGTCGCTACTAGGCCAGCATTCATTGCCCATCCCTAGTTGCCCTTGAGAAGGTGGCGCTGAGCTGCCTTCTTGAACCCACTGAGGTATAGATACATCCACCATGCTGTTGAGAGAGGGAGTTCCTGGATTTTGACCCAGCGGTAGTGAAGGAGCAGCAATGTAATTCCAAATCAGGATGGTGAGTAACTTGGAAGGAAATTTCCAGGTGGTTGTGTGCCCAGGCATTTGTTGTCCTTATTGTTCAAGATTATAGTGGTTGTGTGATGGAAGGTCGTGTTGAAGGAACTTTGGTGAATTTCTGCAGTTCTTCTTGTAGATTCTGTAAATTAAAATTTTGGAAAGATAGGGCAGAAAAGCCCATCATGTATGCCTCCTGGGCCCTTTGGATGGATAGATTTTCCATAATAATTGACTAACTCCATAAATAATTTTAGCTCTGTGGTGTTTCTTGGGATTGGTACTTCCTTGATGACCTTTATCTTACCTTCTGCTGGTTGTAACTCTTTGCCATCTACTCAGTTATCTAAACAGCTAACTTCAGCTACTTGGAAAATGCATTTTTCCTTCTTCAAGCAAACTTCTACTCTGGAAAACCTTTGCAAAACTTTTTCTGGTTTGACCAAGTGTTCCTGTTGTGAAGACCCTGTGATCAAGATGTCATCTAAGTATACTGCTGCCTTGGAAAGCCCTTGAAGGATGTTCTCTGTTATTCTCTTGAAGATGTCACATGCTGATGACCCCCAAAGGACAAAAGGGGATAAACTTAGAGACCTTTATGTGTTATAAACTTAGAGACTGACACATATTTCCAGGACAATTCATCCCATTTAAACGGAAGATGGGAGCGGCTCCTGTCCAACTTGGAGAAAATGTTGCTGCTTGTTAACTTAGCATACAGATCTTCATTTCCAAGTGGGGTCTATAAATTAACTATTCGTCGGGCTTAAGAACAGGGACTATGGGTGTGGCCCATTCTGCAAATGGATAAGCCTTATTATATCCAAGCTTTCAAGGTGCCTTTTTTGGTTTCTATCTTCTCCAAAATGGAGAAAGGGACTGGTCTTGCTCTGAAATATCTGGATGTCGCATCCTGGTCAATGTAGATCTTAGCCTGGGCTCCTTTGAATTTTTTAAACCATTTGTGGGATATGGACGTTGCTTTATTTATTGCTAACCCTGGTTGCCCATTGAGAAGGGGGTGGTGAGCTGCCTCCTTGAATGGTTGCAGTCCATGTTCTGTGGGTTGACCCACAATGCCGATAGGGAGGGAGTGCCAGGATTTTGACCCAGTGACTGTGAAGGAACAACGATATATTTCCAAGTCAGGACGATAAATGGCTTAGAGGGGAACTTGTAGCTGGGGATGTTCCCACGTATCTGCTGCCTTTGTCCCAGACCCTCTTGGAAAACACCAATATCTATTAATAACTTCATACAATCCACCCACATCAGGCCTGAAGATCAACTCAGCTGGATCTGCTGGAGCCATTCTCTCCCCAAGCTTGGCCAAAGGCCCCGTACAACAATGAATGGGAGGTGAATTGATTGCTGCTTGTAAGTTACTGGGGTTGTGGTGGCGCCTTTCATCTGTAGAAAGTACCCTGTGTAGATAGTTGTTCTCACCTTCTTATCTTGCAACCTCAGGAGTTGGATGCCAGATTGGAGATGTTTATATGTTTGTCCTCCGGTAACAGAGACTGTAGCTTCCGTGTCCATCTCCATTTTCAAGTGATGGTCATTCGCTGGTTATTCTATCACTGTTGGTCATAATAATATAATGCTGTTGTAGGGTCCCTGTCTCTAGAGGAGGGGATACCTGCTTGGTACGGGCAGATATCAGCCTCAGCTTTTGTCCCATTTTTCCTGTTCCTGAAACTTTTCCTCGACTGTGTCCATTGATGGTGTTTTCAATAATCATCTGATTTCCACAACCTGGCCAAGAATTCAGTGACAGATTCTCCAGGAATTCTGCCAGCATGTTGGACTGATGTCTCTGGAGAATTACAGGGATCTTTTGGATCCTAGTGATTCTTTTACCAGACCTACTAGTTCATTAAGTTTCTGAATAAAAGCAAATTACTGTGGTTGCTGGAATCTGAAACCAAAAGAGAAAATGCTGGAAAATCTCAGCAGGCCTGGCAGCACCAGTAATGAGAGAAAAGAGCTGATGTTTCGAGTCCACATAAGCTGTGACAAAGAGCCATCTAGGCTTGAAACGTCAGCACTTTTTTCTCCTTATAAATGCTGCCAAACCTGCTGAGATTGTCCAGCATTTTTTCTTTTGCATTTAGTTTCTGACGGCAGCCTTTGGACAGGTCAGTTTTTTTTTTATCATACTGAAAGTTGGAGCTCTGCATGTGGTCATCATTATCAATTTTTGTTTTTTGTTATTAATACAGAAGAAGTAAAGCATGCGCTCAGTGTATTGGACCCATCTTCTCACTGGTGCCATAGTGTTCACATTTCCCAAAAAAAGGATAATGGCTTTTTCTAATCAGAGATGATTCTTGCCTTACGGAGGTTGGCAGAAGGAAAAGATGAAAGAAAACAATTCTCCTTATTGTCAATGTAATTAATCAGCCATACACCATTTCCCCATCATCGACATCCTTTATTGTGCATCAAAGGAAAGAGCCACACTTGTGGTATACAGTCAAGTAGTCTTCATCTGATGACCTATAACAACGATCTAGATAGGGTAACAGATTTAAAATCACCTCCCATTGAATGAGCACCCATCACTTAGCAAAGCAATTTATTGTGGCTTTCGTGACAATCATTGACAAAGGCAGGTAATGTAACAGAGCTGGAAGAAGATGAGTTTTTTAATAAAAAGGATACAAAGTCAAAACTTCACTGCTTATCTCTCAGATTTTACAATTTTCATTTATCCAGATTGAGTTGTACTGTTTTCCTTCCTTCTATTGACCGCATTGTGGTAGTTTTCCAATCAGATCTTTGCCTGTGTTACAAGATTGTAAAAGGACAGGTTGTCTAATCTCAGCTGCATTCTCTTACATGCAGGGGGTTAAGTGGTAATCTAAATGTTTGTTTAAACTGACTAAAGGGAGTGATAGGGTGACAGCGAGAAACCCTCTCTTCTGCTGTGGGAGGCCAGAATATGAGAGCTAGACCATTTCAGGAGTCTTTTCGGCCAGAATGTGCTATTCACACCCATGATGGACATTGTGACAGGCAGGACAGGAAAATGTGGAGAGCAATATTGACAATGTCCAACACTGGTCAGAATGGAAAATCCCAGTAGTGGTTTAATTTTTTCTGAGAAATGCATCGGTATTTAATTAACCACGAGGAAAGAACAATCTTAATTATTGCTGAAGGCATTTCTGTTGAAGCTTTTTATCTTGCACTCATCAGGACATTCACAAGAATAGAATGTGAGGAAAATGAATACATTTATATTGAATGAGAAGATAGTTTTGGCAAGTGGACTCTGATTGATAGAGGTGTTACCATGGAGAATAGACCAGTTGATGTTGACTGACAGTTAACTGTGAAGGATTGTTTGAAATTTAAACTAGATTGTTTGACTCTAATTGCACAAGGCATGGCCTTAAAGAAGGACAGCTTTGTTCTGGATGGTATTGTGTTCGGAGAGATGGCTCAGTGCAAATCGTTTCACAACAGCCAAACATATTGAACTAACAAGAACGGCGGAGCCTGAACTGGAGCCCTGGGCACTCAGATTTAAAATATAAGGCTTTGCCGACTGAGTCATTCAGTGGCCTTAGAGTCATCATTAGAGCTTTCATTCCAGATTTTTATTGAATTTAGTTTGCACGATGCATTATGGTGGGATTTGAACCTGGTTCATCAGAGCATTAGGCTGGGCCTCAGGTCTAGCGACAATACCACTATGTCTTTGCCTCCCCATCAAAGCAGTGAAAAGTTGGAGGTGGGCAGACAAACACATGTCAGGTTGTTTGCTGAAAGAACTTCTTGAATTTTGCTGGAGCTTCACTCATGCAGATTCCATCAGACTCCTTGTCCATTTCAGATGGTGGAAAGACTTTATGGAGTCAGGAGTTGAGTTAATCGCTTCAGACCGTCCAGCGGCTGATCTGCTCTTGTAGTCAGAGGGTGGGATTGAGCAGTCAAATCGCTGCATGTTTCATGGTGGTGGGAGACAGCCTACCATTGGCTGACAGTGGGATCTTCTGATCTTTCTATTAACAATGGGGTTTCCCATTTTAATGCACCCCTTGCTGTCATGAAACCCATGGTGGGGGCGCACTGTTGGCAGGACTGGAAGATCCCACTGGCAATAAAATGTCCAGAAAGTTCCAACTCTAATGTAGGAACATAGGAAATAGGGGCAGAAGTAGGCTAATCCAGCTCTATCATTCATAGAACCCCTACAGTGGAGAAGGTGGCCATTCAGCCCATTGAGTCTGCAAAACCATAATCCTACACAGGCCCTCATATTGTAACCCCAGATATTTACGCTGCTAACTCCCCTGACACTAGGTTGAATAACTGCACATTTTGAAGTGTGGGAGGAAACCAGACCATCTGGAGGAATCTCACACAGACATAGAGAGAACATGCAAACTCCACAGGAATTGAACCCAGGTCCTTGGCACTATGCGGCAGCAGTGCTAGCCACTGTGCCACCCATCATGGTTGATCTCTCCCTGATCTCAAATCCACTTATTTCCCATTTGCCTTTAACCTTTCTTTTAATCAAAAATATATCGATATCCTTCCTGAAATCATGTAATGATTCAGATTCCACCATGCTATGGGCAGCGAGTTTCACAAATTTACCATCCTCTGTATATTTACATGGCTGGATCAATTAAATCAAATTAAGTTCTGACCTACCCTACTGCAAGAAACTACAAAAGGTTGTAAATGTAGTCCAATCCATCACGCAAATCAGCCTTCCATCCATTGACTCTGTCTACACTTCCCACTGCCTCAGCAAAGCAACCAGCATAATTAAGGATTCCATGCACACCAGACATTCTCTCTTCCACCTTCTTCCATCAGAAGAAAGGTACAATAGCCTGAGGACATGTACCAACCACCTCGAGAACAGCTTCTTCCCTGCTGCTGTCAGACTTTTGAATGGACCTATCTTGCATTAAGTTGATCTTTCTCTGCACCCTAGCTATGACTGTAACACTACATTTTGCTCTCGCTCCTTTCCTTCTCTATGAACAGTATGCTTTGTCTGTATGGCACTCGAGAAACAATACTACTCACTGTATACTAATACATGTGACAGGAATAAATAAATCGAACCAAAAATTGTGACTGAATTACAAACACAGACCCCAGTCAGGATATCGACTGCTTTACTCGATGGCTAAACCTAATTCTGACTCCCTGGGTGAAATATCACAATAGAAGAATATAACTTGAAGAAATAAACTAAGTCAATCTCAAAAATGTTGCTGAATATTTACATGTGACATTGATTAAAAGCACATATTGCCTCATTTTTCCTATTTAGACTGCATCTGTCTAATGTTTGTTTGTCCCATAAGAAGCAAATAGCTTTTGGGCAGATACTCCACTCTATCTCACAAATAACCTCTTTCCAAGACTCATCTCTGGGGTAAACTTTACTGCTGTTCACCAAACTTATCAATCAGCTGGCATCAGTGAAACAGCGGCAGTGTTCAAAAAGCAGTGTGAGACCTAAGATTCTTCTGAATGAAGGATCGTCTGTCTGGTTTGAGTGCTCACATCAGCGCCATGCAGTCCCGCACATTGGATGAAATTACAGCATGCATCTCATTCCCTCCTGATCCTTGAGTGTAGGGAGTTTTGCACCATTGCGGACTTTTATGATAATGTGTGCATTGCAAATCCAGAGACACATAGCTATATGAGTGAAACCATCTGGCATCTTTCTTGCAGTGCCAACCACAACAGAGCATAACAATCATGTTATGCCGAGAACCTTGGTTTCCTCTGGTATCTAAGTACCTAATGCACAGAATCGTAGAATCCCTGCAGTACAGGAGGAGGCCATTCAGCCCATCGAGCCTGCACTGAAACAATCCCATCCAGGCCCTCTTCCCACAATCCCACATTTTTACTATACTAAACCTCCTGATTTAAGGGTTAATTTAGCGTGGCCAATCAACCTAATCCGGATGTCTCTGGACTGTGGGACGAAAGTGGAGCATCTGGAGGAAACTCATACAGGAACAGGGAGAATGTGCAAACTCCACATAGACAGTGACCTGGGGCCAGGAATTGAACCTGGTTCCCTGGCGCTGTGAGGCAGCAATGTGCCACCCTTGCTTAATTGAGTTTTTTGGTGCTTTGTTTCTGGGTACCAGCTAACTCACCTTTCAGCTTGTGATTGTAACCAAGCGGTGCAGAAAGCAAAATTCACATTTTTTTAGGCAGTGTGTTGCTCAGGGGAATTAAAAGAGGACTTTTGTCCTTATTATGAGATGAACATGTTCCTTGCCTGTTATTTTATGATGATATTTCAAATCCATTTAAAGTAAACTGCCTGAGGCCAGCTTCAAACATGATTGAAGAGGTAGCTTTTGAGGAGTGTATTAAAGGTAGAGAGGTACAGGGAGAACATTCCAGAGGTAAGACCCTAGACAACTGAAAGCATAGCCACTACCTAGCAGGCAATTGGATGAATGCAGATATCACAGAGCATTCATAAAATCGTAGAATCCAGGAAAAGCCTATTTGGCCTATCAAGTTTGCACTGACAACAATCCCACCCATGCCCTATCCCTATAACTCCAACTATTTACCCTGAAAATCCCCCTAACACTAGTGGTTTTTAGCATGGCTAGTCAACATAGCCTGCATATCTTTGGAGTGAGGAAGGAATCTGGAGCACCCAGAGGAAACCCACACAGAACCTGGAAGAATGTGTAACTCCACACAGTGACCCGAGGCCAGAATTGAACCCAGATCCCTCGCGCTGAGACAGCAGTTCTACCATGCTACCCAACAAACCAGCATCATAGAATCATAGAATTCCTACAGCGCAGAAGAGATCGCTCAGCCCATGGAATTTGCACCAACTGTATGACAAAGTATCTTACCCAGGCCCATGTCTCCAGAGTATGCCTGCAACCACACACATGGTAGGGTTGGAGGAGATTATAGGCATAGACAGAGGCAAAGCCATGGAGAAATTTGAAAACAAAGTTCAGAATTTTAAAATGAACATTTTTGCTGCCCAAGCAGCCAATATAAGTCAACAATCAGGCTTTGTGGGCAAATGAAGATGTGGCGCAGCTCCAATTCCCCTGTTTGAAAAACGGTTAAATAAACAAGCAGCTGCTTAAATGGGTCTGAGGAGCTTTGCTCAATTATGAAATTTCATTGTTTCATTTGTTTGTTCTAAGCACAGGGGAACACGGCGTGGTTCCAAGTTGTGACACAGGTAGCAAGGTGGGGCCTGTATGGAGGGCAGTATTTGGGACCAGCCAGGAGCATTGAGGTAAACGCTTCCTAAACCAAAAGAAGATGGCTGTCATTTTCTGCATTGCTGCTGCGGATTTCAATATTAACTGGGTGGGGGAAGAAAAGCAACCTCTGTCAATAATCACAGGATATTTAACTTTAGCATCAAAATTATCTCCATAGTCAGTGATGTCAGAGTAAATACAAAACTGACATTGAAAGAACACCTTTCAGATTTTCAAAATGATTGGCAGTAGATGAATTCCATCTGGACTGTTGTTGTTTAGTGGACAGAGGAACAGTTTAGCACAGCAGGATCCCACAAGCAACGTCAAGATAAATGGCCAGTTGCAGAATAACTATTTGATTAATTTCATTTTTATTTGATTTGCTTTATTATTATCACATGTATTGCCATATAATGAAAAGTATTGTTTCTTGTGTGCTGTACAGAAAAAGCATACTGTTCATAGAGAAGGAAAGGAGAGGGTGCAGAGTGTAGTGTTGCAGTCATAGCTAGTGTGTGGAGAAAGATCAGCTTAACATGAGGTAGATCCATTCAAAGGTCTGACAGTAAGAGGGAAGAAGCTGTTCTTGAGTAGGTTGGTACGTGACCTCAGACTTTTGTATCTTTTTCCTGGCGGAAGAAGGTGGAAGGGAGAATGTCCGGGATGCGTGGGGTCCTCAATTATGCTGGCTGCTTTTCCGAGGCAGTGGAAAGTGTAGACAGAATCAATGGATGGGAGGCCGCTTCGCGAGATGGATTGGGCTTTGTTCACAACCCTTTGTAGTTCCTTGCAATCTTGGGCACAGCAGGGGCCATACCAAGCTGTCACACACCCAGAAAGAATGCTTTCTTTGATCCACCAATAAAAGTTGGTGAGAGTTGTAGCCAACATGCCAAATTTCCTTAGTCTTCTAAGAAACTGGAGATGTTGGTTTGCATATTGGTTTGCAGCATTGCCCTGCATGTCTGACTGCCGTGATGTAAGAAATCCAGCTGACAGATCCCACATCTCATCTGAATGATTCCACACTTCTGACGATGTATCTTTTCCTCGGCATTGGGAGTGTCAGCCAGAGTGATGTGCTGATGCCTCTGGAGTGGGACTTCAACTGTCTGTGAACAAATCTGTGAACAAGAATGCCACTGGCAAGCCAGGCTGACACTGAACCACCAGACTGAGGTCTATACAGCTTGACGTACCTGCTATTATGCAAAATACAATCAGTTCTTTGAGTGAAAATGACCCCCATTAGGATTTATCCCCGCCATTCACAGTAAAGCAGCACGGTCCATATATTCTCAATCACAATTAACATTCCATTCAGGAATCTGATCCTCATTTTCAGGTTATTGGACAGCACAGGAGCCCATACCAAGCTGTGATACAACCAGAAAGAAAGCTTTCTACACTGCATCTGTGAAAGCTGATGAGAGTCGTAGCTGACATGCCAAATTTCCTGAGAAGGTAGAGGCGTTGGTTTGCATATTGAGATTAAGATAAACTCCAAAATGGATCATTTCTACAGGAGTTTGATTGTGGAGAAAAACATGTTTGCAGATGGTGTCAATTAATTAATAAACACAATCTCTGCCATTCACATGCGTTTTTACTACAAAAACTCAGGACTTCATTTGGTATTCATGCCAGTGTTGACTGTGGTGGGGTGCCAGAGATATTACAGTTCTGCTAAAAAGCCCTGTTTTTGGCTCACATTTCGTTTCCCTGCATATAATAAAAGAAGCTGCCTCCGGCATCTCTCCCTCCCACGTCCCAACCACCCTCCCCGCCCCTCTCGTCATACTGAGGGGTTGCCAACCCTCCAAGACCGCACTGGAGTCTCCCTCATAAGCTTCATCTCCAGGCTAAAGCTGCCAGCAGTCCCAGGGGAGAAATTAGCGTGAGCAATAACAATAAAATGTGGTTTTGTTTCATTTACTTTGAACTTCCATTAGTTACAAAAGTATTGGAGAGTCAACAAAAAAAAAATACCGCTTGACAGTCCAGTAGCAGTCTGTCGGGCAATTAGGGGCAAGCTTGCTGTTCGAATGTTGTAAAATGAAGAGGCACCAGGAGGAGTTATTCTATTCGGTCGTGGGGTTTAGGAATCACTAACTAGGTCAGCATTTATTACCCATCCCTAATTGCCCTTGAGAAAGTGGTAGTAAGCTGCCTTCTCGAACTGCTGCAGTCCCCGAGGTATAGGTAGGGGGTTCCAAGATTACTCAGAACATTGAATACAGAAGTTGGGATGTATTGTTGAAGTTGTACAAGACATTGGTAAGGCGACACTTGGAATACTGTGTGCAATTCTGGTCACCCTATTATAGAAAGGATATTATTAAACTAAAAAGAGTGCAGAAATGATTTACGAGGAACTTGATGGTTTGACTTAAAAGGAGAGGCTGGATAGACTGAGGTTCTTTTCCCTAGAGTATAGGAGACTTAGGAGATCAGTTAGATAGTCAACATCTTTCCTCAAAGATAGGGGAGTCTAAAACTAGAGGGCATAGGTTTAAGGTGAGAGGGGAGAGATACTAAAGGATTCAGGGGAGCAATATTTTTACACAGAAGATGGAGAGTGTCTGAATGAGCTGGCAGAGGTAGTAGTAGAGGCAGGTACAATTTTACCTTTTAATAGGCATTTAGACAGTTACATGAGTAGGATGGGTATAGAGGAATATGGGCGAAATGCAGGCAATTGGGACTAGCTTGGTAGTTAAAAAAGGACAGCATGAACAAGTTGGGCTGAAGGGCCTGTTTCCATGCTGTAAACCTCGATGACTCTAAGAGATTCAACCAGGGAACCACAGCTGTCATTCTGTATCCAGATGGTGGGTAGGTTGTTGAACAAGTGGGTGTTTTGTCCTGGATGGTGTTGAGCTTCTTGACAAGTGTGTTAACACTGCTGCCTCACAGCATCAGGAACCAGGGTTCAATACCGACCTTGGGTCTATGTGGAGTTTGAACATTCTCCTTGTGTCTGTGTAGGTTTCCTCCAGGTGTTCCGGTTTCCTCCCACAGTCCAAAGGTTTGCAGGGTAGATGGATTGGAGATTGGATGGATTCGATGGATTATCCATGACAAATGTGTGAGGTTACATAAGCAGGGAGCAGGCTTAGGTAAGATACTCTGACAGAAATTGGTGCAGATCAATGGACCTGCACTCATCCAGGCAATTATTCAATCACATTCCGGACTTGTGCTATGTAGATTGTGTACAGGCTCTGGAAAGCCAGAAGATGAATTACTCACTGCAGAATTCTCAGTCTCTGACTTGCTTTTGTAGCCTTGTGAACAATGGTGCGAGGATGGTGTTGGGTGGGGGTTGGGGGGGGGGGGGGGGTGTAGGGGAGGGGAGGGAGGGATGGCACTCAGAGGCACACTGCCAGAAGGACATGGAGGCATTGGAGAGAGTACAGAAAAGATTTACCAGGATGTTGCCTGGTATTAGCTATGAACAGAGGTTGGAGAAACTTGGTTTGTTCTCACTGGAACAACAGAGGTTGAAGGCTGAGCTGATAGAAGTCTACAAGATTATGAGAGACATGGACAGAGTGGATAGTCAGAAGCTTTTTCCCAGTGAATTACTAGGGGGATATAGGTTTAAGGTACAAGGGGCAAGGTTTAAAGGAGATGTACATAGCAAGTATTTTATACAGAGAGTGGTGAGTGCCTGGAACTCACTGTCTGGAGAAATAGTGGAAGCAGATACGAGGCATCTTGACAAATACATGAATAGGATGGGAACAGAGGGATATGGACCCAGAAGGATAGAGATTTTTAATTCAGTCGGGCAGTGCAGGCTTGGAGGGCCGAAGAGCCTGTTCCTGTGCTGTCATTTTTTTTGCTTTTTGTTCTTTGAGATCATGTGATCGAGCCTCCAGAATTACATCCAACTGGAGTTGGCAATAGCGACCAGCCCCCCCTTTCCCAAGCTCTGGAGCAAAGAAACTCCGAGCATTTTTAAAGTAAATCGCCTTACTGATGGACACATTCATAGATTCTAAAACTGCTGGGGATTAGCTGTCAGCTGTGATGATGGTGAGATTGGAGAAGTCTCTGCAATAAAGAGATTGAAGAACGTAAATGGCAAACTGATGCAGCCAAACAAATCCAACATGGAGGTGGAAAAATAAAACTTCCCCCAAAAAATAAGAACTCTGAATTTGGCCATATGCCTGTCCTCAGACGAGATGAGCCTGAACAGATGGCTCAGAAGAAAATTATGCTTTTTTTAAAATCAGAGAATCAATCTCTTTCCAATTACCTCCTGGGCACATCTTCAGGCCAATGGGTATGTAGTTAACTCTCTAAATACTAAAACTAATACTAATTTTACTCTAATTGTATTAGAGTAATTAAAAGGTAAAGTTGGCATATTCCACGATACTATAGGCTGCATTCCCTTTTGAGGGGGGAGCGCTGACTGATGGTGATTTAGAAACATAGAAATTATAGAATTCCTACAGTGCAGAAGGAGGCCATTCAGCTCATTGTACTGAAAACAATCCCACCCAGACACTATCCCACACATATTTACCCCTCTAATCTTTCTAGCCTACTCATCCCTGGACACTAAGGGGAAATTTGGCACGGCCAATCAACCTAACTCGCACGTCTTTCTGACTGTGGGAAGAAACCGGAGCACCCGAAGGAAACCCACGCAGACATGGGGAGAATGTGCAAACTCCACACAAACAGTGACGCAAGCCAGGAATTGAACCGAGATCTCTGGAGTGGTGAGGCAGCAGTGCTAACCACTGTGCTGCCCTGCAGGAGCAAGAGTAGGCCATTCAGCTCTTCGAGCTTGCTCCACTGTTCATTTTGATCATGGCTGATCATAAAATTCAATATCCTGACCCTGCCCCTCCCGCCCCCATCCCCATATCCATTGATCCCTTTAGCTCTAAGAACTATATCTAATTTCTTCTTGAAATCAGACAGGATTTTGGCCATAACTGCTTTCTGTGGTAGTGAATTCCATACATTCACCACCCTCTGGGTGAAAAAAATTCCTCCTCACCTCAGTCCTAACCTGAGGATCACCACACCTCAGGTAAGGGGCAAGGTTGAAAAGGTGAGCTCTTCATGGAAATATTACCACCCAATGGGCTATTAATGGGTTTTAAAGCAATTAAAAAGTTGTTTCCACTGAGGCCTGAATTCCCGCTTCCCTCACCAGTGGGTTTTAGACAAAGGTGGAGGTATGGAGGGGGACAAATGGGCATCCTGTTGAGTTCTCATTTACCCAGACTTCTCAGCAACTTATTTTGGAGCTGGTGAGCCAGCTCTGGAGAATTTTCTCCAGACAGCACAGTAAGTGAGGTTTTTTGCTAATCCAGGCAAGTTACGGGAGAAAATACACAATTCTCTAACCAATGCTCAGGATTCCCTTCACACACATTGTTTGCCACTTTAACACTTGAATAGCAGGTTAGATGTAAGGATTCGCATTCTAATCAGCAATCTGTAACTGTCTGTGTGGATATGAGTGCCTCTGCAGATCAGAACACTGCATTTGCCTGACGAAGGCACAACATAATGTCGAAAGCTCGCGGATTTACTATCAAATAAATTGGTTAGATTTAAAATTGGTGTTGTAAAACTTTGCTGCAGAGACAAGACAGCTGTCATCCAATCAGATTGTGCTCTCCTGGAGAGGGTGTCATCCTGGGCCAAAGTCCCACCATCACCAGTTAGTGTGTATTGGAGCACGAAACAGCTGCAAGGCAGGGAGTGTCCGCGGAATGTGTTCTATCCCAAGTCTTTGAATGGCGAGACAGAAAACCTCTCCATCCAAAATATCCTGGCCCTGGTTTTCCGAGGTTGGAATATTGCATAATTTCAAGCGTGGACTTGGAACAGATCTATGGAGCGAGCCCATTAGTGGTCACGGATAAGGGTTTAAGAGATACAGGGATGAGGCCAGTGGATGGTGTTGACAAGGAGGGAGGAAAACTCTACAAACCAAAATTAAAGGGATGGAATGAATTAAAGGGAAATGTTACATCTAGCCAGCAAAAATTCCAAGCATCTTTTGAGATCCTCAGGAAACATCTCACCCAAAATTGATCAAAGATCAAAAAAGGAGGGGAGTGGAAATGAAGTGGAGAATTCTCCCCAGAGGACAGATTCGTCCCAAAGGCAAGTAACAAAGTAGTTTAAAGTTTATTTATTAATGTCACAAATAGGGGTTCAATAACACTACAATGAAGTTACTGTGAAAATCCCTCACACTCCAGCACCTGTTCAGGTACAGTGAAGAAGAATTTAGCACAGCCAATGCACCTAACCACCACATCTTTTGTATTATGGGAGGAAACCGGAGCACCCAGAGGAAATCCATGCAGACACAGGGAGAATGTGCAGGCTCACGCAGTTAATGATTAAAACTGGGAATCGAACCCCAGTCACTTGGTGCAATGAGTCAGCAGTGCTAACAATTGTGCCACCAGAGAGAGTACTTTAATGCAGATATGATAGAGAGGTGGAAACCTTTGGGCAGGATGGGGGAGGGAGGGTGATTGGGGGGGATGTGACTTTTCAGCATCTGATTTCTCATTATTTGCTACTGAAGTGATCTAGGATTCAGAATAAAAAGAGGAGGTTTGAGAGGTATGAATTGGAATGAGCGAACTTAATGTCAAATCAGGTACAGAAAGGGAAATAGAAAGGCAGAGAAAAATCGGATTAACTAAAGAAATGGGAGAAAGCATCAAACTTTAGGATAAAGCATATTAATGAACAGAGAGAAGTGGCAAATGAGATGATTGGTCAGAATTTAAATAATGGCAGAGAATGGCTAAAAGGTTAATCAGAAGAAAGAAATTAGAGTATGAGAAGAAGCTAACTAGAAGTGTAAACATGGATAGCAAGAATTTGTAAGGGTTTTAAAGAGGAAAAGAGAAAAGTAATGTGACTGTTCAGCCTCTAAAGAGTAACAATGATGAGTTAATAGTAGATGATAAGAAAATTGTGGTTGAAATGAACAAATATTTTGCTTCTATCTTCCCTGTAGATGAAACAAAAATCGTTTCAGTAATAGTTGTAAATAATGAGGTGGAGGGAGAGGGAAATTTGTGGAAATTACAATCACTAAGGAAGTGGTACTCAACAAGCTATTGAAACTGCAGGCTGACAAGTCTTCTGGTCCAGATGGACTTCATCCTAGGGTCTGAAAAGAGGTAGCTAATGATGAAGCAAAAGTTAATTTTCCCAAATTTGCTAGGTTCTAGAATGATTTCATCAAACTGGAAAATAACAAAAGATAGCCCCTCTATTCAAAAAGGGAGGAAGGCAGAATACAGGAAACTATAAGCCCAAGTTAGTTCGATGTTTGTCATGGAAAAAGTGTCAGAATTGGTCATTATAGACATTATAGCTGGGCATTAGAAAAATCTAAGACAATTGGGAAGACTCAGCATGGTTTTATGAAAGACAAATAATTTGTAATGAACTTATTGAAGTTTTTGAAGGAATGACATGCTATGGATACGGAGAAGCTGTAGATGTGCTGTATTTGAATTTTTAGAAAGCTTTTGATGAGGTTGTTGCATTACATGCTATTGTGGAAGACAAAATCTTGATGTCGGGGTAATATGGATAGAAAATTGGCTGACTGGGAAAAGACAGGGAGTATACATAAATTGGTATTTTTCTGATCAATTGGATGATCTGAATGGGATTCCACAGGGACCTGTTCTGGGGTCTCAAATTTTTCCAATTTACATCAGTGTCTTAGATGAAGGAAGTGACGACATGGTAGCTAAATTTGCAAAAAACACAAAGATCAAGTTGGATAGTACCTAGTTAAGTAGGAAAGTGAGACAGATTTAAGGAGGTTGCCGATGGATTTAGATGGATAGAATAAGTGGGCAAAAGCCTGGCAGATGGAATACAATGTGGGAAAATGTGAAGTAGCTCACTTTGGCAGGAAGAATGATAAAGCAAAGTATTATTTAAACTTAGAACAGCTGCAGAATTCTAAGGTGCGGAGGGACCATGATATTCTACTGTACGAGTTAGTGTGCAAATACAGTAAGTAACTAAAGCGAATGTAATCTGTCCTTTATGATGAGTGGAATCAAACATAAAAATAAAGATGAAATGCTTCCGTTACATAAGACATTTGGGAGAATACATCTTGAATATTCTATGCAGTTTTGGCCTCCTTATTTAAGCAAGGATGTAAATGAGTTGGCAGTGTTTCCAAGGAGATTTAGCAGACCAGTACCTGGAGTGGGAGAGTTATCTCATGAGAAACGAGCAGCCACTGGAATTTAGAAAAATAAAGGGTAACTTGATTGAAGTCTAGAAGATCCTAAAAGGTGTTGACAAGGTGGACACAGAAAGGATCTGACGAAGGACCATCCATTAAAACATTGGCTCTATTCTCCCTCCACAGATGCTGTCAGACCTTCTGAGATTTTCCAGCATTTTCTGATTTTGTTTCAGAGTCCAGCACTAACTTGCTTTAATGGGAAGAATGTTTCCTCTTGTGGGCGAGTCCAGATCGAGGGGGCACTGTTTTAAAATTAGGGATCGGTCTTTTAGGATGGAGATGAAGAAAACAATTTTCTCTCAGGGTTGTGCAATTTTCAAAGTTTGTGACTAAAAAGGCAGTGGAGGCGGAGTCAATGAATATTCTTAATTTGGACAAGTCATCGGGGATGAATGAGAATGCAAATTTGAAACACAAACCAATCAGCTGTGGTCTAATCAAGTGACAGAGCAGACTCGAGGGGGCAAATAATATTTAAATTTTAAAGGTGAGGTGTCTAAAGATTAGAGGGTAGCAAACGTTGTGCCTTTGTTTAAAAAGAGCTGCAGGGAAAAGCCTGAAAACTGCAGGCCGGTGAGCCTAGCGTCTATAGTGGGCAAGTTGTTAGAAGATATTCTGAAAGGCAGGAAGTAGAGGCATTTAGATACAGAAGGACTGATTGGGGACAGTCAGCATGGCTTTGTGAATGAAAGATCATGTCTCGTGAATTTAATTGAGTTTTTTGAAGGGGTCATCAAGAAGATAGATGAGGGCAGTACAGTTAATGTTGCCTACGTGGACTTTAGCAAGGCCGTTAAATGGCAGATTCAGTTTAATTTAAATAAATGTGAAGTGATGTATTTTGGTAATTCAAATCAGAGCAGGACTTACTCAGTTAATGGTAGGGCACTGGGGAGAGTTCTAGAACAAAGAGATCGAGGAGTACAGAATCATAACCCCTTGAAAGTGACATCACAGGTGGACAGAGTAGTGAAGAAGGCATTCAGCATGCTTGGTTTCATTGATCAGAATATTGAATACATGAGTTGGGACGTCTTGTTGAAGTTGTACGTGACAATTGTAAAGCCACATTTGGAATACTGTGTGCAATTCTGATCAGCCTAATCTAGAAAGGATATTATTAAACTAGAAAGAGTGAAGAAAAGATTTACTAGGATGCTACCGGGATTTGATGATTTGAGTCATAAGGAGTGGCTGAATAGATTGAGATTCTTTTCCTTGGAATGTAAGAGGCTTTAGGCGTGATCTCACAGAAGTCTATAAAATAATGGAGGGCATAGATAAGGCAGATACTCAACATTTTTTCCCAAAAGGAGAAGTGTCTAAAATTAGAGGGCGTAAGTTTAATGTGAGAGGGGCGAGATACAAAAGGATCTAGAGGGGCAATTTCTTCACTCAGAGGGTGGTGAGTGTCTGGAACGAGCTGCCAGAGACAGTAGTAGAGGCGGGTACAATTTTGTCTTTTAAAAAGCATTTAGACGGTTATGTGGGTAAGATTGGTATCGAGAGATATGGGCCAAATGCAGGCAATTGGGACTAACTTAGTGGCATGGACAAATTGGGCCAAAGGACCTGCTTTCATGTTGTAAACCTCTATCACTCTATGATACTTGTACTGAAGGAACAAGTTTCCACAGTTCAAATTGTTCATTAAGTGAACCAGATGGTTGGATTGGAAGTCGTAGAATCATAGAATGTTAATAGTGCAGTCAGAGGCCATTTGACCCATTTAACCTATGCCAGCTCTCCGCAGGGCAATTTAGCTAATCCCACTCCGAAGCCCTGCATTATTTTTTTCCTTCTTGGTAGTTATCCAGTCCGGTTTGAAAGCTGTAATTGAGTCGGCCTCCACCATCCTTGCAGCATTCCAGATTGCGACCACTTGCTGCGTGAAAAAAGTCATTAACAGTTATTGCATTATTAACAAGGTACTTCTGCTGTTAATTACAAAATATAAATTTCTGTGGTGAGTTTAATGGTCTATTGAGGTGCAGATCCAGCAATTTCTTAAAAATAACTGGAGGCAAAGGACATGGGACTGTTTGTACCAAGCAAATGTTGGTCAATTCACACCAAGGCTTAAATTTTTTTTGGATGGTGGGGCTGGACCCCTGCTGCCCGGAGAATGGGAACACAGGAATACATCCCTGCCAATTCCAACAGGACTTCTGCCATTTTATTCTTAAATGAACCTCTGATTGGGACTTTGGACCCTCCTTTGGAAAGCTGTCGGCCAATCGGCGCTGTAGTGGCTGGAAGAGGTACTGCAGCTGTGTGGAACTGGTATGAATATAAAAGAGAGGGAAGAAGGAGGGAATGCCCTGG
Source organism: Sphyrna mokarran (assembly GCA_024679065.1). Taxonomy (NCBI): domain Eukaryota; kingdom Metazoa; phylum Chordata; class Chondrichthyes; order Carcharhiniformes; family Carcharhinidae; genus Sphyrna; species Sphyrna mokarran. The sequence goes on along the minus strand of JAGIQG010000027.1, from coordinate 8,358,570 downwards.
GGGAGTTGTGAGTAGGGTAAATGGGTTATCGATGGAATAGACCTGGTGGGGGCAATGGAAGGAGGTTTCCAGCCCTAAGAGGAGAGCATCTCCCCACCCTGATCCCTTCCAATCCAAGACAGAGATTCGTACATTCTTCTGTTTCTCACTCTGAGATATCTGGCACCCACCATCTCAAAATTGAGGAAAAAAATACTAACCATTAAACATCCACTTAAGAACTTTAATATTGGATGAAGGGTGGTGGGCACTGCCCATCCCATTGTAAAAGCATGTCTAGGTTGAGGTAGGCAGGATTCCCAAGGGGAATGCAATTTCACACACCCCCAGCACCCTTTCAAAATTCGCCAGGGGGAAAGCGTAAAATTCGGGCCCAAGTTCTGGAGATTGACAGCCTACATGACAAAGCTCTGATGAAGAGTCATCCAGACTCGAAACATTGGCTCTATTCTCTCCCCATAGATGCTGTCAGGCCTCCTAAGATTTTCCAGCATTTTCTGTTCTAGTTTCAGATTCCAGCCTCCGCAGTACTTTGCTTTTCATTTACAATCTAAGTGCCCTGAGTGGAATGGTTGAGTTGTATAATGTTATTGGATTGTAATAAGGGTCAAACACAGCCTTCTACATCAGTACAGCAGGCAGTGCTTACTGCTTGTTAAGAAACTTCCATCCTCAATCCAGAAAACCAATGCAATTTCCCTGAGGGCAGTCGTGTGTCATTGTTGGGAATAGTTTTCCTCTTCAAGAGGGTAAATTGAATAATGTGTCTGAAAACAAAAGTGGAAAATTACACCCTTTAGAAGTTGGGACATTTGTTTTGTCTAGAAGTTCTGATAAATCCTGTGCAACATTGCCCGACTGTACTTGTTATCTTGGGAACTAACCAAAAGAGGGAAACTTTTAACATGAAACATCCGTGGACAAGAACTCATTCCTAAGTGTTCCTGAAATTAAATTTCATTCACTAGAGAAGGAGACATAAACTTAAGTTATGTAAATAGGCCCCATGTTCATTCATTGTACACTAGGAAACCAGTGTACATGTCAAAAGGTTAGAGGTGAAGGAATGTCCTGGATGGGGATAGCTTGTTTTAGGTTTGCCAAGTCTGGGAGGTTCCAATTCCTCTGCAACACTAAATGCCGCTTTTTCCGAAGGGATTTGAGCTGTGCCTCTGACCACATTCCTTAATCCCTCTTGGTTGCTGCTTTCCGATAATCCAAGCTTTTTGTTGGAAAACGCAATCAGTAAAATCCTATTTCTGTGTGGTCCTGAACTCTCTACAGCAAATATACATTGGAACAGACTCCTTTCTAAAGCTGCCTCAGTTTCCTGTGCCCAACCGTGTTTCTTGATAAGGATAAGGATTCAGGGCGCTGAGAAATGTTTACATTTTCCGTTGAAAATATTTCATTCTGATTATTTTCTGTAGCTTTATAGCTTCATAACAGAGTTTTCAGGCTTAAAACTCCAAGAAAACCCAGCGCCACGAGGTGGGGAAATTGACTTCAGTCTACTTTGAGGCTCCACATGAGTCTTCGGGGAACTGGAGACCCAAAACTTATCCATAATTCTGTCTTGGTCCTCATCACCAAGCAGCGGACATCAACCAGACGCTTGAGTGGGTTCTGGTGAAAGCAAATAGGAGGAGGTGGACTGTGGGGGGAGGGGGAGATAACCTGGGGAGTTGAGTGGGGTGTTGCTGGTGGTGCTGATGACTTGCTTTGCAACCTGGCAGTGGTGCAGTGGAGATAGTTAGAATGTCAGGCAGATGGTCAGAATCAATTAATTTTTTTTGTCTCATCAGTCTCCACTTCCAAGATTATTCAAAATGATATCCTTATTGATGGCGGTTTTATTCAGTGTAAAAAACCTTCTCATTGCTATCTCAAAAGGGATTTTGACCACCATTAATTTTAACCACCAGTGCTCCACAGTTCTGGATTCAGCCACAAGTGGAAACATCTTTTCCACGAGACACCTTGTCAATACCATTCAGGATCTTATACACTTCAACCAAGTTACCCTTCAAGCTTCTAAACTCCAGTGGAAACAAGCCCAGTTTGTCCAACCTTTCCTCATAAGACAAACCACTCTTTCCAGGTATCAATCCATTAAACTGGACTATACGAGGAAACCAGAGCGCACAGAGGAAACCCATGCAGACACAGGGAGAACGTGCAAACTCCACACAGACACTCACCTAAGGGCGGAATCGAACCTGGGTCCCTGGCTTTGTGAGGCAGCAGTTTCCCATTTTCTGCTTTCCTCCCTTCTTGAATAGAGGGGTTATCTTCTGCTACTTACCAGTCCCTCCCAGAATCTAGTGAATTTTGGAAAATTAACACCAAAGCATCTTCTTCCTCATTGGCTACCTCTTTTAAGATCCTAGATTGAAGTCCATCAGAACTCAGAGGACTTATCAACTTGCAGCTCTATCAGTTTGTTCAGTACCACTTTTTCGGTAATTGTAATTTCATCAAGTTCGTCTCTCCCTTCCACCTCTTGAATTATAGCTATTATTGGAATGTTTTTTGTATCTTCTACGAAGACATTTAGGAGTACATCAGTGAAATATTGAAGCATAGCCAATGAGAACATCAATAGGCAAAAATTGGGATTAGAAGAGGGTTTGAAAACATTCAGATTCTTTGCAGCGATGATGGAGGTTTTCTTGGCTGTAAATGATATTATTGTGTTTCAGGAAGACCACCATAATTACTATATATCCAGAAGCTATGGGCCAAATGACTCCAAAACAAAGGAACTCTGGGTTGACTTCACAAAGGTGGACAAGAGCAAAGTGCAAGTGCATGGAATTCTCTCAAACACACACCGACAAGCTTCGGTAAGCTTCAGATTTTCCTTTATCATTCCGGGAAAGGTTGCATGTAATCTGCTTCATTTTCCAATCCCAAACCGATGTGTTGCTTTTGAATTTTCCTGTTGTTTCATTCATCACAAAAATTAAATGGCACAGGTGAATTGTAACTAAAGCACCGATTGAGCTGAGTGCCTGCCTTCTTGTAAGAACTTTAATTTTGAAGTTTATTTTACTGGTCAGTAATTATTACTTACCTGTTCAAATGTTTTTTTCAATTGAGAAGCTGATGAGAAGGAGATCACCAGAGAATCACAGAATCCCTGTACTGTAGAAGGAGGCCATTCAGTCCATTGAGTCTGCACCCACTCTGTGACAGCTCCACCCCTGTAGCTGCATGTATTTACCCTGATAACTGCTCTAACCTACGCATCCTGAGACACTAATTTAGCATCGCCAATGGCACATCTTTGGACTGTGGGAGGAAACTGAAGCACCTGGAAGAAACCTACGCAGACATAGGGAGAATGTGCAAGCTCCACACAATCACCCAAGGCCAAATTGAACCCAGGTCCCTGGCGCTGTGAGGCAGCACTCTGCCACTGTGCCAAGAGATATGGGAGAGACAATGAGATGCATTAGGAAATAATAGTTTATTGAGGCCAAGCCCAGGTGATAAAATGTTCCAAAGAATGGGATCTACCCAATATCCAGGATAGCAATAATGTAATGTCCTTTCACTTTGTACTTTCTTCCTCTGTTAATCAAATCAAGCACTCTGTTTGTTTTCTTTATACTTGGACGTATCTTAAATAGCATGAACTATCTAACTTTCCAAATGCTTATATCACAGGACTTTCAGTCTCTAATTACCCAATTCCCACAATCTTGTCATTGGTTCTCACAACACTCATCTGTCCATGCCAGTTTGAAAGTTCCTCTTCCTCACCCAGATTCTGGCTTTTATATCTCAAGGCTAGAATGTAATGAGATTGAAGTTATGCTACAGCTATACAAAATCCTATTAAACTTCACCTGGAGCACTGTAAGAAGGAATGCTTCGAGGGAACACAGCAAGAAGTCTCACAACACCAGGTTAAAGTCCAACAGGTTTATTTGGAATCACGAGCTTTCAGAGCACTGCTTCTTCATTAGGTGAGTGACGAACCTGATGAAGGGGCAGTGCTCTGAAAGCTCGCATTCCCAAATAAACCTGTTGGATTTTAACCTGGTGTTGCGAGATTTACTGTGCTCACCCCAGGCCAAGGTCAGCATCTCCACATCTTGGAGGGAACATAGCATAGTTTAACAGAATGAATCACAGAATTGTTACAGCACAGTAGAACACCAAACAGTCCATCAATTCTGTTCTAGCTCACTGGATCAGCAGTTCACCCAATGCTATTGCCCTGCCTTCCTTTGGTAATTTGTACTGGGGGTAATCCTGGAGGGTTGGTAGCCACTCTGAACCACATTAGACTTGGAAAGGAGTCCTGTTGGTGTCAGAGACATGAAGGATGCAGTTAGTTGGACCTCTCGTGAGTTGCATTTGGTAATTCAGGACTTGACTTCCCTCAGTTAAATTGAGAGTCATCCAGTGTTCAGTCTAGTTTCAGCTGAAGACGATAAATATTTTAAACATTGGGCCACATTGCCTGATTAATGCTACGCACAGACTCTTGTGTTTATGCTGCTGGTGATGAACACACTTGTTATTTCGTTTCTTTCCGCAGAGAGTGATTCTGTCCTTCGATTTCCCTTTTTATGGCCATTATTTGCGCCAGGTCACCATAGCAACGGGAGGTAAGTGGCTTGTTCTGCTGACAAAAGAGTACATTTGTCACAATATCGTTTGTTGCGAGGAATCAGAATTCCGCTGTCAGGTGAAGGAGGGAAATGTAGTTTAGCCTCTCGTAGTCATGCGGGGTTACTGAGTGTTGATGTGCTGTATAGACCAATTCTACTTCACAACAGTTACAGCTGGGGTGACTTCCAACTGCCCCGAAAGTCTGTAAAGCCACCTGAATCGTTAAAAGGCCTGTGTTGGGACGCTCTTTCCTATTTGGCCTTATTTAAATACTGTTGGTAAACCAAACCACTATCACCAAAACCCACTCCTCTCCCCAGATTCCTGCTCCCCCTCTAAATGGATTTGGGGAGGATGTGAGCTATGTATAAGAGGTCGAATTTCCATGCCTTTGCCAAATAACTCAGTGCAATCTCAATGGGTAATTTATTTTAATACCCTGGAGGCATGTGCCAAAATTGTGATGATGACAGAAATTAAACAGTTCATAACATAGTTAATGACAATCGTTAAAATAGAAATAAAGTCTAAATGAAAGGATTGCACAGATATGAACATTTCAATAGGCGGATAATTATAATACATTGCAAAATGCAGATCTCCTTAATTTACAAAGTGAAAGGTTCACTGCATTCTGCATTTTGGATTTAAGTCGATTAATTATATATTATCAGGCTGAGTTCATCGAATTCTCAATTATTTACATGCAAATAATGAGATTTTTAACGTAGAGGTTTTGGCAGTCTCTTAATCTATTCACTCTACAAAGGGTCATCTGGACTCAAAACATCAGCTCTTTCCTCTCCTTATAGATGCTGCTGAGATTTTCGAGCATTTTCTCTTTTGGTTTCAGATTCCAACATCCGCAGTCATTTGCTTTTATACATTCTACGTCTTGGGTGCAATTTTCCAGGTCTACTGCGCTGTTTGGGTAATGCAGCGAGCCCGGAAATATCAGCGGGAGGGAAAAAAATGGGATTCATGACCAGCATCTGCCTGGGCGTGATCTTCCTGGTCCATTTGCTTGGATCCAAAATTGGTCTTGCTCCAGGGAAAAGTGCGAGGCTGGTTACAATATATAGAAGCTGCTCTGCATCTAATTAACGAACCTCAGACTCAATTACCCAGGCTTGCTAAAATTTCTGATTCCAGCCAGTAGAATTCAATACTAGATTGCAGGAATGCCAATAATAAAGAAAACAACACTATTTCCTGCTCGAGAAGAGAATGATGAATTGGTTGGCAAGTAGATCCTGATTAGTAGAGTTTTCGCCGCAGCAAATGTACCAGGGACCAGTTAACTGCCAAGCTTTTGTTCAAATTCAAATCAGGCAGGGTTGACTGGTTAAAGCATTGCCAGGGGAATAAAGCAGGGAATGGCTCTTCCCCAAAGCTTTTGTTTAGTTGGAAAAGGTGCAATGTGTGGACATGCTCCTTCTGTCTGCAAAGGACAGGGCACTGTATGTAAATATGGGAGTTTTTTTACACAGAGGGTGGTGGGGGTATGGAATGTGCTGCCAAGTAAAGTGGTGGAGGCAGGTACTCTGGATTATTTAAGAAATACTTAGATGGGCACATGAACAGAATGGGAATAGAGGGGTATAGAAAACTGATTTAAAATAGGGATCGTGAGCCTTGGGAGTTTCTGGGAAGTGTGTAAATAGATGATGATATTGATGTACTTGTTTTTATCCTACAGGTGCTTTGGTCCACCTTGTCTAACGAGGGGCATACACGCGATGGGTCGTGAGAGGGCTGCTCTTGGATTTTTTTTTTCAGAGTATCCTAGTGCTTCATGTCATTAGTGTACGCTTGATCTGGACCATTTGATGGGCAACACGACAGCTCAGTGACTATCGCTGTGCTGTGCAGATACATGGATTTGGGCCTGTGTCTGTGGGAGTCTGCGCATTCTCCCCGTATTTGTGTGCGTTTTCTCCGGGTGCTCCGGTTTCCTTCCTCATCCCCCAAAGATGTGCTCTTAGGCTAATTGGCAAAACAAATTCTCCCTAAATAGTCTCAAATTTAGTTTTTAATCCATAGATCTATAAATATGGACAGGGATCGTGGGTAGAGATGGGAATACCAGGGTGGCGGCGCGGGCTCATTGGGCCAAAGGGCCTGTTTCCCATGCTGTTTTGTTCTTTGTTCTTTGTTCTTTGTATATACTGCTTCTAGCATTCATGAATGAGACACTCTGTGAGCCTAATCGGCTTCCAGTGTAATTTTAACACAATCAAGATGGTTTCACAAATGCTGGCCAATCACAATCACACATCTAATGTACACTATGGGGGCGATTTCACCATTTTTCTTTCTAAGTGCTGGGCAGACTTGAAACTGAGAGAGTTTCAGATCCATCTTTTAGGCGTGATTTCAGCTCTTCTCCTTCTCCTCCCTGTAGCTCCCATACACACTCTACGTGCTAAAATATCAGTAAGCCTGCCACTTGCTGCGGAGATCAAGTTGACAGCTTCCCATTCGTGGGGAGCATATATATCCATCGTCGGCATGAACCTTTCCCGGGAAGGTCATTAAGGGGAAGTGCAATAGGGGTGGGGGGTTTGGGGATGCAGTGGGAGGCAAGTCCAGGCGATTGAGTACTGGGCTCGCTAAGCAGATGTAAAACAGCGTTACAATGAATTTAAATACGTTAACCTGCCTCTCGCTCATTTCCAATGAGAGGCTGACCAGGCTGGAAATTCACTCAGAGAGTGGTGAGTGAGTGGAATTGGCTGTCATCGGTGGTGGTAGAGTTGAACTCGCTGAAGTTTTTTAAGAGATTTCTGGATGAGTACATGGGATTTAATGGGTTTGGAGATTATAGATAGGCCTGGTAGGTAGGGATATGATCGGCGTAACTTGTGGACCAAATGGCCCGTTTAAGCTGTAGTGTTCTATGTTCTATGGAATCCAGCGCTCATAAAATGGCACCAATTGCACCGAAAATGGGCACAATGCCAACGGTAAATTTGCCCTCTATGTTTTGATTTTGCAAGCACGAATTGGTTGAGTGCAATCTGTTGCAAGGACAAGTTGTTTGATACAATCTGCCAAAAGTTGGGAGTGACCTGGCACCATATCGGCATTGAAATTCATATAGCACATTATTCATTTGTGTGATCAGTGAAACATTTTATTTTATCAAAAAATATTTAATTTGCAACAATTGTGCATCAATTAAAGAAGCAAATGATTCTTTTTAAAAGTCATTTCCAGTGGTTAGCACTGCTGCCTCACAGGGACCCGGGCTCAATTCCACCCTTGGGTCACTGCCCCTCAGAGTCTGCATGTTCTCCCTGTGTCTGCGTGGGTTTCCTCTGGGTGTTCCGATTTCCTCCCACAATTCAAAGGTGTGCAGGTTAGGTGGATTGGCCATGCTAAGTTGCCCGAGCAATGTATGGGTTCGATAAGATTGGTCATGGTACATGCACAGAGTTACGGGGATAAGGTGGTGGGATTGGCCTCGGTAAGATGCTCTGTCAGAGACTCGATGGGCTGAATGGCCTGTCCCTGCATCGTAGGGATTCTGTGATTACTCACAACAGGTGAGTGGACACTCCAATTAAAATGCTGCTTTTTGGTGATGAGCCAGTTTCTGACTAAAATTGCACCAGGTGAACACAGTTAAATATGATGAGTTCATGAAGAGATTGAGGTGGTCAAGATTGTGAGAGGCATGGACGGGGTGAATCGGGAGTAGCTGTTTCTCTGAGTTGAAGGGTCAGTTACAAGGAGATACAAGTTCAAATTGAGGAGTGGGAAGTTTAGGAGGGATTTGAGGAAAAAAATCTTTTACTCAGAGGATGGTGAGGGTCTTGAATGCACAACCTGGGAGGGTGATGGAGGTGGGATGCCTCACATCCTTTAAGAAGTTCCTGGATGTGCATTTGGACTGCTATAACATTCAAGGCTATGGGCCAAATGCCAGCAAGTGGATTAAATGGGCAGGTCAAGGCCTTTCATGTGTCAGTACAGACTCGATTGGCTGAAGGGTCTCTTCTGCACTGCAGGATTCTGTGAATTCTTTCTAATGGGAATGAGAGAAGATAAGCAATGACATTTTATTACGATGCAAATCACATTGGTTCATTCAGATTTTACATTCGCGATTAATAATTGTTAGCAGAAACTTGAACAGAAATATAATTGGTGCAATTTAGCTGCAAACCCCCAATTGCCCAAAGACGAAACTCTACCCCACAATTTTTAAATGGATCCTTTTGCCCAGAAAGAAGTGAGTGGGTGCCAGTTAGAGTGGTAGGTGTGTCAGGGAGTAAGGTGATGGATAAGTGGGTGATGGAATAAGGTGAGCCAGTAGGGGTGATCATGGGTTCGTCAGGAAGGATCAAATGAGCAGTTGGGTGGGGGAGACGGGGATTAGTCAAGGTGGAGGTTAATCATCTGAATGATCAGCGGGTTAGTTAGAGGGAATTGGGTTTGGAGCAGGTGGAGGAATGGAGGTGTTCGGGTAATTCAATGGGGAGTCAGGGGAGTCAGTAATAGAGTTACCCAACTTCGAGTCGGAACTGCTTTTAATCCTTCCAATATTTCCTGAATACCTATTTTCGTAAGAGAGCCAAAACCTCCAAAGTCTCTGACTCTAACTCAGGATTCCAGACACAGAGGAGTTACGAGACCATAAGACATAGAAGCAGAATTAACCACTTGGCCCATTGAGTCTGCTCCACCATTCAATCATGGCTGATATTTATCTCACCCCCATTCTCTTGCCTTTTCCGCATAACCTTATTAATCAAGAACCTATCTATCTCTGTCTTAAAGACACTCAATGGCCTTATCCATCAGAAGTTCAAATTTCCCAGGTAATTCCTGCACAGTTATCATTTCGATAGTTCTGAGGGGTTCCCCCAGTGAACCTTTGTTGGGGAGAAGTGGTTATTTCTGGGGTATGACCATCAGAACATCAGAAATCTTGCAGTGGAGTTCTTTCTAAAGTCACTGCCACAGTGCACAAACTGAGATGAATTAAAAGCAGCTGATGCAGCAAGTTGGAATTTGAATGGAAATGTTAGAGTGTTTGTGCTAAAAGCACTGGGCAGTTTTAACCTGTGCACTTATGAATGGGTCATACCAGAATTGAAGCTTAAGACATGCATGTATTAGGGGGAGTGCAGGAGAATCATAGAATCTCTGCAGTGCAGAAAGAGGCCATCTGGTCCATCCAAGCCATATTCCCGGAGCCCCATATATTTTCCCTGCTTGCCCACGTGATACTAGGGTCAATTTAGCATGGCCAATCCACCTAACCCACACATCTTTAGACTGTGGGAAGAAATCGGAGACTTGGAGGAAACCCACACAGACATGGGGAGAATGTGCGAACTCTACACAGACAATGGCCCGAAGCCAGAATTGAACCCAGGTCCCTGGCACTGTGAGACAGCAGTGCTAGCCACTGTGCCATTGTATGGCCCATTTACCACAGAATATAGTTTCCAGGTGTGCTAATGGACTGATTTTCATTTAAACAAAACCTGGTTACATGGAGTTAAATTGGACCCAAATCTCCATCCTGTACAAAGATCAACATGCAGCCAAGAGCTCAGGATATGCTTGACATTTTTCACGTGCTCTCCCACATATTTTTCCCAGCAGCATTGCCACAGATCGATAATGTCTGGGAGCCTGACACTGTGGGTATAAATCGGTTTAATAGCTACAGAATAAATGGATTATTAACACCAAATGCTGTTTCATTTTATTTCATTGCTGAATTCAGTGGCAAATATGTATTCATCTTTTTAAAATCATATCTTACATTTTATTCCGATACCAAAGTCATCTTGTTGTGCTTTGGATTTGTGCAAAGTTGGTTGAAATTCCATCTCAGTTACCGTCAAAGACCCAAAATGAAGTTCAAGTCTTCCCCAAACTCGAGACAGTATCAGGTTGGAAAAGAGGAAGAGAGAAAAACTAACCTTAAACGTCCAGGATAGTGACATGAAGACTGTGTTTGAAAAGACTGTTGATCGTAGGAGGAGCAGAAGAGTGAAGGAGTTCCATCATTTAGACATCCAGAAAAAGAACGAATTAGCATCAGGAGATGTCATCATGAGTCCTGAGATGCAGAGCAGAAAGAACATTACAGAATTGTTGTGGCTCAAAAGGAGGTTAATTGGACCATCATGTCTGTACTGGCTATCCAAACGATTTGATTTGATTTGCTTTGATTTTGATTTGATTTATTATTGTCACATGTGCTAGTATACAGTGAAAAATATTGTTTTTTGCACGCTGTACAGATAAAGTACACTGTTCAAAGAGAAGGAAAAGAGGAAGTGCAGAATGTTGTGTAAGAAATTGAATTAAAGCATTGTTAAAGAGTTTAAAAAGTTAGAATAAGGTTCTAGAAGCATTGAATGAGAATAAAAGATAGAATTTGGATTTGGGTCACTGTCTGTTTGAAGTTTGCACCTTCTCCCTGTATCTGTGTGGGTTTCCTCTGGGTGCTCAGGTTTCCTCCCATGGTCCGAAAGACGTGCAGGTTAGGTGGATTGGCCGTGCTAAATTGACCCTTAATGTCAGGTGGACTAGCAGGGTAAATACATGGGGCTGTAGGGATGGGGACTGGGTACGATTGTGTTCGGGTACCGACTCAATGGGCCGAATGGCCGCCTCCTGCACTGTAGGATTCTATGACTCAAATTAGAAAGTATGCTGAGCACAGCTTGCAAGAAGTCCCTCACTCCAGTGACATCTTGAGCGAACAAGCAACTTGAATTAGTACCATTCTCCTGCCTTTTCCCTGTATCCCTTCGTGTTTCTATTCAAGTAATTATCTAATGCCCTCCTGAATGCCTCAATTGAACCTGCCACTTCAAGGTAATGCATTCCACACCCAAATGACTAGTTGTGTGAAAAAATGTTTTTCCTACATTCCAAAATAGTACAACATTTTGGGAGGGGGTGAATGTTCAGAGTAGGAATGGTCTTGGCAGTAGCAATAATGGCAGGAAGGATTGCAGAATGATTGGAGATCAAGACCTGAATTCCCCAGCCCTTCTCACCAGCAGGATTCTTCGGTCCCCCCGAAACAAACAGAGACTTGGTTGAGCACCAAATTCTCCATTCCTGCCAGCAGGGGCAGCAGCGTGTGATAGGCCAGAGAATTCAGGCCCATAGCTGAAATGATTGAATATCATGATAGCAAGCATGTTTCCTTCGCATCTAGGCATGAAGGAAAGTTAATAAATGGATTTTCCTGACATGATTTGGGAAGAGATTTACTTATCACAATGGGGAGATGATGGTACGGTAGGAATGTCACAAGATGAATAATCCAGAATCCAGGGGAAAGCTCTGAGAACCTGGATTCAAATCCCGATGGTGAAATTTATATTCAATAAAAACCTAGAATGATGACCATGAATTGATTGCCATATAAACCTATCCAGTTCACTATTCTTAGAGAAGGAAATCTGCCATCCTTTCTTGGTCTGGCCTACATGTGACTCCAGACCCACAGCAGCCTTGCTGAATCTTACCTGCCCTCTGAAAAACTCCAAGCAATTCACTCAGTTCAAGGGCAGTTAGGGATGGGCATAAATGCTGGCCCAGCCAGCAACACCCACATCTCCTGAATGAATAACCATATAATCCCTACAGTGCAGAAGGAGGCCATTCAGCCCATCAAGTCTGTACCGACAACAATCCCTCCCCAGCCCTGTCCCCGCAATCCACTCCCCCCCCCCACACATTTACCCTTCTAATTTTTCCAACCTACGCATCCCAGGACAATAATGGGCAATTTTTCATTGCCAATCAACCTAACTCGCGCATCTTTGGACTGTGGGAGGAAACCGGAGCACCCGAAGGAAACCGGCAGAGACATAAGAAGAATATGCCAACTCCACGCAGACAGTGACCCAAGCCAGGAATCCAACCAAGTTCCTTGGAGCTGTGAGGCAGCAGTGCTAACCACTGAGCCACTGTGACAACTATTGGTTGTGTACATTAATGAAAGAAGTGAATGGTTCAGGATGAGTTCTTTTAAATATTCGTTTCTGGGATTTACTGCCAAGAAGTGAACAGGACATTGAGTGAACTGTTTATATTTGGTGATGAACATATTTTAGCTGTATTTACCAAGCCGCAGTACAAAGCCTGACAACACCAGGTTTAAGTCCAACCAGTTTATTTGATAGTAATCCCTCAAGCTTTTGGAAACAGTGTTCCTTCATCAGGTGTATTCCTTCGTCAGTGTCCTGACAAAGGAACACCGTTTCTGAAAGCTGTGGGATTACTATCAAATAAACTGGTTGGATTTAAACCTGGTATTGTCAGACTTCGTACTGTGTTTACCCCAGTCCAACGCCGGCATCTCTACAGCACGTTTACCAAACTGAGCCAGGTTAACGTGCTGAACAACATTGAGGAATTCTTCTTATTAGAAAGAGGACAAATGAACCAACATTTTGTCACTCTGCTCAACTGGACTGATGCACAGGAGAGTTTACATTTATGATTGTGCTAATGATTGTTTCTTAACAATTTTACAATCTTGCAGGAAGCCATTAGGCTGCTTTGAATGATCAGTTTAATTTAGCCCCAGACCCCAGTTCTTTTCCTGCTAAATGAATCTTTTTTGTTTTCTGGCCAATTGACTCTTCCAGTGAGACCCGATTGCACAATCCTTCAGGCAACACCTTCCAGATCTTAACCACTCTCGTTGTGAAAAAATCTTCTCCTCGTTTCCCCTCCAGTCTTTGTGCCAATTAATTTAAATCTACAGCCTCTGGTTATTGGCTCACTTGCCAGAGGAAATACATTCCCCTTGCTTATTCTATTAAACTCTGCATAATAGGCACTGCAAATAACCTGAGCAATTATAGATCATTGACCCAATTATCCAGACATGTGAAGGTCCTCAGTGCACAGGGGCCCCTGTTGAACCCATTGGCATGTGTGCCTTGGACAGGGTGACAGTGAGGCCACTCATAGATGAATCATCTGCCAATGTTCACTGTCTATCCACATTGTATGATAAATGATCACATGAACAAATCACTTGAGGGAGGGGTGAGAATTTTCAGCTGTACTTTCCCCAATTCCGGAAAATCCCACTGTGCTTTCCCCAATTCCTAAAAATCCTGCTCGAGGTTAACAGACCTTTGCATGGCCGGTGTTCCACTCACTACGATTCCTGGGATGAGAGTAACCGGAAAATTCCTCCCAGTGACTCTGAGGCTGTAATTCTCCAACCTTACCCACGGCTGGGATTATCCAGTCTCACAGCAATGAATACAGATTTGGCTGGGTGCCAAGTTCCCCATTCCCACTGGCTGCAGTGGCAGTGTTAGAATGTAACTGGTGACAACTTTGTGTTGGATGTAATGTTACCAATGGTAACAAGATGTAAGGGTCAGCTGACCCAGTAAACTATGGAACCAATTACAAAATGATGTGATGGTCAGCTGACCAACTGACTCACTGTAAATAAGCACCTGTTGGGAATTGTGTAGAGCTTGGAGTGGCCCACAGTGAGGTCCCAAGTTTGGAGTAATGATGTTTCTTTATTATATCCTTCTTTGATTTATAAATTGGAGCAAGTTTTATTATATTTTTATTGTCTGCTTTTGAAGAGTTCCTTCTGAAGAAGCAGCATACGATGTTGGAGAATTCCAACCTGAAACTGTATGCCAATAAGAGCAGGAGTGACAGGGAAAAGCCAGACACTGGAGGGGAAGGAAAGTGTTAAATGCCCCCAGTGATTTGTTTTATGGTCAATTTCAGACAAGGTGTATGGCATTTCCATCAGGCAACTATTGCCAGAGCCATGGAGAGAGCTCCCACTGTAATGTTTGGTTATCAAAAGGTTTGTAAAACATGCGTGTGCATTCAACTGTGTAGTGCAATGTGTAATCTTCAACGACAGACAGACCAACACAGTGCCGGGTGTTCAAACACAACTGAGAGAAATATCAGCAAACATTCCACATCAGCTATAGAACACTCATCCAAAACTGGAATTGAAATCCTTTCATTTATAAAGACTTTTAGTCCTCACAATATCCAGATAAATTCCTGCATCCCAAGACCAACTAATTTTTAGCTCATGCACTGACGCACTCTGCCAATAAAGCTGTCTAAAGATTGATTTACCAAATTTAATACAAGCCTCAGAACAGATGCTGAACTTCAAGTAGAAATTAGGATCAGATTTTAACCCTAGCCTTGCCCCACCAGCCACCTGTGCCTATTAGGAATAGCAAAGGCAGGGAATGGTGCAAAATGGTGGGTGGGGGGGGGGGGGGGGGGGGGGGGGGGGGGGGGAGGAGTAGGGGGGGGGGTCACGTGGTTGGGGCGGTGCGTGGTCATTGTAATAACTTAAATCAAGCCATTGGAATTGCCCTGTTGGAGAATGAACTCCCTGATTAGGATCCAGTTGATGGGCCAATCAGGGAGTCTTTGCCTTGGACTTAACTGGGCGTGTCAGTTCCTCTGGCACATATCCCCCATAGAGCTGTTAACACTCTGTGTACTGCTGTTAGCGTTTGTAAATAAAGGGATTTTGGTGAAGGGACTTCTGCCTTCAAAGACTAATTATAGTTGATATGTCATGTTCTTGGCATGGTGCAATTGTTATCTATTTTTAATTCAGATATGGGGGTGCGTTGGGTGGGGGAGCCGAATGCTTGAGGCAGCACTGGGCTACTCCACAGGGAAGTTTGTGTTCTGATGATGGGATCACTGTTGCAACAGAATTTTAATGTCTGGATTTCAGAGCATACCAGGAACCATGGTGGGAGTCGGGGTGTGGGTTGAGGGGGCCACAATGAAGCCATCATTCTGTGGAGTCACTATGCGGACCTGGTGGAGCTGGCAGAGTTATAACAACTGAATTTTTCTTGAAGCAGGCAGAAGGAATTCTCCCTCTCCCTGCACAGGATCCGGGCTGAGGGTTAAGGCCACTTTATGTCTTGACTGTCCCTTACTTGGATGGAGGTCCATGATCAGGAGTAGGAAATGGGGAGGGAGACAAACATAGCTATGGGTGCCCAGGGCAAGAGGGCAACAAGAGATTGGGCTAGATTTCTCCTATCCTCCTGCGCTGCACCAGAGTTGTCACAGAGTTGTTTGAAAGAAGCTCTACAGTACAGAAGAAGGCCATTCAGCTCATCAAATCTGCACCAACAACAATCCCACCTATCCCCATATCCCCACATAACAAAGGCATCCAGGGACACTAAGGGGTAATTTAATGTGGACAATCAACCTAATCCACACATCTGTGGACTCTGGGAGGAAACTGGAGCATCCGGATGAAACCCATACAGACATGGGGAGAATGTGAAAACTTCACAGAGATAGTGACCCAAGCTGGGAATCGAACCCGGGTCCCTGGAGTTGTGAAGCAGCAGTGCTAACTGTGCTCCCGTGCTATTCTTACCTGATCGGCAGTGCTACCAACTGAGGTTAAAATTGCATCACTTCATTGTACTTACAACAACCCGAGAGTCATAGAACCCTACAGTTCTGGCCCATCAAGTCCACACTGAGGCTCCGATGGAGTATCTTGCCCAGACTCTATCCCTGTAACCCCACATATTCACCCAGCTAACCTACACATCTTGGGACAGTAAGCGGCAATTCAGTATGACCAACCCACCTAACCTGCATATTATTGGAGTGTGGGAGGAAACCAGAATACCCAGAGGAAACTCACACAGACAAAGGGAAAAGGTGCAAATTCCATACAATCACCCATTAGGATTGAGCCTGGATCCCTGGCACTGTGAGGCAGCAGTGCTAACCACACTGCCACCGTGCTACCTCTTTACCAAGGACAGGAAGAAACCATGTTCCCAATTCCTATCCTACGATCGGCATTCCGCGTGGTAGGAAGAAGATAAAATAAGTTTAGGTTCAGCAGTAATTATCCTAACATACAGTCAGAAGCTTGATAATAATCATTTATTGCGTGATTCCCATTCTATTCAGGAAGAAGCTATAAGGCAAGGGGTGGGATCACAGAGGGTTGGGAGTGAATGTGATTTGTATAATACAGTATTGATTTTTATGAGGCAAGGAAACACAGAAGCATGACAGGTAAATGGAGTTAAGATACAAATCAGCCATGATCTGATTAGATGGCAGAACAGACTGGAATGATGAATAGCCTACTCGAGTTCCCATGTCCCTATTTATTTCCAGAGGGACCCCATTTGTTCTCAGTTGTACAGTCTGGGTCCTAAAGTAAATTTAATAGCAAATACATCAGAGGAGTTTTGGTGCAAAGCAGCAAATAAATACAAAGGGTCGTTGCAAAATGCTCCAGAGTCACAGGAACACAGAGGTCACATGCTGCGCCAGCACCAATGGAAAAACCCAATTATCAGGAACAATGGGAGGTAGCTCTGGTTTCCAGTACATCAGAGTTCGCATCTGTAAAATGGACTCCAATCACACTGTGAGCTTTCCATTTAATCTTCATTTTTCTATTTCGATTTCGAAAATCACCCTGCACTGCGTTGTTGCTAATACAAACCATTTGAAAAAGCAAAATTGAGTTTTTACTTGGAGGGCTTTTAAAAAAAGCAATATTGATCTCCCGTGTTCAGTCTGTATAATTCTGTCTCAATCTCTGTGATAGCAGTGAGCAGTTCTTACTCTGAGTGGCGGTTCTTAGCTCCGTGAGCAAATTATTCAAGGACTCGACAGGGTAAAAATTCTGAAAGCTTGTTTCCCCGGGGTTAGGGAGTGCAGAAATAGGGGTCACTTCAACATTATTCTAGAGAAGCTCTCAGACAGAGTGAGAGAACAGAAACGTCCATTCATATCGTTCCTTCCACAATCTTAGCATGTCGCATGTCCACTGAAGCCATTTTGAATGCTGCATTCTGGGAAATGCAGCAGCCATTTTGTGCACCACAAACTCTCACATACAACTGTTTGAAAAAGATGTGGAAATTTGCTTTGTTGATGCTCGTTGAGGGATAAATATTTGCAAGGATATCAAGGAAAATTCTTCTAACCTTCTTCGCAAAAGTGCAGTGGGATCTTTTATGTCCAACTGAGATGGGGCCTAAATTTAACATTTCACCTACAAAATGGCACCGTCAACAGTGCAGCATGCTCTCGCTACTGTACTCAGAATGGCAGCGCAAACTGTGTGCTCAAGTCTCTGCAATGGGGTTTAAACCCACAACCTTCTGTTTCAGAGAGTGTTTATTAGTGTCACAAGCAGGCTTACATTAACACTGCAATGAAGTTACTATGAAAATCTCCTCATCGCCACATTCTGGCGCCTATTTGGGTACAGAATCACAGAATACTACAGTGCAGAAGAGGCCCTTCGGCCCATCAAGTCTGCAATGTCACATGGAATGCCCTGATCTGCCCAGGAAATCCCACTTGCCAGCACTTGGCGCATAGCCTACACTGAGGAGGAATTTAGCATGATCAATGCTCCTGGCAGCATGTCTTTCGGACTGTGGGAGGAAACTGGAGCACCCGGAGGTAACCCACGCAGACACAGGGAGAAGGTGCGGACTCCTCACAGACAGTGACCCAAGCCAGGAATCGAACTTGGGTCCCTGATGCTGTGAGACAGCAGTGCTAACCACTGTGCCAACCTGCTAACATTTGGCTTCTTTTGTGTTTCAAAGTAGGACATATTTCCCCATGTTTTATATTTGGCAAACATGGATATTTCAATTGTAACAGTCTGTGACTGACAGTCTTGTAGCTAGGATTTGCCTGCGGGATGCCATTGTACTTGTTGTCCTTGTACTTACTGTAAAGACGCATTATTCATGATGTTGAGCAGTAGTTTAAGGTCACGATGATTTGATGTAATGTGTCCAGCTTATATTTCCCCCTCTTGTTCCCGGCACTGCCGGGAGGTGCATCCCAAGTTCCCAGTAGTGACATCATGCACTCAGCTAAAACTTGGCACAACGACTGTCAGCTCCTGAATTTACTTGGCCCAATCCTGAAGAAGCGGTTCCATGGTTATTAAAACACTTTCTGCAGTTTATTCATTTAAAACAGTTCTGTGGATGTGAAGGACCATTCCTGGGGCTGGAAGTCAATAATAGCTTCCATTGATATAGTGCCTTTAGTGCATTCATTTACATGGAACGTAATGGACGTTGAACCAAGGAGGACACATTAAAACATGTGACCAAAAAGCTTGCTGAAAGAATCCCTACACTGCAGAATGAGGCTATTCAGCCCATCGAACCTGCACAACAACAATCCCGCCCAGGACCTATTCCCGTAAACCCACATATTTATCCTGCTAATCTCCCTGACATTAGAGTCAATTTAGCATGTCCTGCACATCTTTGGACTTTGGAAGGAAAGCGGAGTACCCGGAGGAAACCCACACAGAAACGGGGAGAATGTGCAAACTCCGCACAGACAGTTACCCAAGGTTGGAATTGAACCCAAGTCCCTGGTACTGTGAGGCAGCAGTCTAACCACTGTGCCACCAATCAAAAGCTTCATCGGGGATTTAAAGAGGTTACTTTTATGTCCAAAGATGTGTAGGTTAGGTTGATTGGCTATGCTAAAATCCCCCTTAGTGTCAGGGATACTAGCAGGGTAAATGCATGGGATTACGGGGATGGGGGCTGGATGAAATTATTGGTGATGCAGGCTCGATGGGTCAAATGGCCTCCTTCTGCACTGTAGGGCTTCTATGATTAAATTCTATGAAGTCTTATGGAAAAAAACAGAGATGGAAAGTAAGAGGTTTAGGGAGAGAACTAGGGTCTCAGCGGCAGAAGGAGAGGCTGCCAGTGAAGTTGCCATGAAAATGTGCTTTATGTTAAACAATGATTTTTAGTTTAACGGTTAAACTGAACTGAAATTCCAGGCTTTTTAAGACACTGACAAGAATTGTGACTGAGTTTGGCAGCCAAGGTGGCTATCCAATTTGCATCACTGTATTTTTCACACTGCGACTCTCTGAGATGGAGATACCACATCTGCAAAAACCCATCATAGACAGTGTCCTCAAGGGAATATGAGTGAGCAACATGAGTGAGTGTCTCTAATGCAAGGAATCTACATCACCTGAGATGTTCAACAGAGGATTCCCAGAGATGTATTTGTCAAGCTACAATGAGAACAGACTAAATCCAGTCACTTGAAGAATAGAAGATTGGTTGTGAGAGGGATTCCCAGATGTAACTCATTAAGTTATAAGGGAGAATACACTCATCGTGACTATCTTTGAATCACTGGGTGATGCTCATGTGACAGTCCCGTGCCTCTCGTTTTCAGCTTCTGTTTTCTCTGTAATAAGATGATGAAAAGCTGGAACACTGATGAGTGAAAACTTAGGGCAGCTCCTCTTCAAACTACCTTGCAAGCTTCAAACCCTGTTCACTAACCAGCAAAGTCCAAGGCTGCTCCTTCTGCAGACAGAGCTTCTTAAAATAATTCAACGCAGCTTCACTGTATCCAAGGAAACAGCCAAAACAGTGTTTACGTCTTTAAATCAGAAGCACCAGAACCAAATCTATCTTTCTTCAGCCTGTAAATCTATCATTATGTTTCTATGTGCGTGTGTGTGTGTGTGTGTGTGTGTGTGGATGTATATGCATGTGTCTTTGTGTGTATGTGTGCGTGCATGTTTGTGTGTCTGTTTGTGTCGGTGTGTGTACATGTAATTGTGTGCATGTGTGTACATGTGTCTTTGTGCATGCATATGCATGTCTGTGTCTATGCATTTGTGTTTGTGTGTTTATGCATGTATTTGTGTGTGTCTGTGTGTGTCTATGTGTCTACATGTTTGTGTGTGTGTATCTTTGTGCAAATGCATGTGTATGCCTGTGTATATCTGTGTGTCTACGTGGTTGTATGTGTGTGTAACTTTGTGTGCGTATACATATGTGTGTCTGTGTGTATGTCTGTGTGTCAGTGCGTGTAAATAATCACTTTCTTTCTTAAATTCAAGAAAACCTGACCAATTGGTTCATTTACGATCATAGCACATAAGCAACTAAACTCTCACTGAATTGGCTAGCATATTCTTATTAAAGAACAACCTCTGGCAGTCAAATAAGGAGAGGGAAAAAAGGGGCAATGTTTCATCATTTTTGGCCTGATTGTAACAGTGGGGTAACAGCGCTGGAGGATAAACAAGAGGCCAGAATTTGAGAACTTTAACCTTCGAGGAAGGATATAGGACTTGAGGAGGTTACGGAGATAGAACAGAAAGATTTGAAGGACTTGCACACTAGAATGAGAATCGAGGCAATGGTGGATTAGGAGCCAATGTCAGGCCTGAGGTTCCATCGACCTGACATTTCCCACACCCCAACTCTTCTGAAACACAGACAATTGACAACCGTCTGGACTGTCCAGTCAAATTGCTATAGTTAGTGCTTTATTCATTCGTGCGACATGGGGGTCGCTGGCTGGCCAGCATTTATTGCCCACCCTTACTGTAATGACTTCAGTCAGGCCATTGAGCGTAGCCAATTGGAGCATGAACTCCCTGACCAAGGATCCAATTGATGGGCCAATCAAGGAGTCTTTGCTTTGTACTTAACCAGTGTGTCAGTTCCTCTGACATGCCCAGAGATAGACTGCTGACTGTGAGTACTCTATTACTGCTGTTAGAGTTTGTAAGTAAAGGAACTTTGGTGAAGGGCCTTCTGGAAGGCAGTTAAGAGTTAGCCACATTGCTGTGGCTCTTGAGTCACATGTAAACCAAACCAGGTAAGGATGGCAGATTTCCTTCCCTAAAGGACATCAATGAATGAGATGGGTTTTTCTGACAATTGTTTCATGGTCATCTGAATTCCAGATTTTTTTTCATTAAATTGAAGTTTCACCATCTGCCATAGTGGGATTTCAACTCGGATCCCCAGAACATTAGATGAATTTCTGGAATAATAGGCCACTAGGCCATCAACTACCTGCTTGTGGTCATTACTACCTCCTACCACTGCCCTCTCAGCACACCTTCCTTCCCCATTCTCCCTTCCTCCCCTGTCTGTGCTGCTCTGATTTGCAGCAATCCCACCATGCTTTCTCAGTGTACATGACTTGTACACTTGGCAAACCTAAGAAGCAGTTTCCTCTGCGGCAAGCAGTGGTTGGGGAGGTGGGTGGACAACTGGTTTACAAGAAGTGCCAAGCTCTGCATTGGCATTATGACAGACTTATCCCAAGTTGCCAATATCAGAGCTCAGGAAAATGAATCAACAAACTCATTAAACTCCTGCTGAAGCTCAAGGAAGGAGCATGACACAAGAGGAAGATTGATAAATATTTTCTTCATAGTTAGATTGCAAGCTGCAAAGTTGAGTACTAACTGGAAAGATCAAATACTTGATAGGACAAGATAATTTATTCTTTTCAAATCCCTCCTTGGCAGTCCCCATCCTAAGTCTGTAATGTCCTATAGCCTTGCCAGCCTCTGGGAACTCTGCGTTCCTTCAACTTTGGCCTCATCTGCAGCCATTGATACATTTTGCTTTTTCACTGGCCCTGCCTGAGCTGCCTAGGCCCTAAACCCTGAAATTCCTTCCCTAAAACTCCTTGGCTGTCTCTGTCCCTTTTAATAAGTCTAACCTCAAAATCTGCCTCTTTGACAAAGCTGTCCTCGTGAGTGGAATCTTATCAACCATACAGAGATACTATCTTGGAGGTGAGACGTCAGGGGTATTTTAACAAATTTTTCATTAGATAATTAACCAAACGCTATTCTGTCTTTGAGTGAGTATGTTAGGGGGGGGCGGCTGGTGGGTGGTGTCAAACTAGAAGTGGCCCAGCAGAGGCAGTTAGTGGAAACTAAGCGGCCACTATGAGGCAGATTGGTGACGGTGCTGGGATCCTCCTGATGGTAGCGGATGGCCAACCTTGAGGCTGAAGCTCAGGAAGGAGGATGTGAAGGTGGCCCCTTGGCAACGGGCCCAGGAGGTGGTGTGGTGAGGGCTGTAAGGGGACCAACAAGGCCTCCATTAATTTTCACACCCACATCCTGAGCCTTGAGTGAGAGAGGGCCACAATTGACCACCTGGGAAGGGGCTCCTGTACACATTGAAGGCATGGTAGCTGTGGCCACATTCAATCTTTTTTTGAGGCCTTCAGAAAGTACCTTCATCTTGAGGTGCCCTCATAACCTTGTAGTCCCCAGGCCTACACAGCCAGAGGCCCACCTCCCCCACTGGCATTGCTGGTCACCCAGGGTCTTGGGTCTTTGCCTTGGTTCCCTGTCTACGCAGCCCTGCCCACCTTCCTGGAATGGATGGGGACTTTAGAGGTGGTCTATTGATTGGGGCAGGTGGGCGCAACCCATAAATTATTGGAGTCAGGACTCTGGAAATGCTCCCATAAGGCCATTAAATCCCACCAACATCTTCCTCAGGTTTTGGCCTGTAGCTGCTTTGATGTTTGCTGCTGTAAAGTTCCATGGGGTGTTTTTAGTTGATTCCAGGAACCACATAAATACAAGCTGGGGAGACGACAGTGTTGTAATATTGTCACTAGACTAATAATCCAGAGACCCAGGGTAATTCTCTGGAAACCCTGGTTCGAATCCCACCACAACAGGTGGTGAAATTTGAATTCAATAAAAATCTGGAATTGAGAATCTACTGATGACAATTGTCACAAAAATTGATCTAATGCTCTTCAGGGAAGGAAGTCTACTGCCCTTATCTGGTCTGGCCTACATTCAACTCCAGATCCACAGCATTTATTGCCCTGAGGGAGGGCAATAAATGCTGGATATATATATATAAAAACATATAGCCCATGGATTTTGTGGGTAGGGAACCCATTCATCACATCACTGCAACACTTCTTATTCTTTG
The DNA here is from genome assembly GCA_024679065.1 of Sphyrna mokarran. Classification (NCBI taxonomy): domain Eukaryota; kingdom Metazoa; phylum Chordata; class Chondrichthyes; order Carcharhiniformes; family Carcharhinidae; genus Sphyrna; species Sphyrna mokarran. Next base: position 8,335,144 of record JAGIQG010000027.1, on the reverse strand, counting down.
CAGCTGCAGATATGAAGAGTAGTTTGTCTGACATGCAAATTACAATCTTATTAATGGGAAATAAAGAAACAGAAGCTTTATTTCAACACAATCTTGTCTTCTTTTGTAATGTACATCATCTTGATGTCTCCCCTTGTAGTTAATTGGTGACCCAAGGCTTGGTTGATAGCCTGGTAGCCAACTGCATATTCATCATTGAGGGCTATCATGTTGTGTTGAACACTGGGATGTCCATTAAACATGATGTGCTGTGTGTTGATGCACTGCACTGATTGTTCCCATTGTGTTCATCCTAAAGTGTGAAATTGACTTTCCTGAGCATAAACTTGTGGTGCTTAAATTAAGACAAGATTCACTAATCATCTGCAAAGGGTTTTTTTTGTGCTATTTTCACCTCGTTCCAGTGTTTTGTCTTGAGATACCTTCTTTGAGCTTTTCCTTCTTGTGGGATGTGAGAGTCAGTATAAGTTAACATGGAGCGGCACGTTGGCACAGTAGTTAGCACTGCTGCCTCACAGCACCAGGGACCCGGGTTCAATTTCGGCCTCGGATCACTGTCTGTGTGGAGTTTGCACGTCCTCCCTGTGTTTGCATGTGTTTCCTCCGAGTGCTTCAATTTCCTCCCAGGTGTGATGATCCTCCCGTTAAATCACCACCAGTCACAGCCTATGGTTATCTTGGACGATGGCAGCTTTACTGAGATGTAAACATAGACCTGCTTATAAACAAGAACGACCGTTACTGGGTGGATTACCAGAAGTACCTGATGAGCCCTAATTAATGCCTCATGCTCCCTATTTCAAGCAGGTATGTCAGACTCCCAGCCCACATTCAGCAGCAAGCCACTGGAGAGTTGGCTGTGTACAGATGTATCTTGTAAATAAAGTAACTTGGTGACGTGACTTCCGTCTCTATGGAGTTGTTACAATGAGTCTTCTAAATTTTAATATCTGTTCGTAGAATGTGTCATGCTATATTTAGCACACCAAGCATTGATACCTACTTTATATGGATTTTGTGTAATTGCTGTAACTTTTTTTTAACTTTAGCAAAACTATTCTGTGCGTTTAATTGATTTATACCAAGCACTGGCAGATACACCAAAAAGACACAATGACAAATCAGTTGTAACAGCAAAAATATGTTGGTTGGGATTTTTAACCCAAATTCCGTTACGTCTGGAAACTGTTGCCTAACAAGGGGCATACGCGATGGGTCGTGAGATTTTTTTCTTGGATTTTTTTCGAGAGTATCCTAGTGCTTCACATCGTTAGTGTACGCTTGATCTGGACCATTTGATGGGCAACACAACAGCTCAGTGACTATCGCTGTGCTGTGCAGATACATGGATTTGGGCCTGTGTCTGTGGGAGTCTGTGCATTCTCCCCGTGCTTGCGTGGGTTTTCTCCGGGTGCTCCGGTTTCCTTCCTCATCCTCCAAAGATGTGCTCTTAGGCTAATTGGCAAAACAAATTCTCCCTAAATTGTCTCAAATTTGGTTTTTAATCCATAGATCTATAAACATAGACAGGGATCGCGGGTAGAGGTGGGAACATCAGGGTGGCGGCACAGGCTCGTTGGGCCAAAGGGCCTGTTTCCCGTGCTGTTTTGTTCTTTGTCCTTTGTTTTTTGTTCTTGTGAGAGGTGGGGTTGTCTGCACTGTGGGAGGGGGGTGAGGAGGTAGGAGGCTCTGCTGCGTAATGCCAGCAATGATAAGGGTGGGGGGGTTCTTTAACTTCAATTTGTGATTGGGGTGCTCCTTAAAAAGGAGTGGGACTCAGGAGTGCTACCAACTGGTCACAGGTGAAGACTTAAACAGATGATGCCCAGTGACTGACCACAGGACTGATTGCCCAATCCCTGCCAATCTTTCTGATTGGTTATGTAATTTTCAAACACTCATAGGGTTCGGAATATATACTGGAGCAACGGACATTGGCAGAAGTTGGAACAAATGGAATGAGGTGGTACGGAGGCATGGGTGGAAGGGAATAGGTTGGCACGGAGAAGGCATGAATGGGGCCCGGAGTGTATGGACAGTGAGGGGTGAGGTATAGAGGGCTGTGTTTTTTGTTTCATTGATTTCATTGTGACTGGGCCAAAGTCCCAGGACACCGAGGTGGACCTTTGCAACCGCCCGCTTAAACAGCCCTTGGTGGCTACCTCTTTCCGGGAACAGAAGCTCCAACTCCAGTTCGCACCTGCCCCTCCTGGAATAAGATCGCCACCTTTGAAGGCAGGTGGGGGGGAGGGCATGCAAATTGACAGGTTTCCTGCCACCATTTCGTGCTTGAAAATGAACACCCAGCCCAAAATTCTAAGCCCTAATCATTTTAAATCCTCAATCCATTTGTGAGATTGTAATTCGTGCAAATGAGGAACATAAGACACCGACCTGCATAGATTGTGCGAGTTGTCTGCACCCCTGAGGAATCCCCTTGTCTTATTGTAAACACAAAACCAGTGTTTGTGCAAATAATGAGCATCTTGCTTCAGTGCAATCCTTAGATGTCGCATCCAATGCATAAAGACAACAGACTGTGCCGCCAGTGGGGAAGAGAACCTTCCTGTAGTGAGAATGAATGCTCCTGGATCCAATTGCAACGAATGAATCAGTATGCATCTGACAACAGTGATTAACATTGCACACCACACGAAGCAGCAGCAGCAGTACAAACTATAGCTCAACATTGCAGCTTCCCGAGGTTTAACAAAAGGAAATTGTAGATCATTGAGGACTGAATGCCATCCAATTATCTGCCAACATGTAATGGGAAGAGGGCTGTTGTCTGCATATTTGAGGAAGATAATCCCACAGGCCAGGTTTTCGCAAGGGTTGAAAAGACTTTGAGGGTGTTTACCAGATAGCAATCAATGCAGAAATTATTGGGGGAGGGGAAGGTGGTGCAGAGAAGTGTGTGGGGGTCGTGAGGGGGACAGTGAGGGGGTGAAGGCTAGATGGATTTAAATCTTCTGGAAGTTCAACAAGCCTTCTAACAATCCTGGCTCAGCACTCACCTGTCCCCATGGCCACCTTAAAGTTTTTAAAGTTTATTTATTAGTGTCATAAGTGAGCTTACATTAACACTGTAATTAACGCTGTGAAAATCCCCCTCCCCGGCCACATTTTGGTGCCTGTTCGGTACACAGAGGGAGAATTTAGCATGGCCTATGCACGTAACCTGCATATCTTTGGACTGTGGGAGGAATCCAGAGCACCCAGAGAAAACTCACACAGACACAGGTAGGACTTGTGGACTCCGCATAGACAGTGACCCAAGCCGAGAATTGAACTCAGGCCCCTGGGGCTGTGAGGCAGTTGTGCTAACTACTGTGCCACTCATGGAAGAGGCTTAAACAATCACTTGGTAGTTTAGAACTTGAATATTGCTAAGAAAAAGAGACATGTATCTAAAGCTTTTTGTCTTGACTTGGTTGACATGTTTACCCTGATTGGCCAAGGAGTTACCATGGAGAAAAAAATTGGGAGTTATGATTACCCAAGCTTCTAAGTAATTCAAAAACTGGGGCAAGTCTTGAATATGTTCCCTTTGTTTGTGGAGAAGGTGTAGGAATGTATGAAACTTCTAGCAAGTGCAAATGAGCTTGACTGATTATCTTAAATTGGTTCCTTATGTAGCTATTGGCACACTCAAGATCACTTAATAAATGCTACCCAATCACTGAATCACATTGAAACTCCAGCTGGCAGGATCTTTCAGTCTCACCAAAGTCAATCCCCTGTGATGTTCCTCAGCAGCAAGGCAGGCAAGCCATGCAAAAGTGTGTTCATCTTGATGGGATCAGAAAATCCCACCAGTCACTATTGGTTTGCCACATCCACTGTGGGAAAACCTGTCAGAAAATCCCAGTTTAACATTAGATCCTCAGCCAATCAGAGCCGACAATCAGAATCGATCAGCATCTTTTTCTTCTGTAATATAAATTGTCAAGATTCTTTGAAATTTAGTATTCTTGTGTTTGTTCTGATGAGTGCAAGATAAGAAGCTTCTGCAACATGTCTCTTTTTTCTTATTCATCTGTGAGCCCATCACTTGTTGGCCAGCATTTATTGCCCATCCCTACTTGCTCAAGGACAGTTAAGTGTCAACCACATTGCTGTGGCTCTAGAGTCACATGTAGGCCAGATCAGGTAAAGATGGCAGATTTCCTTTCCTAAAGGACGTTAGTGAACTAGATGGATTTTTCCAACAAATGACAATAGTTTCATGGTCATCAGCAGATTTTTAATTCCGGATAACCTTTATTGAGTTCAAATTCCACCATCTATCGAGGTGGGATTGGAACCTGGGTCACCGAAACATTAGCTGAGTTTCTGGATTACTAGTCTAGCAATAATACCAATAGACCATCTTCTCCCCTTTGTTGCAATACTAATGAGATGATATCAAGTGATTAAAACCAGCAGTTCAATCGCCAATTACATGTGACTCTGCTGCCCATTTCACTTACTTCACTGTCTCTGACATCTCCCCTCACCTCCTGTCTGCGTACATTCCTTGTGGTGACCTGTCACACCTTCACAGCTTACCTCCAGCACCCTCACTGACTGCAATCAGCATGGCGGGAGATCTACCATGCAAATATTGTACTCTTTCCCCAATAAGCACGCCAAAGGGAACAAACTAACAAGTGGTTGCAAAGCAATGTTAGCATTTTCTTAGAGGTAGACGAGGGTGAGAGAATTGTCAACAGAAAGTGTAAAGGAAACATCTGATCTCAGGAAAGAACTGCTTCTCCTTTGGTACAATATCATTGATACTAAATGAAGGTGAGGTAGTATTCTATTTCATATTGTTGTCACCCTCACCTTTCTAAGCAACCAATCCACTCAAAAACAGTTTCTTCCCAGCTGCCATCGAACTTTTGAATGGACTGATCATGTGAGAAGTTGATCCTTCTCTACACTTTAGCTATGACTTTAACACTACAGACTCGATGGGCCGAATGCCCTCCTTTTGCACTGTAGGGATTCTATGATTCTATTCTATAAGAGAGTGCAGAATGTAGTGTCATAGTCATAGCTAGGGTATAGAGAAAGATCAACTTAATGCGAGGTAGGTCCATTCAAAATTTTGATGGCAGCAGGAAAGAAGGTGTTAAGTGGTTGAATTACAGCATTGTTGGATAAGAATAATTAATCAAATCAAATGAAGATCCTGAGTATTCTGACGGGCTAATTTCTCTTCTTTTTTCTTTCAGGTTTTATATTCACCGGAGAGGTCATCCATCGGATGCTGACTGCCACTCAGTACATTGCTCCATTAATGGCCAACTTTGATCCCAGTTACTCCAGGAATTCCACCATCAAATATTTTGATAACGGTACTTTTCTATCACATTGGTCAGTACAGAATTTAAGCACCGCAAATCAGAGCGCACGTTGGTTTTCCATTGTTCTGCCTTTCCACACCGTCGCACTTGGGGCACACGCATGTTCTTCTCATTTTAGTCGAGAGAATGAAAGTTACAGTGCAGAATATTACACCCAGGTCTGATTTAACATCCATCCTACTTGCACACTATACACGCCCTCTGGCAAAAACCTGGATAATGATCGGGAGCAGGAATTCTGACATAAGAAGAGAGAATGCTGGATTAGCAGCTTTGGTAGAGAATGAATCTGTAGAGTGTGAAACTGGAGTTAACTTGAGATCAAGCTGGCTGGAAGTGATAAAGTCTAATCCATGCAGGTCACTGTCACATTGAGCAGAACTAAATTGGGTTGGAATACAATAGATTCAAAGGCAAAAGGACATCGAGGGAATTAAATAGAATGGCCAGATTGTGAAGGGAATTAAGAGAGTCAGGGCTGGGGAGAACACTAGGGACCAGGGAGATCTGGGTTAGAAGGGCAGAAAATGGGAAGGGAATTATACAAAGAATCTCTACGGTCCAGAAGGAGGCCATTTGGCCCATCAACCTGCACCAACAACAATCCCACCCAGTGTCTATCCCCATAACTTGATGCATTTACCCTACTAATCCCCCTGAAGCTAAAGGGCAATTTAACATGACCAATCAATCTAATCTGCACATGTTTGGAGTGTAGGGATAAACCCCAGAGGAAACCCACATAGACATAGAGAGAATGTGCAAACTCCACACGGATAGTCACTCAAGGCCAGAATCGAAGCTGTGCCCCTTGCTCTGGGAGGAAGCAGTGCTAACCACCCTGCCACCATGGGAAGGGAGAGCATTGGGATAGATGTACATGTGTGTACAGGATTGGGATAGAGGGATAGGACATTGAAATAAAGAGAAAAGGACTTGGGGTGAGCATAGAAGCAAAGCTGGGAGAGTGCACAAATTGAGGAAGCAACAATTTTGAGCAATTTCTTTTGAAGCCTTTAAGCATGCAATTTTGACATTTGCAAAGATTTTTCTTCATCCATTGGTAAACATAACAAAAGCAGTTATAAATAGGAATTTACTTCCTGCATGGCTGTTGATAGCTGTGATGTCTGTATCTTGTCTGTGGTCGGAACATTACACCCAGTAAATCTCCTGTGTGTCTATGTTTCTGAAAGTGTTAGATAGGTGATTGAAGAACGACATTGCTTCATATCTCACTCTCGCCCCAGTCATCTGTCTGTTATTTCTACGCTTCTGGCACAAGCAACTGCTTGAGATTTTTCAGTTTACTGCACTCCAAATTTGACTGGAGAGAGATTTAAGGGCAAAACACCCATTGTCTAAGTACAGTTTACAGGATTTCTACCATCTCCTTAAGACAGAATAAATATTTTCAGCAAAATGTAGTCAAGGGATTTACATAAAGGTTTATTTATTAGTCACACATAAGGCTTGCATTAACACCATAATGGAGTTACTGTGAAATTCTCCGAGCTGCTATAGTCCGGTGCCTGTTCGGGTTAATGCACTTAACCAGTACGTCTTTCACCATGTAGGAGGAAATGGGAGCACCTGGACAAAATCCACACAGACATGGGGAGAACGTGCAAACTCCACACAGACAGTGATCCCTAGCCGGGAAGCAAACCCGCTGTGAAGCAGCAGTGCTGACCACTGTGCTACTGTGCCACTCATTTTGAATCTTCTCCCTTCACCCACTGGGCCTCAAATGCACCAAAGATATTGTTAAACTGTTGTTTGTTCTGATGCTCCTTCAAGCTTGGTGCAGATTGATGTCCCTCTTTTCACATGTCAAAGAACAAAGAAGAACACAGCACAGGAACAGGCCCTTCGGCCTTCCAAGCCTGTGCCGATCATGTTTACCTATCTAATCCAACCACCTGTATCCATCTATTCCCTGTTTATTCATATACCTATTAAGTCTTAAATGTGGCTAAAGCAACTGCTTCAATCACCTCACTTGGCAGTGCATTCCAGGCTCCCACCACCTCTGTGTAAAAAAAAATTCCCCCACAGATCTCTACTGAACCTCTCCCCCTTTATCTTGAACTTGTGCCCCCTTGTAATAGTCATTTCTGCTCTGGGAAAAAGCTTCCAACTGTTCACTCTATCAATACCTCTCATAATTTTAGTCCCCAGTGATATGTGTACAAAATTATGATTGACATGGACGGGGTAGATAGGAGGCAACCTTTCCCCTTATTAGAGGGATCAGTAACCAGGGGGTGGAGGCTTAAGGTCAGAGATAGGAGATTTTAGGAAAAACCTTTTCACCCAGACGGTGGTGGAGATCTGGAACTTGTTGTCTGAAAGAGTGGTAGAGGGGGGCACTCAAGATATGGAAGACGTATTTAGATGAACACTTGAAATGCTATAGCATATAAGGCTGCAGACAAAGTGCTGGAAAGTGAGGTAAGAGTAGAAAGGTGTTTGATGACCAGCACAGACATGATGGACCAACAAGCCTCACACAGTTCTGTAAAACTGTGACATTTTGGGAGTGAAATGAGCTACGAAGCTATGGCCATTTGTCCAGTTCCTGCTGCAGTTTGAAGATTCAGTGAGCATTCACACTACAAGATGAATTGGCTGTCAGAGCGGACTGAATGGAAATGTTTGCCAACAAGTGTCTGCGAATGCAATTTTTAAAAATGTTCCCATGTGGTTAATGCGAAGCGGAGCTAAATGGATCCACAAAATCCCAGATTTACTCCTTGTGACACACACCAGTGATTTTCAGACAGTGACCATGGGGTGCCGTAACTGAGCTTCTGGATCAGGGAGGGAGGAGAAGAGGAAATTCAGCCACTCTTCATTACTATGTTAATGACTGGAAAATGTGTCACTATGGCAGGAATAATAAATGTGTAGAGTATAGGGCAAATGGTAGGATTCTTAGTAGTCTAGATGAACAGAGGGATCTTGGTGTGTATGTGCATAGATCCCTGAAAGTAGGCAGTCACGTCGAGAAGGTTGTTAAGAAGGCATATGGAGTCTTAGCTTTTATTGGTAGGGGGATTGAATTTCGGAGCCGCAACGTCATGTTGCAACTGTACAAACTCTAGTGCGGCCGCACTTGGAGTATTGTGTGCAGTTCTGGTCCCCACATTATAAGAAAGATGTGGAGGCATTGGAGAGGGTACAGAGGAGGTTTACCAGGATGTTGCCTGGTATGGATGGCAGGTCTTATGAAGAGAGGCTGAGGGATTTGAGGTTGTTTTCGTTAGAAAGGAGGCGGCTAAGAGGGGACCTAATCGAAACATATGAGATGATTAGAGGTTTAGATAGGATGGACAGTGATAGCCTTTTTCCTAGGATGGAAAAAGCTAGCACGAGGGGACACAGCTTTAAATTAAGGGGTGATAGTTATAGGATGAATATCAGAGGTAGGTTCTTTACCCAAAGGGCGGTTCGGGAGTGGAATGCCCTGTCTGCAGCAGTTGTAGATGCGCCAAGTTTGGTGGCGTTTAAGAGGTTAGTTGATAAGTATATGGAAGAGAAGGGAATGGTTTAGTTTGGAGGGGCATTGCTTTTTATATTGGTCGGCGCAACATCGAAGGCCGAAGGGCCTGTTCTGTGCTGTAATGTTCTATGTTCTATGTTCTATGTGAAAATGAATGAAGGGCAGAGAATACGGTAACTTAGTGCTTGTTGTTCTGAACCAACAACCCAAATGTTACAAGTTTAATCTTCACCATGGCAAGTTGTGAAATTAAATTCAATAAAGCTGTGCATTTGTTGGCTGGCATTGTTAAACTATGATGTGAAGATGCCAGCTTTGGACTGGGATAAGCACAGTAAGAAGTCTCACAACACTAGGTTAAAGTCCAATAGGTTTATTTGACAGCACAAGCTTTCGGAGTGTCGCTCCCAAATCAGGTGAAGTTCTCTTGCCTGAAGGAGTGAAACTCTGAAAGCTTGTGCTACCAAATAAATCTGTTGGACTTTAACCTGATGTTGTGAAACTTACCTGTGTACGGTGTCACATGTGGGAGTTCCTGGAGGCAAGACCTCTCCCAAAAGTCCACGTATGCGTCAAGTGTTTGGAGCTGCAGCGTCTGAGGGCTCGGGTCAAGCAACTAGAGCGGCGATTGGAAGATGCATTTTTAGTCAGGGAGAACGAGGTAATCATGGAAGGGAGGAAGAATAAGGTGGCGGAATCGGAGCCGAAGGGGAGGGAACCTGACCCTTACAGGTGGATTACTGTCAGGAAGGGGGAAAAAGGAAAGGAGAGACAGTCCAAAGACTTCCCCAGTGGTAGCCCCCCAAAATATTGACGGCGGAGAGGTAAAAAAGGCAAGGCACAAGGGCCAGAGTACCTCAAAGGGGAGGAGAGGGGCTAAAAGGGAGATAGTGGTGGGGGATGGGAGGGTTAAAGGAATAAATAGATGGTTCTGTGGTTCAAGGTGGGACTCCAGGATGGTAGTTTGCCTCCCTGGAGCAGGGGTGCAAGATGTGTCTGACAGGGTAGAGGGCATTTTGAAGGGTGAGGGGACCCAGGCGGATGTGATTGTTCATGTAGGAGAGAAGGATGTAGGAAGGAAGAGCAGGGAGGATATATGAAGGCAGTTCAGGAGTTGGGGGGTAGGCTGAAGAGCAGGGCCTCCAGGGTGGCGATCTCACAGCTGCTTCCAGGGCCGGGTAATAGCGGAGCCAGGAGAAATGAGATCCTACAGCTGAATGCGTGGCTGAAGGACTGGTGTAGGGCAGAGGGCTTCATATTTGTGGATAACTAGGAAGTCTTTGTGAAAGAAAGGCACCTGTATAGAAGGGACGGGGAACACTTAAATGGGAAGGGTGTGAATATCTTAGCTGGGAGATTAGCTGGAGTGCTTCGGCAGGATTTAAACTAATATGGAGGGGGGGAGGGGCTGAGACCGATAGCTCGGTAGAGAGCAGGATGGGAGATAGACTAAGCTTGGATAAGAAGAAACACACCAGGGAGGAGGAGGTTCCGAGTGGGCTTGGAGGTCTGGAGTGCATCTGTTTCAATGCGAGGAGCGTAACAGGAAAAACGGATGAACTTAGGGCCTTAATGTTTGCGAGGAACTTGGATGTGGTCGCGGTGACAGAGACATGGTTAAAGGAAGGGGAGCAGTGGCAACTGAACATTCCTGGGTATAAGTGTTTCAGGCATGACAGAGGAGGGTCCAGAAGAGGTGGAGGAGTGGCGCTATTAGTTAAGGAGAGCATCATGGCGGTGCAAAGGGAGGACAATACAGAGGAGTTAGGAGTGGAGTCGCTGTGGGTGGAGTTGAGGAATAGAAAGGGGGCAATTACAATGCTAGGGGTGTATTATGGGCCACCCAACAGCCCATGGGCAGTTAAAGAAGGCATATGTAAAGACATTTTGGATAGATGCAGAAAGAACAAAGTTGTTATAATGGGAGATTTTTATCTCCCTCAGGTGGATTGGAAAGTACCTAGAGCTGGGGGTTTGGATGGGCAGGAATTTGTAAAATGTGTACTGGAAGGATCGTTGGAGCAGTATGTAGCTAGCCCGACTAGAGAAGGGGCTATATTGGATTTCGTTCTGAGTAATGAGCCAGGGCAGGTGGTTGATGTTGTAGTAGGGGAACATGTAGCTAACAGTGACCACAATTCTGTCTACTTTAGGATACAGATGGAAAAGGATGCTTGTTGCCCTAGGGGCAGGGTGCTGAATTGGGGGAAGCTAACTACGGTCGGATTAGGCAGGAACTTATGGAAACGGATTGGGAACGGTTGTTCGAGGGTAAGTCCATGCTAGGCATGTGGGACTCTTTCAAGGGAATACTGAAAATGTTGCAAGATAAATATGTGCCGGCAAAGAGGAGAGATGAGAAAGTTAGAATTAGAGAGCCGTGGATTACTAGGGATATTGAGGACTTGGTTAGGAAGAAAAGTGAGGCGTATGATAGGTCAAAGCAGCTGGGAATGGAGACAACGTTGGAGGAATATAGAGAGAGTAGGAGGGAGCTCAAACGGGGAGTTAGATGGGCAAAAAGGGGGCATGAAATGATTTTGGCAGATAGGATTAAGGAAAATCCAAAGGCCTTTTACTCCTATGTTAGGAATAAGAGGGTGGTTAGAGGAAAAATCGGACCTCTTAGGGACAGAGGAGGGGAACTGTGCTTAGAGCCCAAGGGAATGGCGGAGATCCTGAATGAATACTTTGCGTCAGTATTCACGAAGAAGAGGGGCTTGTTGACAGCTCCTGTCTCTGAGGGAACTGTGGACCAGTTGAGGGAAATATCCATACCGAGGGAGGAAGTGTTAGAGCTTCTAGGTGGCATTAAAGCTAATAAATCTCCGGGGCCTGATGGCATTTGTCCCAGGCTGCTAGGGAGGTGCAAAGTGAAATTGCTGGGCTTCTGACTCAAATCTTTGTCTCTTTCTTGGACACAGGTGAGGTCCCAGAGACTGGAGAATAGCTAATGTTGTACCGTTGTTTAAAAAGGGTAGTAGGGATAACCCTGGAAATTATAGGCCGGTGAGTTTGACGTCAGTGGTAGGGAAGCTGTTGGAGGGGATTCTTAGAGATAGGATGTATAGGCACTTAGAGCATTGAGAACTGATTAGGGATACGCAGCATGAATTTGTTAAGGGGAGGTCGTGCCTTACAAATCTGGTAGAATTTTTTGAGGAGGTGACGAAAACAGTGGACAAAGGGCAAGCCGTTGATGTTGTCTATATGGATTTTAGTAAGGCATTTGACAAAGTTCCTCATGGGAGGTTAGTTGAGAAGGTCAAGGCTAATGGGATACAAGGACAGGTAGCTAGATGGATAAGTAACTGGCTTGGTAATAGGAGACAGAGAGTAATAGTGGAAGGGTGTTTTTCTAGCTGGAGGTCGGTCACTAGTGATGTGCCGCAGGGCTCGGTACTGAGACCTCTTCTATTTGTAATATATATAAATGACTTGGAAGAGGGAGTAAGTGGAGCGATCAGCAAGTTTGCAGATGATACAAAGATGGCTGGACTTGCGGATAGTGAGGAGCATTGTCAGGCGATACAGCAGGACATAGATAGGCTGGTAGCTTGGGCACACAGATGGCAGATGGAATTCAATCCTGATAAATGTGAGGTGATGCATTTCGGGAGAAAGAATGTAAGGGGGAGGTATATGATAAAGGGTAGACCTACTAAGAGTATAGAAACACAGACGGACCTGGGGGTGCAGGTGCACAAGTCTCTGAAGGTGGCAGAGCAAGTGGAGAAGGCTGTGAAGAAAGCATATAGTACGCTAGCCTTTATAGGAAAGGGTATAGAGTACAAGAGCTGGCCTTTAATGTTGCAGTTGTATAAAACGTTGGTTAGAACTCATTTGGAATACTGCGTCCAGTTCTGGTCACCCTACTACCAGAAGGACGTGGAGACTCTGAAGAGAGTGCAGAGGAGGTTTACCAGGATGCTGCCTGGTGTGGAGGGTCTGAGTTATGAGGAGAGGTTAGGCAAATTGGGACTGTTTTCCTTAGAAAGACGTAGACTTAGAGGAGATCTAATAGAGGTGTACGAGATTGAGGGGTATAGGTAGAGTAAACAGGGTTAAGCTTTTTCCTAGAATAGACTCGGATAGCACGAGGGGTCACGGGCTTATGGTGAGGGGGGGTAAGGTATAATTTGGATGCTAGAGAGAGTGTTTTCTCACAGAGGGTGGTGGGGATATGGAATGCGCTGCCAAGTAAAGTGGTGGAGGCAGGTACTCTGGAGTTATTTAAGAAATACTTAGATGGGCACATGAACAGAATGGGAATGGAGGGGTATAGAAAACTGATTTAAAATAGAGATCATGAGCCTTGGGAGCCCTGGAAAGTGTGTAAATAGATGATGATATTGATGTACTTGTTTTTATCCTACAGGTGCTTTGGTCCATCTTGTTGTCTAGCAAGGGCCATACACGCGATGGGTTGTGAGAGGGCTGCTCTTGGATTTTTTTTTTGAGAGTATCCTAGTGCTTCACGTCGTTAGTGTACGCTTGACCTGGACAATTTGATGGGCAACACGACAGCCCAGTGACTATCGCTGTGCTGTGCAGATACATGGATTTGGGCCTGTGTCTATGGGAGTTTGCGCATTCTCCCCGTGCTTGCGTGGGTTTTCTCCGGTGCTCCGGTTTCCTCCCACATCCCAAAGATGTGCTCATAGGCTAATTGGCAAAACAAGTTCTCCCTAAATTGTCTCAAATTTGGTTTTTAATCCATAGATCTATTAACATGGACAGGGATCGCAGGTAGAGGTGGGAACATCGGGGTGGCGGGTTTCCCATGCTGTTTTGTTCTTTGTTCTTACTGTTAAATTAATCATGGAACCCAGTTTGTTGACTAATGTCCTTTAGCGAAGGGAATCAACACTACCATTCTTATATGTGACTCCTATTCCATATATGTGGTTAACATCAGTGCAACAAGTGATGGCCGTGCATTTCCATGTAGTCATTCAGGAAGTTGCAATCTGGCAAGGAGCATAGCCGAATGGAAACACACATTTGGGAATTCTGATGCATGGTCCCAGCGATTCCTGATATGTGCCCCTTATGGGCAATGCCCCACACTAACTTGTAAATTTAATTATAAATGTCCTTTATATATTTAATGACTGTATGAATTACATAATGTGTTGCCCTCATTGGCAACCGTTCAATGAATTGTAGTTTTGATTGTTGGATTCTTCCATGACAGAATAAGGAAAGGAAGTTGAGAAAATGTCTATGAATTAGAATCCTCATCTTGCTCTTCACAAATGAAAATTTACGGGGAAAATTTTTCATTGTAAGGATGGTAATCTGAAAAACATTAGAACTAGGGAACAAGTACAGGCCATTCATTCCCTGTAGCCTATTCAAGCCCCTTATGGCTTATCTGAAGTTTAGCTCTATGTTCCCTATTTTTGCTCTATATTCCTTGACACCCTGATCAAAATTCTATCTGTCTCAGTCTTGAAGTTCGAATTGTACCAATGGCCACTTGGAGGAATGAATTCCAGATTTCCATTACCCTTCTTGTGAAAAGGGACTTCTCAACTTCACTTCTGCAATAGCCTAACTCTGCTTTTAAGATTAGTCTCCTATTTTCTTGAATATTTTCATTGGAGAAATTAGACAATGTAAATCTACCCTAACAAATCCATCTAATTTTTTACACTGCTTGATCAGATCACTGTCTCAATCTGCTACATTCGAAAAATTATGAGCAAAGTTTATGTAATTTGTACTCAAAATTTAGATTTGAATGTTCTGACATCATTGAGCCATATAGAGTCCTTGTAGTGCAGAAGGAGGCCATTCAGCCCATCGAGCTTGCATCGACTTTCCAACAGACCATTCCTGTAACCCCATACATTTGTCCTGATAATCCCCATAATCTAAACATCTTTTGGCACTCTAGAGCAATTTTAACATGGCCAAACTATCTAAACTACACATCTTTGGATTGTGGGAAAAAACTAGAGCACCCAGAGAAAACCCATGCATATGCATACAAACTCCACAAAGGCATTAAGTTCAAGTCTGGAATCGAACCTGGACCCCTGGCACTCTGAGGCAGCAGTGCTAACCATCTGCCATGACGTCACCCCTAAATTATTATTCTGAAGATTGTTTGCTGAATCTCTTCAAGGTCAGTATATCTTCCCTTGGATGAAAAGCTGAACACCAGTAGGAACCAATCAAGACTCAACTTAACCTGGATTTCCACCCACTGAATCTGCATTCTGATATAGGAGCCTGGGTCTGTAAACGTTGCAGTTTAGAAGGATGAGGGAGGATTTTATTGAAACTTACTGCGACACCTGGATAGAGTGGGCATGGAGAGGGTGTTTTCCACTAGGAAAAACTAGAACCAGAGGCCACAACCTCATGCTAAAGGCACGATCTTTTAAAACAGAGACGAGAAGGAGTGTCTTCAGCCAGAAATTGCAACTTTTTGCCGCAGAAAGCTGTGGAGGCCAGATCAATGAGTGTTTTTAAGACAGAAATAAATAGGTTCTTGATTAATAAGGGGATCAGGCTGAAAGGGAAAAGGCTGGAGAATGGGGATGAAAAAAATATCAGCCATGATTGAATGGTGGAGTAGAATGAATGGGCGGAGTGGCCTAATTCTGCTGCTATATTTTATGGTCCTATAGATCATTATCAGAAATAGGAACCAGTTACTATTAGCTAAAATCAACATCTAAATTTGGAACGAATCTCAAGAGGCAAAAATATATTTTTAAATAAGCATCTCGAGGGACATCTCGTTCTCTGTCCTGCTGAGTGAACACTCATTTTATTCTCTGTGTAAAGACGGGTCACATTCCATGGTGCTGAGCGCAATGACATCACCACAGCTGAAGAGGTTGGAGAGCAAGCAGTGGTCGGGGAGGTTTTTTAAGACAAATCTCGCTTTGACTGCGCTCAGCAAATTTGCCATTTTCTCCATTCCAAAAAAACAGAAATGATTGTGATGTATTTAAAAGGATTCTCTTTCAAAAGAACGGGGCATTTTCATTTTGAGCAATATCGATTTCAGTCGGAATAATTGCACAATCCAGGGGCTTTTCAAAAAAACATTTTTTTTTTCAAGTTGTGTAATCCCTAAAGCTCTTACCTAATTGCTGTGCTACATCTGCGAGATATTAAAACCATGTGTTGAGATCAGTGGGCTAATTATAAATGGCATAGTATCTCAATTGGTTAAGGCAGGGGCCAGTTAAGCTATGAAGCTTTCTTAATTCAATCGTTATTCCGTGTTGAGTTTGCTGATCTCAGGCAGGCTACTAGCAAAGGAAAATGGCTGTCTGCAAATCTTTAAATAAAGGTGTTGGGCAAACCACCTCAAGGTCCCTTCGACTGATCATTGCTCAACTTATAAATATATAATCATACCCGCATAAGAATTAGGAACAGGATTAGATCATTTGGCCCTCAAGTCTGCTCCGCCATTCAGTAAGATCATGGCTGATCTGATTGTGGCCTCTCTTTACTTTCCTACTTACCTCTGATAACCTTTGACTCCCTTGTTAGTCAAAAATCTATCCAGCTCTAACTTAAATGTTTTCAATTATCCAAACTCTGTGGGGTGACATGGTGGTACAGTGGTTAGCACTCCCGTCTCACAGTGCTAGAGACCCTGGTTTGATTCCTAGCTTGGGGTGTCAGTCTCTGTGTGAAGCTTGTGTGTTCTCCTCGCTTCTGCGTGGATTTCCTTCGGATGTTCGAGTTGACTCCCACAGTCTGAATGATGTGATGGTTAGGTACATTGGCCATGATAGATTCTCCCTTAGTGTACTGAACAGGTGCCGGAGTGTGGCAACTAGGGGATTTTCACAGTAACTTCATTACAGTGTTAATGTAAGCCTATTTGTGACACTAATAAATAAACTTAAAATTCTACCACTCTGAGGAAGAGAATTCCACAGAATCATGACCTACTGAAACAGAAGATTTCTCCTCCATTCCTAAAGGGAGATCCTTTATTTTTAAACTTTGTTCCCTAGTTCCAGTCTATAAGAGGAAGCGGACTCTCAGCATCCAACAACATGCAGTGTGCATGCTGACTTTGGGTGAATACAAGATCAGGATTGGTGTAATTCATCCTATCAAACTATACAATGTTCGCCCACACATACATAATAGCCGGTTGGATGAGTAGGTGACATGGAACCAACCTCCAGCTAGGAGACAGTACCCTCAGGAGATGGGGAGTTGGGGGGAAGAAAATGTGGTAGCCCAAATGAGGTTGTTGATTGACACTGTGCCCTTCTGAGGATAGACTGACCCCACTGATATGATCACTGTTAATGTTCACAGCTTCTGCAGCAGTTTACTGTAAAGTGTGTACTATATTCAGATGCACTGAGGTAAGCAATGTTGGATATCCTTCACTTGCTAATATCAAGTTCCTTGAGCTTTACATTCATTGACAACAGTCTTGTACAAAGCCAAGTTTACAAAGTTCACCAATGTGGGGATTTCTTGGACCTGAAATTCCTTTCTGCCTCTCATGTGGGAAGCGAATTAATGAAGCAGGTGTCTCTTTAGTTATCGCAGTCGGTACTCAGTTGTTCTTGCTGTAAAACCATTGGAAAAAATCAGGAAGAAATTTTAACAAAAAAGCACGCCCAATGGTGTGTTAAATGGTGTATTGTCATTGATGGGTCGAAGGTGAATGATGTCATGATTATGTGGATGCTGTGTGGCATTGTGGGTATACAAAGGATAACTTTGTTGAAGACACAAAACTAGGTGAGAAATAAGTTTTGAGGAGGACTCAGGGAGGCTACAAGGGGATTTGGACAGGCTGAGTGAGTGGGCGAGAACATGGCAGGTGGAATATATGATTCATTTATTAACTTTTAATGTTTATTTATTAGTCACAAGTAGGCTTACGTTCACAGTGTAATGAAGTTACTGTGAAAAATTGCAAATACATGTGAAATTCTCCACTATGGCTGAAAAAAACAGAAAAATAGAGTATTTCTTAAATGGTAAGAGATTGGGAATGTTGATGTTCAAAGGAACCTGGGTGTCCTTGTTCATGATTCACTGAAAGCTAATATGCAGGTGCAGCAATTAGTATGTAAATGGTATGTTGGCCTTCAAAGAGGTTTGAATACAAAAATAAAGATGTCTTGCTGCAATTGTATAGAGCCTGGATGACACCGTAGCTGGAATACTGTGTACAGTTTTGTATGTGTATATACTGTGTACATTATTTGGTGAATGTTTCGAAGAATGAGAGGTGATCTTATTAAAGTGTATAAGCTGTGATAGGGCACATGTAGATTGGGTGGAATTTTTCAGGTCTTCCTGCTGATGGGATCTTCCTATCTCATCAACAGTGACTGCACCCCCTCCCCCACTAACCCACGTTCCCCAATGGCAGGGGATGCAGGAAACTCTATTGGCAATAACGGGACTGGAATCATTCACTATCAGCCAATGGCGGGCCACCTCTGCAAAACACACACGGGAAAGGGGAAGAGTAGGTACAGAAAATCTCGCCCAGGATATTTCCCATGGCCAGTTAGTCCAGAACCAGGGAACATTGTCTCATAATAAGGGGCATTTAAGGAAGAGATATTTCTTTATTCAGAATCTTTGGAATTCTCTACCCCAGAGGACTGTGAAAGATCCAAGCATGTTCAAAGGAGAAATCTATACGTTTCTGGACACTAATGCCATCAAAGCATGTGGGGATATTGGGAGCAAACGGTGCAGAGGATCTGCCATGATGTGTTTGAGTGGCAGAGCAGGTTTAATGGGCTGAATGACCTACTCCTGCTCCCAGATTCTCATATTCCTAACCCTAAGGGCAGACAGGAACAAAGAATGAAGCGACAGTTTTAATCTGTGATTGTCTGCAAGGAATGGGGAAGTGTTATCATCTTGCCGGCTGCCTTGTTACGTGATGTAAATAACTGTATTTGATTAAGAACGTTATTGATGCTCACTATTTTGATTGCATCGCAAACTGATCTACATTTGATGTTCCATCCATTATTGAATGGGAAATCGTAACTTGCGTGTCCACAATTTCCTCAGATGCACTGCCTCCGAGCCCTAAGCAAGGAGAGTGGAGGTCGCTGCATCATGGAATAGAATCATAGAATCCCTACAGTGCAGAAGGAGACCATTCGGCCCGTCAAGTGTGCACCAACCACAATCCCACCCTGGCTCCATTCCCGCAACCTCACACATTCACCCTGCTAATCCCCCTGATACTATAGTGAATATACCTTGCCCAATCAACCTAACCTGCACATCAGTGGACTGTGGGAGGAAACTGCAGCACCCAGAGGAAGCCTGTGCAGACACGGGGAGAATGTGCAAACTTCACACAGACAGTGACCTGAGGCCTGAATTGAACTTGGGGCACTGGCACTGTGAGGCAGCAGTGCTAACCACTGTGCCAACATGCTGCATCATCCCTGTAGCAGCCTCTTCTGGAGTCAGGGTCCAACCTTGACATAGTTTTAAACTGTCAAGAGGAGAAAGTGTCACTGCACTTAATTTAAGATTCAGCTCAGACCTTACCTAGGTACTTACTTTGGGTAGGGCTTTTAACATCAGAGCAGTTTCACACACTCTAATATAAATAGCTAAGGCACAGCTGGATGCATTGAAGATTTATGTGGATGGATAAGCTACATTGAACCGAAAAGCTTACATCCGTATTTATCATTGCAATGTTCCTTCTTTTCCACATCAGTGATCCAACTCATGTAGCAATTGTTAGGAATGAGAACATTTATTCTGTTAATATACTTGTACAGACTCAGGGTAACAAAACTCTTTCTGCCCAAATGTTACTGTTTTGATTTGATTTGGTTTGATTTATTATTGTCACGTGTATTAACATACAGCGAAAAGTATTGTTTCTTGCTCGTTATATGGATAAAGCATACCATTCACAGAGAAGGAAAAGGAGAGAGTGCAGAATGTAGTGTTACAATCATAGCTAGGGTGTAGAGAAAGATCAACTTAATGCAAGGTAACACTGTCTGTATGGGATTTGCACGTTCTCCCTGTGTCTGCATGGGTTTCCTCTGGGTGCTCTGGTTTCCTTCCACACTCCAAACTGTGGGGTTAGGTTGATTGGCCATGGTAAATCCCCCTGGTTTCAGGGGAATTAGCAAGGTGAATGTGTGGGGTTGTGATCAGTGCAGACTTGATGGGCTGAATGGCCTCCTTCTTCACTGTCCCTGGAATTGACTTTGGTAATAACTTAGATTGTGCAATAATAAAAAAAATAGCACTGGTAGTCAAATCCCAGTGCCATTACAATTCTAATTTTGAAGTAAAATATTAATATTCATGTGGGTTTTGAGTTGAATGCTGGTTCTGCTAGAGATTTCATTGCTACAAAGGGAGATCTTAAATACCTTAAGGAGTAGAGAATGGCCAGTTCTCAAGAATTTCATGTTTTATTCATTTGGGGGACATGGGCTTCAATGGCTAGCCAGCATTTATTACCCATTCCTAGTTGCTCTGGAATCATATGTAGGCCAGGCCAGGACAACAGATTGACTTCCCTATCGTGAGCCGATTGGGTTTTTCTGACAATCAACAATGATTTCATGATCCTTAAATCCAGATATATTTTTTATTGAATTGAAGATCCACCATCTGCCGTAGCAAGATTCAAACCCGGGTCCCCAGAACATTAGCTGAGTTTCTGGATTAATAGTCTAGCGACAATACCACTAGGCATCACCTCCTCCTATTGTACCCCCCCATTCCACCAACAAGTAACTGGACAGGTGGAAAATAAAGGTTGCCCAGAATAAATATATATAAAGAATAAAATATCTTTTGTAGAGATGAGAGCCATGGATAATGAAACTATCTACTATCTCTTGCTACTAATTATTTTGGGTTAGTTCTCCAGTCATCTGACTGAAATAAGCAGTAGGCCACCATTTTTTTGATTTAGTGACAGGTTTCTTCCAGGTTTACTTGTTTGCATGAGATTTACCATTTTTGAATATCTCCAGGATGTTGATTTGAATTCACTCCATAGGTATCATTGGCGAATCCAACATTTATAGATAGAGTGGGATTTCCAGGCTACATTCGTTCCAAGACAAGAAATTCCTGCCCAAGGTCAACAAGTCATTGCATGGTCCACCCCCGCCCACTACAATTCCCGTGGCAGGCAGGATGGGAAAATTTCACCTCTATAGCAATACAGCATGAAACAGGCCCTTCGGCCCAATTGATCCACGTCAACCATGGTACCCTCTCAGTTAGTCCCAATTGCCCACATTCCTTTCCCATCCATCTACTAATCCAAATGCTTTTTAAATGTTGCTATTGCACCTGCTCCTTTTATCCACCCTTAATTGCCCTGAGGTGGTAGGTGACTTTCTGGAACCACGCTTCTGGTTTGATCTAGTTGTGTGATTCACTGGCCCAGCAAATTGGAGTTAGATAAAGGACAAACTGGGAAAGGACAGTAGAACCTTTCTACAACAACTCAACAGCTTCATGGTCACCTTGACTGATACCGAATCTTAGTCTGTTTCAAACTGAATTCAGATTCTCAAAGTGTTGTGGTAGAATTAGAACTCATGTTGTCTAGATTACCAATCCAGTAACATAACCACTACACCATAGAAAGACCGTGGTGTTGGGCTAATGTCACTGAACCAGAGACTCAAGACCTGGGTTCAAATCCCACCCTGGCAGATGGTGAAATTTGAATGTAATAAAGAAATCTGTAATTAAAAAATCTAATGATGATTGTCATAAAAATTTGCGCCAGAATTCTACTGCTTTGCCCACCTGAAGCTCGTAAGATCCTGCCTGAGGCCAATGGAGAATACTGTTCTGTGAGCCCAGGGCGTAAAATTCCACTACTGTTGTCCTTACCCTGTCTGGCTGACATGTGACGCCAGATCCACAGCAATGTGGTTGACTCTTAAATGCCCTCTGAAAATGGCCGAGCACCTAACCAGCATGTCTTTCGGATTGTGAGAGGAAACCGGAGCACCCAGATGAAACCCACAAAGACACGGGGAGAATGTGCAGATTCCACACAGGCAGTGACCCAGGCCAGGAATTGAACCTGGGTCAAGGCCAATTAGGGATGGTCAATAAATACTGGCCCAACCAGCTATGTCCATGAACAAATAATAAAAATTACTGGTTGTCAAAAATATTTAATTTAACTGATCAGTGTACATCAATGAAAAAAGTGAATGGTTCAGGGTAAGTTCTTTTAGATATTCTTTTTTGTGATTTAAACTCTCAGGTTACTCTCAGGAAGTGAGCAGGACATTGAGTAAACTTTTTATTTTTGATGATGAACCCTTTTCAGCTATATTTAACAAACTGCACCAGGTTAACATACTGAATAACATTGAGGTATCCTTCTTACTGGAAATGAGGAAAAGTGAACCAACATTTCATTACTCTGCTCAACTGAACTGGTTCACAGGAGAGTTTACATTTATGGTTATGCTAATGATTGTTTCTTAACAATTTTACAATCTTGCAGGAAGCCATTAGACTGTTTTGAATGATCAGTTTAATTTAGCCTCAGACCCCAGTTCTTTTCCTGCTAAATGAATCCTTTTTGCTTTGTGGCCAATTGATTCTTTCAGGTTCCAGTGAGACCCGATTGTTCAATACTTCAGGCAATATCTTCCAGATCTTAACCACTCTCGGTGTGAAAAAACTTTCTCCTCATTTCCCCTCTAATCTTTGTGCCAATTAATTTAAATCTACAACCTCTGGTTATTAGCTCATTTGCCAGAGGAAACACATTCCCCTTGCTTACTCTATTAAACCCTGCATAATAGGCAGTGCAAATAACCTGAGCAATTATAGATTATAGACCCAATTATCCAGATATGTGAAAGTTCTCAGTGCACAGGGGACCAGGTTCAACTCCCAGCTTGGGTCACCTTCTGTGTGGAATCTGCATGTTCTCACCGTGTCTGCATGGGTTTCCTTTGGGTGCTCTGGTTTCCTCCCACAATCTGAAAGACGTACTGGTTAGATGCTTTGGCTGTGCTAAATTCTCCCTCAGTGTACCCAAACAGGTGCCAGAAAGTGGGTACTACGGGATTTTCACAGTAACTTCATATCAGTGTTAATGTAAGTCTACTTATTGCACTAATGCATAAACAATAAATAGGGCCTGTGTATTGTGGACAGGGTCACAGTTTGACATGTGACTTCAAATACCCACAGCAATGTGGCTGACTCTCAAATGCCCCCTGAGAGCAATTAGGGATGGGCAATAAATGCTGACCCAGCCAGCAATGCCCAATCTCGTAAATGAATTTTCCAAAAATATCTTCAACCTTGACTAAACAATGTTCACTTTTAAGATGGAGAAGTGTTTTTAGTCTTATACACAGGGTAAGTCAATGTTAATTCTCACTGCTCCTCTCTGTAATCTCTAGGGACTGCATTCGTTGTCCAATGGGATAAGGTCTTTCTGCCGGATCGGGAGGACATTGGGAGTTTTACCTTTCAGGCCATGTTGTGTCAAGAAGGACGGATTGTGTTCAGTTACAAGGATGTGAGTAAATAAGGGCTGGGATGGGGAAAGCCTTCACTCTCACTGAAAATAATAAACAATCAGGAGGTAAAGTTAAAATCTCCGTGTACCTCAACATCACCTGACATTCATCTGACCAGCTTCAGTAACTCTCCCTATCTCACAACAAAGGACAGAGAAAAATATTATCTGGTCCCAGCCAGGAAGACAACAAACCCCAATCATGTGCTTCAAACCCATTACATTTCAAATTGTCCCCGGTTCTAATGGAAGGTCATCAATCTGCAATGATAGCTCCATTTCTCTCCTACCACAGATGCTGCATATTTTCATTGAATCATTGTATCCTACAGTGCAGAAGGAGACTATCTGACCCATTGAATCTGTACTGACCACAATTCCACACAGGTCCTATCCCCATAACCTCATGCACATTGGGGCAAGCACTTTACCACTGTGCTTAGCACTGCTGTCTCACAGTGCCAGGGATCCGGGTTCAATTCCGGCCTCTGGTGACTGTGTGTGTCATGTGCATGTTCTTCCCATGTCTGTATGGGTTTCCTCCCATACTCCAAAGATGTGCTGGTTAGGTTGATTGGCCATACTCAATTGCCCCTTAGTGTCAGGGGGATTACCTAGGTAAATATGTGGGGTTATGGGGATAAGGCCTGGTTGGGACTGTTGTCAGTGCAGCCTTGTTGAGTGAATGGCCTCCTTCTGCAGTGTAGGATTCGACGATTCATTAAATGATTCTAGCCAGTCCCTCTGACATGAAAGAGCAACTTAATATGACCAATCCGCCTAAAGCTGCACATCTTTGGAATGTGGGAGGAAACCAGGGCACCTGGAGGAAACCCACGCAGACATGGGGAGCATGTGCAAACTTCACACAGTCACCCAAGCTGGGAATCAAACCCCGCATTCTGAGGCAGCAATGTCAACTGTGGCATTTTTTAATTCAGATTTGCAGCTTCTGCAATATTTTGCTTTCGTTTGAGGAAGACAATAGAATTGACTTAGAAAGAGAGACAAAGTCCCATCATACTTACACCGAATATATATTTCTAAAAAGCACTAGCAGTGATTGTAAATTGCTTCCAAAGATGATGTCTATGTTAAGTGGGTGCAAAGCATAAAAAAGAAGTATTCTCAAACTCAGACACATCAAATTCCAGTCAAATAAATGCCTAGTACAAGATCCCAGTTATGCAATTAGTTCAATATCTTGAGTACGCTAATCAGACGCTTATAAGCTGTCGCTTTTCCTTTATTACTGATGAACCTTCAGTCTTTGCTTGTTTTTTTTGCGTGACAATTAAGTAATCATGGCAGATCTTTAAGGAACTGTTGGTTGTGATAATGCTGAACACGGATCATGATGATTTGGCTTCAACACCAGAAACATCACTTCACATGAAAGGAGCTGCAGTTAATTTCAGTCTGTAGACCTGCAATCCACTAGTTGTTCTGTGTTTATGAAATGGTTGCATTGCTGTAGAAACAGTGAGCCAGATTCTCCAGCCTCCTGTGTGTGTGTGTGTGTGTGTGTGTGGGGGGGGGGGGGGGGGGGGGGGGGGGGGGGGGGGGGGGGGGGGGGGGAGGAGGAGGAGGAGGAGGAGGAGGAGGAGGTTGCAGTGCATTGCCGGCTGGTCTGGAGAATCCCACCGGTACAAACAGCTGGAGAATCAAGGCAGTTATATCAATCAATAATGTTTACTGATGGTTTAATCCGAGGAAACTTGTGGCAGTTTAAGTTTGCAGCTGAGTTTTGTGGCTTTTTGTTTTCCCTCCAACTCAATTTTCAAGTTTGCTGACAACACCTCCATGGTGGGTCGGGTCTCAAACAATGAGAGACAGAATACAGGAATCGGATAGAGAATCTAGTGAATGGTGCGGCAACAATAATCTCTCCTTTGACGTCAGCGCAATGAAGGAAATTGTCATCAACTTCAGGAAGCATAAAGATGAACATGCCTCTGTCTATATCAACAGGGACAAAGTAGAAATGGTCGAAGGCTTCAAGTTTTTAGCTGTCCAGATCACCAACAACCTGTCCTGGTTCTCCTGTGCTGACAGAAAGCCCACCAATACTTCCACTTTCTCAGAAGATTAAGGAAATTTGGCATGTCAGCTACCAATTCTCACCAACTTTCATAGATGCATTCTTTCTGGGTTTATCACAGCTTAGTGTGGCTCCCGCTCTGCCCAAGACCGTAAGAAGCTACAAAAGGTCATGAATGTAGCCCAATCCATCACACAAACCAGCCTCCCATCCATTGACTCTGTCTACATTTCTCGCTGCCTCGGTAAAGCAGCCAACACAATTAAGGACCCCACACACCCCAGACATACTCTCTTTCACCTTCTTCCATCGGGAAAAAGATACAAAAGTCTGAGCTCACGTACCAATTGGCACAAAAACAGCTTCTTCCCTGCTGCTGTCAGACTTTTCATTGGACCTACCTCGCATTAAGTTGATCTTTCTCTACACCCTAACCATGACTGTAACTGGAAAAGCTATCCTGTTGTGGTGAGAAGTCATTCCTCAGATATTGGGAAACATTGATAAGACAGGATAGATACATCTTCACCCTACATTTGACATCATCAGCAAGCAACCCATTTAGACTCACAAACTCTGATAAACTCAATGGCGTTTGTGCTTACATCTCATCTCTGTCAGCTTGTCCTGTTTAAAAGTTGTGGTTAGGCAAAAGACAGCTTAATTCCACTGGTAATTAAGAAATTCAGAACACATTCTGCACTCTCTCCTTTTCTTCTCTATGAACAGTATGCTTTGTCTCTACAGCATGCAAAACAGTACTTTTCACTGCATGTTAATACGTGTTCATAATAAAATCAAATCAAAGTTTTCAAATACATTACAGTGGAAGGAAAGAAACAGCCAATAGTTTTTTTTGTGTTTTCATGAAGAAATTGTAAATACTGGAGAATAAAGTGCCCAGCATTAGAAACAAGGGCTCTGAAATAATCTGGAGAGTAGGTTTGATGTTTCACAGCAATATCCCAAGAATTTTGTCTTTGTCGCTTTGATGAATAATCCAACAACCCTTGTGGAAACTTTGGGCGGAATTCTCCAGCCCTTCCTGACCACAACATCTTCCATCCCTGCTGGGGTCCCAGTTCCAGGGGGTGGGGAAATGCCATTAAATCTGCCTTCCCATTAATTTGCACACACTACAATCTTCGGATTTGGCATTCTGAATTTCTGATTTACCAATGGAATTAAACTGCTCTTTGCCTAACCACAACTTTTAAACAGGACAAGCTGACAGAGATGAGATGTAAGTACAAACGGCATTGAGTTTGTCAAAGTTTGTGGGTCTAAATGGGTTGCTGGCTGATAATGTCGAATGTAGGGTGAAGATGTATCTATTCTGTCTTATCAATGTTTCCCAATATCAGAGGAATGACTTCTTACCACAACAGGATAACTTTTCCAGTTTTTACATCCACAATTTTAATCTTAAACTGTGGAGAGATTTGTACTCGAGCTTCATTGACACTGGGTCCAGATTCTCACAAAACCATAGAAATCATAGAAACCCTACAGTGCAGAAGGAGGCCATTCGGCTCATCGAGTCTGCACCGGCCACAATCCTACCCAGGACCTATCCCCATAACCGCACACATTTACCTGGCTAATCCCTCTAACCTACACATCCCGGGACACTAAGGGGCAATTTAACATGGCCAATCAACCTGACCTGCACATCTTTGGACTGCGGGAGGAAACAGGAGCACCCATAGGAAACCCACGCAGACACAGGGAGAATGTGCAAACTCCACACAAATAGTTTCGCTAGGGGCCCTATAGCTAGCAGGAAGAACAAGGCTGACCCTTCAGTCATGAAGGCCAAGCCCTAATGGAGGAAGGAGTGTGCTTCAGATTATCTGTGATTTGGAAGTAATTCCAGCCGTATATTTTGGTGATGAGCCTGATGTATCGTAACAATTGCTTTGTTGAATTGAGTTATATTTTAATGAGGCTTTCATCAATATTCTGCCAATTATTTGTTCTCAGTAGCCCAATACATGCACAGAATTGGAATGTTAGCTGTCCCAGGTAATTCTCTCCTATAGTCTTCATTACACATGCACACAAACACACAAGCTGAATGAAAAGAATAAGGTCCTGTCAATTAAAAGATGAAAAAGTCAAAATAAGGGGCGGTACAGTGGCACAGTGGTGCCTCACAGCACCAGGAACCCAGGTTCAATTTCTAGCCTCGGGTCACTGCCTGTGTGGAGTCTGCACCTTCTCACCATGTCCGCATGGGTCCCCTCCAGGTGCTGCAGTTTCCTCCCACAGTCCAAAAATGTGCGGGTTAAGTGGATTGGTCATTCTGAATTGCCCCTTAGTGTCCGACGATGTGTAGGTTAGGGGCATTAGCGGAGTAAATACTTGCAGTTATGGGGAACAGGTCTGGATGATATTGCCCCTTTCTGCCAGGGGAATTACGTAGGGTTACAAAGATAGAGCCTGTTGGGGTGGAATTGTTGTCGGTGTGGACTCAATGGGCTGAATGGCCTCTTTCTGTACTATAGGGATTCAATGAAGCTTGATTCAGTCTTTTTCTAAATAAATGCAGTGACTAAATTTATGGCCATTTTTTCATTATCTGCGACATCCGACCCGCAGGAAAGCAAAACTTAAAACTTTACAGCCCAGGGTGTAAAATACTGGAAAGAAAATATTTCACTTTGTTATCAGCTTATGCAGATTAAATAATGAGAACTAATGTTGCTCGTTAATCTGTTCTTTAGGTTCCAATAACTGTGACTCAGATAAATTCTGCACAGCACCCTGTCAAAGTCGGACTGTCTGACGCCTTCATGATAGACCATAAGGCACCACATGTTCCTGGTAAGTACGCTGCCTTTCAAAACCTACTCAATAAATCAATGCTGCAAATGAAACCAAGACAACATAATGGCAATCTGACTCGCTGTCAATGGGCAAATTTTTAGCATTGCTTTAACAAACTCCCCCCTTGAGCTCAGTGAACAAGCTTTTAATTAATGGTTGCTTCCACTGAGGAAGCAGAAAGCTTTTTAGTACAAGTGCTTTCTTGGAAAGAGAAGCAACTTACATTGATATTGCACCGTTTACATGGAATGGCATTCCGAGAGGCAAAAAGCTGGGACGAAAGCAGCAATGCGGAGCCAACGAAAGTGAGAAGAACTTGGTCTTTCATGGAAGATCAGACTCGAGGGGCTGAATGGTCTTCTTATGCTCCTCAAAGGTTACCGAATCCCAAGATCAAACAATGGGGTTTAAGGAGGATGTTACAGCAGATGAGGTGGGAGATTTAGCAAGGGTTTAGAAGGTGGAAGCATGGCCCTCGATGTTGGGATGGGGGAAGAGATTAGAGATGGAGGAATAGAAAGGTCAAGTGGAGGGGAGTGTAGAGTAGAAAGTTACAGAGAGAAGGAAGACTGAGACCAGGAAGCAACTTAAATGCAATAATGAGTATTATAAATTTGAGGCTATGGGGAACTGGGAAGCAGGGGTGACTACGATGGACAAGGGGGAATTGAGGCAGGACGGTGTCCAAGTGGAAGTATTTTGGCAATGCTGAAGTTTAGATTGGATGCAGAGTAGGAGAAGGTTGGAGCAGTTAAATGTGGAGCATGGATGAAAATTTTACTGTGGGTGAGCAGAAGAAGCCTGTATTTTGTTTTTGCAAACACTGTCACATCTTAGCTATGTAACAAGTATTATTTCCAAATGAAACATGTTCATTAGCCAAAAAGAAAGATCAGTTTGAAGATTATTTCTCAAACATTAAGTCCCTAGCTTTTCAGGGAAATTGAATGAGTACACCAGATGCATTTGACACAACTCGATCCTTCAATGGGGAGACAGTAGAATTGGTGACTGTAGAAAGAGGCAACTGGAATGAAATGGTCCTTCCTGGGACCATTCTCTCCAAAAAAGGATTTCAAGGGATGGTTTTTCTGTCATTACCCAGATATATTCACCATTCCTTTCCCAGCAAGGTAAGTGGGAGGACGCAGGGAAACGAGTCCTGTTGTAAGGGAGCGTAGTCTAGGACTTTTATTCAGCAACAGAAGTAAATGTGATATATATCCAGAATGACGTGTGATGAGAAGGTGAACTTGCTGGTGGTGAACCTACTTGCTTGCTTCACTTGACCTTCTGAGTGATAGAAGTCTTGGATCTACAAGGTGATATGAAAGAAGCCTTGGTAGGTTTCCACAATGTGTCATGTAGTTCATGCGTGTTGTAATCAGGGTGTGCCAATGGCGCAGGAGTGAATGTGTTAAGATGGCGGACAGGGATGGGCCACTTTCTTCTGAATGCTGTTGTTGAGGCTACACTTATTCCAGGCAAGTGGAGGGTATTCCATCACACTCTTGACTTGTGCCATGTAGATAATGCACATACTTTGGGGAGTCAGGGGTTGAGTCACTTTTATAGATCTCAGCCGAATTCTCCGCTCTTCATGCTCTGCTGCTGCTGCAAGCCAGGACGAAGAATTTGGCACCCAACCAAACCTCCGTCTGCTGCAGTGAGACCAGAGAATTTGGCTAGCATGAACGGCCGGAGAATTCCAACCCTTCTGTTGGATTAGTCCTCCGTAGAATCTCCTACATCATCGTTTTGTGTTATTGTCTGACTCTTTGTGGTGAACCCCATTTAGAGTCATTGAGGTTTACAGCATGGAAACAGGCCCTTCAGCCCAACTTGTCCATGCTGTCCTTTTTTTTAACCCTAAGCTAGTCTCAATTGCCGCATTTGGCACATATCCCTCTATACCCATCGTAACCAATGTAACTTTCTAAATGCTTTTCAAAATTGTACCCGCTTCTACTACTACCTCTGGCACCTTGTTGCAGACATGCACCACCTTCTGTGTGAAAAATTTGCCCCTCTGTATCTCTACTCTCTCATCTTAAACCTACACCCTCTAGTTTTAGACTCCCCTATCTTTGGAAAAGATATTGGCTATCTGATATTGACTATCTAGTTGATTGATGTCCCTCATTATTTTGTAGATCTCTATAAGATTACCCCTTTAGCTGCAGGTAAGGAACACTGTCTGATCACCTAATATACAATTAAATCATGTATTATTTTCTTTTCCTCCTTTTTTATACATCATAATAAAACTCAACCAACAAAACTATTGAAAGTTGCCAACTATTGGATCAAACTATTTATTCTGCTCATGGTGGGCTGGAGGAAGGGGTTCTGCACTGCCTTATCTACAGTGAGACTTTGTTGGTTCATTATTTCTATTTCTAAGGTCTTTTTGACAAGTTATGTCTCATGACAATCTCCTTATAGGAAATTCTTGTTGAGAAACAATCCCATTATCTTAATTTGCTTTATTTGGCAAGGCCACAGCTTGACCCAGTTATTGGCACATTCTCCATTAATCAACAGGGGAGCTTCAGATGACTCTCAGTTTGCAACAATCA
Organism: Sphyrna mokarran; assembly: GCA_024679065.1. Taxonomy (NCBI): domain Eukaryota; kingdom Metazoa; phylum Chordata; class Chondrichthyes; order Carcharhiniformes; family Carcharhinidae; genus Sphyrna; species Sphyrna mokarran. The sequence continues at coordinate 8,304,306 of JAGIQG010000027.1, read as the reverse complement.
GCATTTCCCCTAATCCTTGGCACAACATGTTTTTTTTTTGCTGTCCGACAATAACATTTGAGATGCATTAAAATCAGCTTTTATTGACTTTTATTGCTTTAGACCCTGCTGCAAGTCTTGAAGCTGCCACAGAGCAAAGTAACCCAGAGCAGAATGACAGGTCATGTTAAATCTAACATACTTTCGCAGAGAAATTGTTCACGTTAGAGATTTAAGAGATTATTTCTGAATTTCATTACTTTCAGGAAACCTTATATTTACTCTGAATTTGGTTGAAGGCATCACCTGTCTCTGCATTGACGAGTTAGTTCATCATCAATCTCCTCACTGAGCTGCAGATCACTTCTATGTTTCTATAATATCTGGGATGAACGGGATCAAAGGTTATGGGTAGAAAACTGGATTAGCTATTGAGTTGGACAATTAGCTGTGATCACGATGAATGGCAGAGCAGCCTCGACAGGCCAAATGGCTTCCTTCCTGCTCCTATCTTCTATGTTTCTATGTCACCCTTGGAGATTCTGATGAGCGATGGAATATTGAAAGGAGAATCTCTTCTGGACCATACTCGCTTCTGCTCAGGGGATTAGATCAGGCTGAGTTTGGTCAATGCTGGTAGAAGGTCATTCAGTCTCTTTAGTTTAGATAATCTGTGCGACAGAGAATACCATGGTGTGGGGGGGTGGGCTGCCCTCTGCAGTAGGTTTGGGATTAGTGGATAGGGAGGGAGAGGGTAGAGTGTACAATTCCTCAGATGAGCCTCTCTCCAGTCTCTTGCTTGCCCCAGGCTCTACATAATTTCACACTGTGAGAGGTCCAGGCTGAATCCACTGTATCACCTTCTGCCCTCCCTCCCATTGCCTTTCACCCTTGCCTGACTTGATTTGATTTGATTTAATTTATTATTGTTATATGTATTAACAAACAATAAAAAGTATTATCTCTTGCGCGCTATACAGACAAAACATGCCATTCATAAAGGAGGAAACAAGAGAGTGCAGAATGTAGTGTTACAGTCATAGTTAGAGTGTAGAGAAAGTAAATCCATTCAAAAGTGTAACAACAAGAAAGAAGCAGCTCTTGAGTCGCTTGGTACATGACGTCAAACTTTTGTATCTTTTTCCTGACAGAAGAAGTTGGAAGAGAGTATATCTGGGGTGCGTGGGGTCCTTAATTATAGTGGCTGCTTTGCCGAGGCAGCAGGAAGTGTCTCCAGAATTAAAGGATCAGGGGCTGGTTTGCGTGATGGACTGGGCTACATTCACGACCATTTGTAGTTCTTTGCAGTCTTGGGCAAAGCAGGAACTATACCAAGCTGTGATAGAACCAGAAAGAATGTTTTCTATGGTGCATCTGTAAAAGTTGGTGAGAGTCGTAGCTGACGTGCCAAATTTCCTTAGTCTTCTGAGAAAATCAAGACTTTGGTGGACTTTCTTAACTGTAGTGTTGGCATGGGGGGACCAGGACAGGTTGTTTCTGATCTGGAAATTGAAAAACTTGAAGCACTCAACAATTTCTACTTCATTCCTGTTGATGTAGACAGGGGCATGTTGTCCTTTATGCTTCTTGAAGTTGATGACAATCTCTTTCATTTTGTTGACATTGAGAGAGAGAGATTATTGTTGTTTTTAATTAAGGCCTTTAAGTAATTAATTAATAACCACACAAGGGCAATTTCCCAACTGGCCTCAATTTTTAGATTGGTGAGAGGAGATCAGGGGCATGGTGATAGCCCAAAAAATGACGCTGCCCAAGCCTCAGGTGGGAAGAGCGGAGATATCTCTACGAATAGCCTCCTTTCAACCTCAGACACACATCTCACAAGATCTGTTCCTCTCTCCCGTGGATGCTCCTTCCCACTTGACCTCTCCATTAACACCTCTATTTCTCCCCACCATGCCATCCTGTCTCCCCCAGGCTTCTCCCTGCTCTGAGACCCTCACACTTTAATGATCCTGGTGTCTGGGGACTGCTTGCAATCCTAGTCCTGGCTACTGCAGCTTCTGGCATTGCTGCATCGAGAGAATTGGTAGCCAATCAGATTAGCTGGTAGCTCACTGAGAAGGGGCTTCCACCAATTAAGAGGCAGGAGTCCCATCTCCAGCCAGTTAACTCTCCTTGGAAAATGACTGTGACTGTGGGGTGGGAGACAACTTTGACAAGATTGTGTCCCCCCACTGACTCCTTGGGTGGTGGGCTGGGAAAACCTGCTCTCTGCGCACACAGGAAAAACATTAGAAAAGAGAATGATCGACCTATTACAGTTACACAAGACAGGGAACAGCTCCTGATCGAAACAAAAAAATGAGCAAAAAAACATTTTGGAACCATTTTGTGAAGCTGTCCTTTGTCCCTGTTAAAACCCTCCTGTGGATAGAATGAGATAGTGAGTGTCTCCCACAATCCTATATTTCTATAGCCTCCACCCTAAATAACCTGGACTGACCCTGGCCTGTTTGGAGTTTCACCAGAAAAAGCCTCAAGTTGCAAATTCCACCAACTGGAACCTCCCCCCACCCACCCACATACCCCTCCACAACACACCACACCCTCGGCCACCCCCATTTCCTCTGCTCACACTACTGCTAGAATAAAGATGGCACCAGAGCAAGGCTGGTTATCCCCAGCACACCCTCTCGCTCCAACTTTTACTCCCATTCTGTGCTCTTAAAACTGAACTCTAACTCTTCTAAACTTTCTAATAATGCTCAAGTCCTTTAAAGCTGATCTTTCACCCTACTTGTAACTACAACACTATATTCCGCACCCTCTCCTTTCCTTCTCCCCTATGTACTCTATGAATGGTTTGTTTTGTCTGTACAGTCTGCAAGAAACAATACTTTTCATTGCATCCCAATACATGTGACAATAATAAATCAAATCAAATCTAACACCCCATTTTTCAGATGAGAATGGGGTGGGTTGTAGTTTAATGTTGCACCCCTTCCGCCACCTCCCCTCCTCATTTGGTAATTTACAGGGGTTCTCTCATGGGAGCCTGTCAGCTGAATGTCTTCTTCTCCCATTGGGATGTCTATGACCTTTCTCCCAGTTGTGGTTCAGCAACAAGTTGACTTTGGATGATAACCGTTTATCTTGACTTAGCTATCAGCTAACTTGCGACTCTGTCAATCCAATCTGGTGCATGCAGTGCCAAGATGGAACAGAGCCAGATTGATGCTGATCTCGGCTGGTTTGGCTCCTTACTCTTGTTGACTGTTGCAGCAGCACAGAGTGCTCCCAGCGCTTTTCAGATCTCTCCATGGCCTCATCCCTCACTATCTCGTGTCCTCCTCCAACTCCAACAGAGATCTCTGCTGCTCCAAATGCAACCGCTTGTGCAACCCCAGTTTTAATCGTGTCACCATTAGTGGCTACCTGGGTCCTGAGGTGTGGAACTGTGTGCAGTCCTGGTTACCACATTATAGGAAGGATGCGATTGCACTGGAAAGGGTGCAGAGGAGATTCGCCAGGATGCTGCCTGGGCTGGAACATTTAAGTAACATGAAGAGAGGTTGGATAGGCTTGGGTTATTTTCTCAGGAGCAGAGAAGATTGACGTGTTCAAGATTATGAGGGGCACGGACAGGGTGAATAAGGAGCAGCTGTTCCCATTAGTTGAAGGGTCAGTTGTGAGGAGTTACAAATTAAAAGTGAGGGATGGGAGATTTAGGGGGATTTGAGGAAAATCTAGAGTGTGCTGCCTGGAAGGGTGATGGTTGCGCGATTCCTCACGTACTTTAAAAAGTACCTGGATGAGTATTTGGCACATCATAACATTCAATGCTATGGGCCAAGTGGTGGCAAATGGGATTAGGTGGGTTCATCAAGACCTTTCATGCATCAGTGTAGACTCAATGGGCCAAAGGGTCTCTCCTGCACTGCAGTATTCTGTGATTCTGAAATTCTGTGAATTACCTGCCTAAACATTCCCACCTGCCTCCCTCACCTCTCCAAATATATCTCATTGTACTTTACTGTTAATCTTTGTATGATAATGTTCCTGTGGAAGGCCTTGGGATTTACCAGGCTGATTCCAGGGATGGTGGTACTGATGTATGAGGAGAGACTGACAAGGTTAGGATAGTTTTCGCTGGAGTTCAGATAAATGAGGGAGGATCTCATAGAGGATTATAAAATTGTAACAGGACTAGACAGGTAGATGCAGGGAGAATGTTCCCAACTGTGGAGAGTCCAGAACCAGAGTCACAGTCTGAGGATTCAGGGTAGACCATTTAGAATGGAAGTGAGGAGACATTTCTTCACCCAAAGTGCAGTGAGGCTCTGTGATTCATGACCACAGGAAGTAGTTGATGCCAAAACATTGAATGCATTAAAGAGATGGTTAAATATAGCACTTGGCGCTAATGGGGTAAAAGGTTATGGGAGAAAGCAGGATTAGGCTATTGAGTTGGACAATTAGCCATGATTGTGATGAATGGTGGAGCAGGCTCGAAGGGTCAAATGGCTTCCTCCTGCTCCTATCTTCTCTGTTTCTGTGATATTTGACTATTTTATTACACATTCATGGGAAGTGGGCTTTTCTGGCTAAGATAACATTCATTGCCCATCCTTAATTCCCTTGAGAAGGTAACAGTGAGCTGTCTTTTTGAAACGCTGCAGTCCATGTGGACCAAGTAAAGCATAAAGTTTAAATACAACCAATTAGAACCAATTCTCCAACCCCACGTGCCTAAGTGCAAATTGCGTTATGGCTGGAGAATGGCAACGAGAGGGGTCAAACGCAATATGTTCCGGAAATGCCAACCTGGCAATGCCAACCTTTGTGGCTGATGATCACCAGAGTGAGGGAGACCTGAACTGAGGTTAATGTGAGACTGCCTGTGATGACTTTAATCAGGCAATTGAGGTTAGCTTGCTGAAGTATGAACTCCCTGAGTGTGTACTAATTGATGCCTCAATTAGGGAATCCCATGTCCTGTATTTAAACAGGGGTATCAGTCCCTCTGGACTCCTGATGCAGATAGCACATGCTGAATGATATGGTGGGATCTTGTATATAAAGGAAATTTGATGACTGAACTTTTGCCTCTGTGGGCTTATTACACCGCTGTTTAAAAAAATGGCACGAAGGCACAGTAGTTAGCAATGGTTCTTCACAGTTCCAGGGACTCGTGTTCAATTCCCGGCTTGGGTGTCTGTCTGTGTGGAGTTTGAACATTCTCCCCGTGTCTGCACGGGTTTCTTCTCAGTGCTCCAGTTGCCTCCCACACTCCGAAAGATAGGCTGGTTAGTTGCGTTGATCCGAACAGGCGCTAGACTGTGGTGACTAGGGGGATTTCACAGTAGATTCATTGCTAATGTAAGCATTATTTGTGACTAATAAATAAACTTTTGAAAAAAAGGATGTCCTGATCTTTGAGGAACAGACCTTGATGGCATTTTTAGACGCTTTCCTTCTCAATCACGGTGCAAATCACACTTCCTCCTCCAGAAAAGTGACTGAGTGGGGAAGGATTACAATTGGGATGGCATCTACCAATCTCAAACTCCCCACATTCCCACCTGCCTCCCTCACGTGTCTGAACATGTCACCTTGTGATTTGTTGTTTACCTTTGTGTGATAATGTTCCTGTGAAATCACGCCACACTTCCCACCTGAGGTGATACTCAGTCATGTTTTTGTACCCAAAGTCAGCACTGGTTTCTGAAGAAAGAGTGGCCTGTGCTCCAACAAGTGTGTAGGCAATTTTCACCTGCCAAACACAGCATGATCTTGGATAGGATATAAATGCCATTCATCCATTCCATGAGCTTTCAGACAGGAGGGTTACGTTACTACTACTCCATGAATATTTTTGGAAATGCAGTTGAGAATAAGGTCACACTTAATTCTAACAATCTTTGCAGCTACTTAACCAGGTATGTGAAGAATGATCACTTAAGTAAGGTTCCAGAGGATGATTGTTTGTGATTGCACCTTATCCCTGCTGTAAGAGCATACCTTGCGAAAAGCAAGGGAGGAAACTAAATGGAGAAACCAAAAAAACTTCAGCAAGGCAAATTCCTCATTAGTATAGTGCCTTGTATCACTTCCTCTTAGTATAGGATCCCTGACTGTCATGTTCAATTCCCCGACGGGGAGTTCATCACAATTTTAAGATGTCAAATTTTTGTACTGCTCTCCACAGCGCCAGAGACCTGGGTCTGATTCCTGGCTTGCGTCACTCTTTGTGTGGTGTTTGCACATTCTCCCTGTGTCTGTGTGGGTTTCCTGCAGGGGCTCCAGTTTCCTCCCGCAGTCCAAAAGTGTGCGGGTTAGGTGCATTGGCCATGTTAAATTGCTCGGGATGGGTAGATTAGAGGGATTAGTGGGGTAAATATGTGGGGTTATGGGTTTAGGGCCTAGATGAAATTGTTGTCAGTGCAGATTCGATGAATTGAATGGGCTCCTTCTGCACTGTAGAAGTTTTAAATTCAAAATTTTCTGCTTTTTGTGTTGTTCATAAGATCCTAGCATTGCTGGCAATTCCAGTATTAAATGTCCATCCCTAGATGGCTTTGTGTGGTGAACTGCTTGTTGTTATCGATGCTGCTCAGAGAATCCCAGGACTTTTCCCAGCAATGATGAAGGACTGGTGATAAATTTCCAAGCCAGAGTGTTTTGTGATTCAGAGGGGAATTTGGAAGTGGTGTCATCCTTGGAACTTGATACTGTTTTCCTTCTGGGGGGTTGAGTTTGTGGGTTTTGAAGAGGCAAACACAGAAGCAGTTAGTCAGCAGCTAGGGTCAGCTTATTGCCCTTGAGCCAAATGTTTAAACCGTCAGAATTGTAAAGAAATTGAACATTTAATGATCCGTCACCAAAGATCAGAATATTCTTCTCTTCAATTACGATGTTAGACAAATTCTCAATTCCAACCAGCAAGTACTTTGTAATCAAATGAAAACTGGAGTTTGCCTCCAGATCATTTGCTTGTCTTGGATTAATGCAACATAGAGGAGGACATTTGGCCCATCAATTCTATTAAAGTTTTTGCCCTGTTTTAATCTTTACAGTTTTGATTTATTTATTTATGATATTCAGAAATAAGAAAGCAAGTTTTTCTCATTATTTAGGATTTGGGAAAATACTTGACATCCTGTCAATTAAGCAGATAATTAAATCACTTGAAATGAAACCCCCCTCATTGTCCATTGAGAATGTTACAATTGTTTTCACTCCACACGCAAAGAGGCTGTGATACGACCTTCTGCGGTCACAGTGGGACTCTGAGTAATAGTAACACAAGCTTCCCATATACACAGCACCATAATCATAGAATCATAACAGTGCAGAAGGAGGCCATTCAGCCCATTGAGCCTGCACTAACAACAATCCCACCCAGGCCTGTTATACTTATTCAGCATGGAAAATCAACACAGCCTGCACATCTTTGGAGTATAGGAGGAAACTGGAGCACCTGGAGGAAACCCACATGAGGGAAAAGGTGCAAACTCCACAAATAAAGGCACCTGAGGCTAGAATTGAACCTGGGTCCCTGGTGCTGTGAGACAGCAATGCTAACCACTGTGCCACTGAGCCATGATAGGCACCCAGAGCGTCCAGCTGGAATTTTGCATCCCCCCCTCCTCACCCATCCCCTGAAAAGACAGGGCTGCAGAAAATCGGATGGGATGATGGGACTTGCTGTGCCTGTCACTTGTGACCAAAAGATTGTGAATAAAGCCCAATCCATCACGCAAACCAGCCTCCTATCCATTGGTTCTGTTGATGCTTCCTGCTGCCTCAGCAAAGTAACCAGCATAATTAGGAACACCATGCATCTGGACTTTCTCTCTTCCACCTTCTTCCATCAGGAAAAAGATAGAAAAGTCTGAGGTCACGTACCAACCGACTCAAGAACAGCTTCTTCCCTGCAGATATCAGATGTTTGAATGGACTTACCTTGCATTAAGTTGATCTTATTCTACACCCTAGCTCTGACTATAACATTACATTCTGCACTCTGTCTTTCCTTCTCTATGAATGGTATGCTTTGTCTGTTTAGCATGCAAGAAACAATATTTTCACTGTATGTTAACACACGTGACAATAATAAATTGAATCAAATCAATTGCCCACTTCTGTTAGTATTTTGCTGGCAGAGACAAACAAGCCCTTTGGCCCACAAGTTGCACCGATGATATCCATATCTACTAGGCTTACCTATAACCCTCAATTCTATTAAGTTCCGTGTACTCATCCAGAAGTCTCTTGAAAGATGCCCCCATCAAATTTGACTCCACCACCACTGATGGCAGCCGATTCCAATCACCAATCACCCTCTGAGTGAAAACCTTACCCCTGATATCTCCTCAGTACCTACTTCCCAGCACCTTAAACCTGTGTCCTCTGGTAGCAACCGTTCCAGCTCTTGGAAAAAGCCTCTCAGAATTCACCTGATCTGTACCTCTCAACATCTCATACACAGTAAATTAGATGGCCTGCATTTCCTTGTGCTAACTGAGGCTGTGAAATGGCCAATCAATGACCACTTGAAAACTTCTTCCAGCCTCTGTGGGTACTTTACCAGTGGCAGGATGTGGTGCTGGGGGGTGTGTGGTCCTGGCACACTGAGAGGCTGCTAGCTATCTTAGAATGCTGTGACCATGGGCCTGGGAGGTAGATCCTTTCCTCTTGGACTATGGAAAACCCATTCCCTCACCCCTCCTCAGTGAATAGGGCCGTCTCCATTTTTCACCCCCAACCTTCCCTGGGGCACGATGGATTGGGCGAAGGAAAGCTGCCCCACTTAACTTCGAGTCTCTTCCAGTGATACTCCTGTCAGAGTGCTGGCTGCAGCCCCAGTATTTCCACAGTAACTTCATTGCAGTGTTAATGTAAGCCTACTGTGACATTAATAAATAAATTTTAATTTTAAATAGTCAGCAATTTGTGCCATATTCACTTGGAGCGCTACAAGGTCAGAGAAGGAACATAAAACTGGAGTCTTCAGAGTGCCCTGAGGTGCTTTCGAGCTAATGGGATAAGTTTGAGGCACAGTCAATGTTGTGATGGGAGGAAAACAGGACACTTTCAGTGTGCACGCAGTCAAATTTCATCAATAGCAGAATGAGATGAATGACCAGGTAAGCTGTTCTAAATACAGGAGTGCTAGCCAAAATAACTTGGTTGGCGCCATGGGCATAGCTGAGAGGGCAGACTTGGTTAGTTTGGCATCTCATCCAAAAGGTTACCCTATCTGGAATACCATGTTCAGCTTTGGGCAGTACATCCCAACAAGGGGGGGTTTGATTTGATTTGATTTATTATTATCACATGCATCAACATACAGTGAAAAGTGTTGTTTCTTGCGTGCTATACAAAGCATACTGTTCATAGAGAAGGAAACAAGAAAACACAGAATGTAGTGTTACAGTCATAGCTAGGGTGTAGAGAAAGATCAACTTAATGCGAGGTAAGTCCTGACAGCGGTAGGGAAGAAGCTGTTCTTGTGTTGGTTGGTACGTGACTTCAGCCTTTTGTAGCTTTCTCCTGACGGAAAGAGGTGGAAGAGAAAATGTCCGGAATGCGTGGGGTCCTTAATTATGGTAGCTGTTTTGCCGAGTCAGTGGGAAGTGTAGACAGAGTCAATGGATGGGAGCCTAGTTTGCATGATGGATTGGGCTACCTTCATGACCTTTTGTAGTTCCTTGCTGTCTTGGGCAGAGCAGGAGCCCATACCAAGCTGTGATACAAGCAGAAAGGATGCTTTCTAGTGATGCATTTGTAAAAGTTGATGAAATCAAGAAGGGTTTTTTAACTCAAAGCTGGTGACAATTTGGAACTTATTCTCGGGATGCTGAGAAAGGAGCATAGATGCCCAGAGGAGGACATCAGATACGTTCTTCAGCCTGAGGAATAATGTTACATGTTCGGGCTGGACAGTCATTCCATACCGTTGTCACTTCTTAATTGTCACGCTTCAGTTTTTTCTGAATTTTGGCTTTGGTCAGTCTGGAGTATAACAGTGAGGTTTTGCAAGCCCAGGCAAGTCATGGCGGTTACAGATATTGTGACATGAACTCAAGATCCCAGTTGAGGCCGTCCTCGTGTGTGCGGAAGTTGGCTGTCAGTTTTTGCTCAGTGACTCTGTGTTGTCATGTTTCGTGAAAGCTGCCTTGGACACGCTTACCTTAAGATCAGAGGCCCATTGCCAGTGATCGCTGAAGTGTTCCCTGACCGGAAGGGAACACTCCTGCTTGATGATCATCGAGTGGTGTCCATTTATCCGTTGCTATAGCATCCGTGCGGTAATAGTGCTAACCATTGTGCCATCATGAGCTACCTTGCACATTATAGGATGAGGGCAATCTCATGCTCCGTATGTGCATACTCTGAGCTATATATAGTTGACCCAAACTCTCTGTGTAGAATAAGATGGTTCATCCTTCTCATGAAAACAGCTGACTAATGGGAAGTGATTGTTGGAACCGTTCACTCACGCAACGTTGTATATTTGTGTTAAAAAGACTTTCAGTTCTTTCTGAGTGCTTGTATTTTATTCTTTGAGCAGGTGAATAAAAGGATGTCAAAGTCCATTGAGTTAAGCAGCACTGGATTGGGGGGAATATTTCTCAGATTTTCAAACCATTGAAGGCGACTGCAATCTAATGATTGAAACTTGGAAAGCTAATGGAATTGAAGATGAGGAGGATTGTGTTCCAAGGTCACACTGTAGTTGTAAACAAAACAGAAGAAATGAGTTTAGGGAATGAGAGCCCAAGAGCAAAAACAATTTACACGCAAGCTAGTGTATGCAGGGAGCATTATAATAGATAAAACAGAGGACTCAGACTGACTGCAATTTAGGCATTCTAAAAGACGAAATGAGGTATAACTTCTTTCACTGGAATATCAATATCTTCTGTGGCTATGCCCATGGAGTGTCAGAACAATAGTCGGAATTGTCCGACCTCACTAACAGCTGGGCTTATCCAGTCCCACTGCATCAAATTCTCCATTCTCACTGGCAGCAGTAATGCGACGTGCAAAACCAAAGAATTTCCGGCTAATGTTTCCTGTACAGCCAGTTTACCATATAAATCATAGAAACCCTGCAGTGCAGAAGTTGATGATGTAGAGATGCCAGCATTGGACTTGGGTAGACACAGTAAGAAGTTTCATAACACCAGATTAAAATCCAACCAGTTTATTTGATAGTAAACGCACAAGCTTTTGGAAACACTGTTCCTTTGTCAGGTGTCACACAGTGTGTGCGTGCATGCGTGCGTGCGCGTGTAACTTAAATAGTTAAATGCATTCTGATCTGAAAAAGACATAATAAAAAGCCTTTGGTCCTCCAAGCCTGTGCCGATCATGATGCCCTAACTAAACAAAAACAACCCTTCTGCTCTTACTTGGACTATATCCTTATATTCCCTCCCTTTTCACGTATCCTTTAATTAACTGAGCAACCAAAAATCCCTCTATCCCAGCCTTAAATATATTCAACAATCAAACAATCAAACAACTCTGGGGTTGAAAATTCTAAGGACGGGATTCTCCCACATTTCCTGGGTTTGATGGGGGAGTGGAAATGAAGTATCTACTGGGAGGCAAGAAGTCAGAAACCCTCCAGCATAAAATTATGTTTCAATTCTCCCGTTGGTGGGTTGACGGTGGGTTTGTCTTCCTGCTGACTGAATGAGGATTCATTCCAACCTCATGAACACTCACTAAGACAAGAAGGCCTTGCAATCTTGAGTCACATTAAGAGAAAATTATGTCAGTCTAAAGTTCAGTTGCTGAAGAGTGGCATGGACGAGGCAGTCCTCAGTTCATGGGAGACCATTCAGGTGACTACAACACTAAAATAATTATTCTTTATATTCATTTGTGAGACATGGGCTTTGCTGGCTGGCCAATACTTATTGTCCATCTGAAAGCCATTTGAGAGTCAATATATTGCTGTGACTCTGGAGTCACATGGGGGCCAGACAAGGTAAGCTTGGTAGATTTCCTTCCCTAAAGGAAGTGAACCAAATGAGTTTTTCCAACAATTGACAAAGGTTTCATGGTCATCAGTAGATTCTTAATTCCAGTTAAGACCGGTTCTTTCCTCCATCTCTATGCCAAGTTGGTCTTCATGGACAACACCTTGCTGCTGGATCCAGGGACACTCTTGTATCACTGAGTCAGATAAATACAGCACCTCCCAGCCCAGCCCTATCTGGACAGCATTGCACTGCAGGATTTATAAAGCCACTGCAATAGGCTCAGGGTGGAGTGAGAGGTGAGGCTGGGTGGGGTAGGGTTGGATTGATGAAGACAAGTGGGGCAATGTGGAAAGAAGGAAGACAATGATAGGAGTGGGAGAGGGGGCAAGATAAAGGCGACGGCTCACAATGGCAGTCAAAGGGGCAAGGAGGTAGATGAAGAAGACAGACAAGGGAAGGTAGAGGGAACTCTGAAGGGAGGAAAGCTGGATCCCAACAAGGTTGCATGAGGAACTTACAAACAAGGAGGTCAAATAGATATTGCATTGTTTACTGGAAGGGGATACACAAAGACTCCGGGTATGGTAGGTAGATGTCCAAGTGGGTCATGGGCACCTTGCAGGTGATGAGGCCAGGTGAAGAGTGGTCAATTTGGGGAACAGACTTCCTCCTGAAGGCTGCTAGCCTTCTCCTGCTGGGTTGCTGACATCCTGAACCGTCTGGTGAAGGTAGCTGGGCTGGAGAGGGAGATAAGAGTGAGCTAAACTGGGGTTTAAATATAATGCTGAGATCTTCAAACCCATCAGCTGACAGTGGGTGAACGAATTGCCTGCCGGCTTCCTAGCTGATCCGGAGGGGAACTCACTTTGCATAATTAATGAGGTTCCAAACACAGAATCTGACGTGGAGTCCCATTATTCTGACCAACGGGGCGACCAGAAATCCCCACTATTACACTCATAGAGTCACAGAATCATACAGGTTTACAGCATGGAAACTGGCTCTTTGGCTCAACTTGTCCACATTACCCCTTAAGCTAATCCCAATTGCCCATATTTGGTCCATACCCCTCTATAACCATCTTACCCATGCTTTTTAAAAGACAAAATTGTACCCGCCTCTACTATTACCTCTGGCAGCTTATTCCAGACACTTACCACCCTGTATGTGAAAAAATTGCCCCTCTGATCACTTTTATATCTCTCCCATCTCATTTTAAACCTACGCCCTCTTTTTTTCGACTCCTCTACCTCGGGGCAAAAGTAACAACTATCTAGCTGATCAATGCCCCTCTATTTTATAGACCTCTGTAAGATCACCTCTCAGCTTCTTGCAGTCCAGAGACAAAAGTCCCAGTCTATCCATCCCCTCGTTATAACTCAACCTATCAAGTCCCTGTAGCATCCTAATAAATCTTTTCTGCACTCTTTCTAGTTTAATAATATCCTTTCTATAACAGGATGACCAGAACTGCACACATTATTCCAAGTGTGGCCTTATCAATGTCTTTACAATTTCAACTAGAATCTTATATTTTTCAATTGTATTATCTCATATTCTTCTGAACTCTGAGGAGTACAAACCCAGTGGAGGGGGGGGTAGAATTATCCCATCCTGCTCGCTAGAGGAATTGTAGGAGGCGGAGGCAGCGGGGGGATGTGGATGGGGTGGGGGGACAGAAGGGGAGGGCAAGCCATTGTGTTTGGGTGAGATTTTCTGGCTAGTATGGCCAGGAAATCCCACCCCAACCTGTTTAACTTTTCTCATTTAGCAGTTCCGAGACAATCGTCCTCTGCACTTTAAGGGCATTCAAATAGTTATTGGATAGACGTATGGATAATATTGGAATAGTTTAGGTTAGAGAGTCATTAGATTGGTTCCACTGGTCGGTGCAACATCTAGGGCCAAAGGGCCTGTACTGCGCTGTAATGTTCTATGTTCTATGCACTGTCCCCAAAATTCTCTTTAAATTAAGAGAACAATACTTGCATTTACATAGCACCTTTCATAACCACAGATCATCCCAAAGCACTTATCTAACAACTAATTACTCTTGAAGTGTAATCACTAATGGGATATCAGACACACTGGAGCCAAACCGGACATAGCTAGGTCCCCAGACTGAGATAATATGCAGATACCTCTGCGGCATTGGTTGAGGGATAAGTAGGGCCAGCAGGACAAAACTGCTTTTGTTCAAATAGTGAAAATTCTGTTGAAATAATGAAATATGTTACATCCACCTGAGAGGACAGGCAGTGCCTCAGTCTGATGTCTCATCAAAATGACAGCACCTTCAACACTGCCTCAGTGCTGCACTGAAGTGTCAGCCTCAATTATGTCTCCAACTCCCTCGAGTGGGGCTTGAACTCGTAACATTCTGACTGGGGAGAGAGAGCTACCCACTGAGCCAAGACTGACACTGTGGAAGGGAGAACGTGAGCGGGAAGGAGGTCAGCTGACGCAACAGGATTAGTGATGTACATCTGTTCCTGACCGTTTTCAACAAGAAACAATTTGGAGAGCAAATCTTTATTCCTCCACAGTGAAACTTAATTACTGAAGTATAGGGTCAGCTCATTTTCCAGTGATGGATTTGTGATGAATGCGTAATCTTTCAATTACACTAAAAGCAGAAAATGTAAAAACACATATAACTGTGGGCTAATAGCTTCTCTGATTTGCATGATTATTCGACAATTGTGTAGTCTGTTAGCCATTGCAGAGACATGGTTCCTGCATGAATTAGACTGAGAATGAAAGGATATAAGAATCATAGAATTCCTATAGTGCGGAAGAGGCCTTTGGGATCATTGGGTCTGCGCTGACTCTCTGACAGAGCATCCCACCCAAGCTGCTGTCCCATCCTATCCCCGTAACCCAAGCCTGCTCCCCCATCCTATTCCCGTTACCAAGTACATTTTCCATGACTAATCCATCTAACAGCTAGAGATATTAAGGAGAAGTTTAGCATGGACAATCCACCCCACCGGCACATCTTTGGAATGTGGGAGAAAACCGGAACACCCAGAGGAAACCCACACAGACACAGGGAGAACATGCAGACTCCACACAGACAGTGACCCAAAACCAGAGTTGAACCCAGATCCCTGATACCGTGAGGCAGCAGCACCAACCACTGTGCCACCATGTCACCCAGGGGTTGGGATTCTCTGACCTGGCCTGTGGCTGAGATTTTCTGGTGCTGCTGCTGTGAATGGAGGTTTGATGAGCACCAAATTCACCACTTTCACTGGCAGTGGTAGCAGGGCATGCAAGACCAGAGAATTCTGGGCCAGGATCTTTATAAAGCAGAGGGAAACTGAGAAAGGAGGAAAGTTAGGAGTGGGCAGTAAATATTGGTCTTGCCAAATATGTTCATAACTCATGAACAAATCAAAACATTTATAAAGGACACATGAGTGAAATCCCACCTGTTCATCCAGAAGAAGAAATTCTTCAGTCGCAAGCAATAAAAAAAATTTATTGCAGAAAGTAAATCAAAGAAAAAGATTTAATAAAGAAACTTCATTACTCCAACACTTGAGGCCACACCCTCGACCACAGAAGCACCCACAATTCCCATCTGCTTCTTATTTCTACTGGGTCAGCTGGTCAGCTGACTACTACATCATTTTGCCATTGGTTACATTGTCAACAAGTCAGTTGACCCTCACGCATGTCACTATTGATTACTTTAGAACACAACCAATGTTATCACTGGTTACATTCTAACATCACTGCAGGTGACCACCACCCACCCCTTCCCCTCCCCGCTCCCCTCTCCCCTCCCAGTGCTGCAGCAGGTACCCCAGTGAAAAGAGTCAGTGAGCCAGGTCTTAGACATCAGCGGACTGGAAGAGAGCCTTGGTGTACGAAAAGAGTTGATTTGCTGGTTAAGAAGAAAAAGGAGGCTTATGTCAGGATGAGGCTTGAAGGCTCAGGTAGTGCAATGGATAGCTATAGATTAGCTAGGAAGGAGGTAAAAAGTGAATTGAGGAGAGCTAAGAGGGGACACGAGAAGATGTTGGCTGATAGGATTAAGGAGAATCCTAAAGCTTTCTTTCGATATGTTAAGAATAGAAGATTGGTTAGGGCAAGATTAGGGCCAGTCATAGACAGCAGTGGGAAGTTGTGCGTGGAGCCTGAAGAGATTGGTGAGGCACTGAATAAATATTTCTCTTCGGTATTCACGCAGAGTGCTGGAAATGTAGCTGTGGAGAGCACTGAGGTACAGGGTTGCAAATTGGGGAGTATTGTAGTAGATAGGGAGGATGTGTTAGAAATTCTCGAGGGTTTGAAGTTGGATAAGTCCCCTGGGCCGGACGGGATTTACCCTAGGATTCTCTGGGAGGCAAGAGAGGAGATTGCAGAGCCTCTGGCTCTGATCTTCAGGTCCTCGTTGGTTACGGGTGTGGTTCCGGAGGACTGGAGGATGGCGAATGTGGTCCCATTGTTTAAGAAGGGGAAGAGAGACCTTCCTGGGAATTATAGGCCAGTGAGTCTTACTTCTGTGGTGGGCAAGGTATTGGAGAGAATTATTAGGGATAGGATTTATAGTTATTTAGAGAGAAATGAATTGATTGGGGATAGTCAGCATGGTTTCGTGAAGGGTAGGTCATGCCTTACTAACCTCATTGAGTTTTTTGAGAAAGTGACCAGAGAGGTGGATGGGGGTAAGGCGGTTGATGTAGTATATATGGACTTTAGTAAGGCCTTTGATAAGGTGGCCCATGGAAGACTTCTACAGAAAATGCAGATGTGTGGAATAGAGGGTGATTTAGCTAATTGGATTAGAAATTGGCTGGCAGATAGAAGACAGAGGGTGGTGGTTGATGGGAGATATTCATCGTGGAGTTCGGTGACGAGTGGTGTGCCTCAGGGGTCTGTTTTGGGGCCCCTGCTGTTTGTAATTTTTATAAATGATCTGGATGAGGGTATTGAGGGATGGATCAGTAAATTTGCAGATGACACTAAAGTCGGTGGAGTGGTAGATAGTGAAGAGGGGTGTTATAGTTTACAGAGTGACTTGGACAAGTTGCAGAGCTGGGCCGAGAGGTGGCAAATGGAGTTTAATGTGGAAAAGTGTGAGGTAATGCACTTTGCAGGAACAATAAATGTGTAGAGTATAGGGCTAATGGTAGGGCTCTTAATAGTGTTGAGGAACAGAAGGATCTTGGTGTATGTGTCAATAGATCCCTGAAAGTAGGCAGTCAAGTGGATAAAGTTGTTAAGAAGGCATATGGAGTCTTAGCTTTTATTGGTAGGGGGATTGAATTTAGGAGCCGCAGCATCATGTTGCAACTGTACAAAACTCTAGTGCGGCCGCACTTGGAGTATTGTGTGCAGTTCTGGTCCCCACATTATAAGAAAGATGTGGAGGCATTGGAGAGGGTACAGAGGAGGTTTACCAGGATGTTGCCTGGTATGGAGGGCAGGTCCTATGAAGAGAGGTTGAAGGATTTGAGGTTGTTTTCGTTAGAAAGGAGGCGGCTAAGAGGGGATCTTATTGAAACATATAAGATGATTAGAGGTTTAGATAGGGTGGACAGTGATAGCCTTTTTCCTAGGATGGAGAAAGCTAGCACGAGGGGACACAACTTTAAATTAAGGGGTATGAGTTATAGGACGGATATCAGAGGTAGGTTCTTTACTCAAAGAGTGATTAGGGAGTGGAATGCCCTGCCTGCAGCTGTTGTAGATGCGCCAAGTTTGGTGGCGTTTAAGAGGTTAGTTGATAAGTATATGGATGAGAAGGGAATGGTTTAGTTAGGAGGGGCATTGCTTTTTATTTTGGTCGGCACAACATCGAAGGCCGAAGGGCCTGTTCTGTGCTGTATTGTTCTATGTTCTATGTTCTATGTTCTAAGTCCCACCAGCAGCTAACTGCGAGCAGCCTCCATTTCTGGAAAACATGTTGCAGAGAACTGGAAAACCCTGCCCTACAATTCCTGCAGCAGGACAAAGGAATTTGATAGGACTGAAGAGATGAGTAGTGGAGGTAGAGTTAAGGCACAGCGAGGAAGTGAAGAGTCTGGTCAGAGTATCTATCAAATTCTTAATAGGAGTGTTGCAGTAGAGAGTGTAGTTACATTAATAAAGAGATCAAAACGAGGTAGCACAGTGATTAGCACTGCTGCCTTACAGTGCCAGGGACCCAGGTTCAATTCCTGGCTAGGGCCACTGTTTGAACATTCAGTGCAGAGTTTGAACATTCTCCCCACATCTGCGTGGGTTTCCTCCGTGTGCTCCGATTTCCTCCCGCAGTCCAATGATATGCAGGTTAGGTGGATTGGCCATGCTAAATTGCCCCTTAGTGTCAAGGGCACTAGCCAGAGTAAATGTGTGTGGATTGTGCTTGGTGCAGTCCCTATGGGCCAAATGGCCCCCTTCTGCATTGTAGGATCCTATGAAAAAAGGATGTAGCCAAAATGAAATGGTTAGAATAGAAGATTTGAACTCTCCCATTGACTGGGAAATGCAGAACAGCTGAGCTTGTAAAGGCAGTGAATTTCTAGAGTGAAATCAGGACAGTTTCTTGGAACAGTGGGCTGACAATTCGGGCCCGCTTCCCATATTTTGACGTCTGTGATTGTCCCTCTCTCCACTCGCACTGTCTCTACCTGTAAAGACTTTGTTACCTGTAATGACTCACATTCCAACCAGTATCTTGCAATTGAGTCTGTGTCTGTATATACCATGTCTGTGATCCCAACTCTCCAGTCACTTGATGAAGGAGCAGCGCTCTGAATGCTCCTGATGCCAAATAAACCTGTTGGATGTTAACCTGGTGTGGCGAAACTTCTTGCTGCGTCCACATTTTGGGTGTTTGAACAACCCTCCGAGCCTGTGTTGTGGCACGCAGGAAGCACTCACTTATTGCAACTCAGTAGTAGACCACGTTGGTAAAGGCTGAAAAATAATCAACATTCCTGTGTTTCCATCTGGAGTGAATCAGCTTAAGTACAAACCAGTAAATTAACCAGAGGCAATAACTGCCTGCTTTACTTCCACAGACACTTCATTTCCACAGTAAGAACATCTTAAGTATTATGTTCATTCCAGTGATGATGAAGCATTGATTTGCATGGAGCATCACAATCATTTTTATCATAATTTTAGTCATGCCAGCAAATATCTTGGCACAAATTAAATTTAAGTTCTTTCGATTCTATTATTTGCAATCTCCAGACGTCGTGACGTACCTCAGTGTTCTCTATTCTTTCCTAAATCCTTGTCCTTATAACCAGGTGAAGGGTGACATAGGTGGCAGAGTGGCTACAAGAGGGCTATAATACAAAAACAGGGATGTACTTCTGAGGCAGTATAAGGCTCTGGTCAGATCACATTTGAATTATTGTGAGCAGTTTGGGCTCCATGTCTAAGGAAGGATGTGCTGGTCTTGGAAAGGGTCCAGAGGGGCTTCACAAGAATGATCCCTGGAATGAAGAACTTTGTCATATGAGGAACTGTTGAGGATGCTGGTTCTGTACTCACTGTAGGATTCTATCAGTCTATTTATACAGCTCTTTCATCTGGTCACAGAATTTTTTTTTGCAGTTCTTTTCCCCGTAATGTCTTTTCCAATACTAAATGTTTTTACCCATTAGTAAAGAACCAATTAAACCAGATTTTCTTGACTCAAAGAAAGAGTATATTTATTAGTTACTAAACCTGAGGAAAAAATAATAAAAGACACAATTACACACACGCACAAATCTCAGACGTAAGAAAAGTTAGAATCCAAATAACAGTTAAAAGAGTTATTTGATGATGTCCTTTGCTTCTCCTGAGATACGGATTACAGAGTTGTGACCATTTGAGGATAGTTGGTTTCCTTTAATATCCTGAGGTTAAATGGGTCATTTTCTGGTCAGCGGAATGTGACAAGTGGTGCGCCACAGAGATCGATGCTGGAACCTCTACCTCTTCACAATTTATATGAGTTAGATGAAGGGATCAAAGGTATAGTTGTTAAATTTGCTGCTAACACAAACAAAGGTAGGAAAGTAAGTTGTGAAGAGGACATAAGAAGCACGCAGAAGGTGAGATGAGTGGTCAGAGACTTAGAAAATGAAGCATAGCATGGCTGTCCATTTTGGTAAGACGAATAAAAAAGAAGCGTATTAAATGGTGAGAGATTGCAGACCTTGGAGATATAGAGGGATCTGGGTGGCTGAGTGCATGAATTGCAAAAGGTTAGTCTGTAGTTGCAACAAATAATTAACAAAGTTATTAGAACTTTTTTTTATTGCAAAGGGGAATTGAATACAAAAGTAGGCAGATTATGCTACAATTATCCAACACAGTGAAGAGACCACATCTGCAGTTCTCTATACAGCATTGGCCTACTAGTTTTAGTGAAGGCTGCAAATGCAATGGAAGCAGTTCAGAAAAGTTTTACTAGATTAATACCTGGAATGGGTGATTTGTCTTCTTAGAAAAGATTGGACAGATTAGCTTTGTATCTGCTGGATTTTCGAAGAATAGTGATGATTTCATTGAAACATGTTTGGTCCTGAGTGACCTTGGCAGGGTGGGTGTGAGAGGATGTTTCCTCTTGTGGATGGATGAAGAACAAGGAGTCACTGTTTAAAAATACAAGGTCACCGGTTTAAAGCAGAAATTAGGGGATTTTTGTTTCTCTGAGAAGATTGTGAGACTGTGGAATTCTCTTCTTCAAAAGGTGATGAAAGTAGAGGCTGAATATTTTTAAAGTAGAGGGCCATTAATAGACAAGGAGGGCTGACAGGTTATCAGGGGTTGGGGGGAGTTAAAATCAAGTCAGCCATGATCTTATTGAACAGTGGAACAGGCTCAAGGGGCTGAGTGGCCTACCTGATCAACTCATTTGTATATTTCACCTTTCAGATTACTGGGAGATCCCAGAATGGGTAATGTGGCAAGTGTGGCAGACAATCTATGCAGAGCAAGCTGCCACAAAGGGTGGCACAGTGGTACAATGATTAGCAGTGCTGCCTCATAGTGGCAGGATTCAATTTCTGGCTGGGGTAACCGTCTATGTGGAGTCTGCACGTTCTCCCCATGTCTGCGTGGGTTTCCTCCTGGTGCTCTGATTACCTCCCACAGTTCAAAGATGTTTGCCTTAGGTTGATTGCCCCTTAGTGTCAGGGAGATTAGCAGGGTGGGGTTACGGGGATAGGGCCTGGGTGGGATTGTTGTAGGTGCAGGTTTGATGGGCTAAATGGCCTCTTTCTGCAGTGTAAGAATTCTGTGAGAAAGAACACTATGATAATGACTAGATAATTTGTTTTTGCAATGCTGGTTCAGAGATAAATGCTCTTCTTTAATATGGTACCGTGGAATTTTTTTTGCACTGAAGTTTATGCTATTTTTAAAGTAAGAACAAAACCCCACAACTTTGAAACTAACATCATCAAGCTAGATGGAGGCATTCTTAAAAATGAATTATTTTATGGTGAATTGCACTCGACAATAAGAAGCATTTCCTTTTTGTAAACTGTTATTACCATGAAATGTGCAATAAGCAGAGAAGTGAAATTAACAGAGAACTCAGAGAGGTATTTCAGAGTTTCCGAGGTCATTTAGGTTTGTCAATGGAAAACAGATATCTAGGAGTGATTTCTGTCTAAAATCCGACTGAAGATTTTAAATTTGTTTTCGCGTAAAATGTCAAGTACTCCAGACTGATTCGTAGAATCTAATTTATTGCATGCTTTAGATGTGGACTAAAAGATTAATGGGTTTAGATTGCAGACACAAATCTCTTGGGCTCAAAAAGGTTATACACACAATAGTGGCTACCCGTGTAAGAGGTTTTTGGTCAGAATCTCATCTCATCAACTGACCTATTTCCTGTATTATATTAAATGTTACTTCTCTTTACAGATGGTCAGAGACGAATGATTTATGAATATCACAGGGTGGAAATCGACATGAGAAAAATCAGCAACAGCTCAGCCTTGGAGTTCACCCCCGTTTCCAGTAAGTTGTGATTTTTTTTTTCGCAGAGACTGAGCTTTATGTATGAAAGCTTGGGGGGGGAATGTGGTGGATCTTGTTCACTTTGCCATCAGGACTGACCTCCCTGCATAGAAATTTGAAACACCTGAACAGAATGGAAAATGGAGAGGATGTTTTCTTTAGTAGAAGAGACTAGGATCTGAGGATACAGCCCTCAAAGTGAGGGGATGACCCTTTAGACCGGAGATAAGGAGGAATTTCTTCAGCCAGAGTCTGGTGAATCTGTGGAATTCATTGCCACAGAAGTCTGTAGAGACCAGTTTATCGAGGGTATTTAAGACAGAGATGGATAGGTCCTTAATCAGTAAGAGGATCAAAGACTATGGAGAGAGTGGAGTTGAGAAACATGTTAGACATGATCGAATGGCAAAGCAGACTTGATGGGCCGAATGGCCTAATTCTGCTCCTGTATCTTATGGTCTTATAGACTGCGGTGAGCTCTCCTGTTGGAATTATCCTTGTTCTGTCTAGTTCTTGATCAAATGCTGCATTCTTGTTATATTCACTAGGTTAGAACCAATTTTTCCACAAGAACAGTGATAAGTTGGGAAAATCTCAGCAGGTCTGACAGTGTCGATGGAGAAAGAGAGTCAACATTTTGAGTCTGGGACCCAGACTCAAATCATTGCTCTGGGACCTAGACTCGAAACATTGGCTCTATTCTCTTTCCACAGATGCTGTCAGACCTGCAGAGATTTTCTAGCATTCTCTGTTTCTGTTTCAGATTCCAGAATCCACAGTATTTCCCTTTTATCTTAGTGATAAGTCAGGGATTGGTTCCCGAACTAAAACCAGATACCCTGTTTTCACCAAAATAACCAATAATATTCCACTCAATCAATTACAAAGAAAAATGAAATAATAATAAATGAATGTCATAAATATAAATTTTAAGGAAAAGTTTGGAAACATAGAAATCTTCCAGCTCTTCACAACAGTGGGATCTTCTACTCCCACCGATAATGCAACTGCACTGTGTGTTTCCCAGCAGTGCGGGATGGAACCAGTTGGAATTCCCATTGATAGTGGTGGGAGCAGCAGAACCCACCAGCTCCCACACCGAGAAACACACCACAGGGAGGCCAGAGAATCTTGGTCCAAGATTCACCATGCAGAAACAAGTCAGAACAGCAACTGAGTGCCTTTGGTCAGGGAGATGGGCAGCGCAGAATGTCAATGCCCATGTATGAGTGTTTCAATTTGGTCACTGGTTTGATGTCATAAAATCAAAAGATGATATTGTAAATTTGTAACATGGTGTCGTAACTCAAATGTCATAAAGTCAAGGACTGCTTGAACGAAAGGTGCCTTTCAGAGAGAACAGGTTCACCCAGTTGGGTGTTCAGCATGTTATCCATTCAACTCTTGTCTCTGGACATAAATCCAACCAAATCCCATGGTGTGAAATCTCTCGCTGTTTTGGACAAAAGCAAAATATCACAGATGCTGATCTTATTGCATAAAAAGAGAAAACAGTAGAAAGATTCAGCAGACCAGGTAGCATCTTTGGGGAGAGAAATAGAGTCAATGTTTCAGGACAATAACCCTTCACCAGGTTCCTTTTTGAGTAAGCAAAAGGGGGAGAAGAACGAGGAGGAGGAAGAGCAAAAGGCAAAGTCTGCATCAGGGCTGTGGGCAGGAGAGATTAAGGGTGGATTTTCCCATCACGCCCACCACAGGAATTGGAACGGGTTGGAGAGAAGGCGAGGGGAGCGGAACATGTATGGGCCCATTGACGAGCGGGATTTTTCGGCTTTGGGGTCAAAAGGTTTCATGGATTACAAAGCAAATAAATAGGTGAAATAAAGAAACAAAAGATGTGTCCCGGTTATGGGGAGAAAGCAGGATTAGCCAATTGAGTTGGACAATCAGCCATGAATGGCAGAGCAGGGCATGAAGGGCTGAATGGTATCCTCCTGCTCCTATCTTCTATGTTTCTATGTCCAGATGAGATGTGAGTGGCAGCCATTCAAATACAAAGTAAAGGGATCCTTTGGACAGCTGACGGTGCGTCACTCAAAAAATAATACTGTGCACACCACCAATATTAATGGGATGGCAAGTCAGATGACCCCAATTTCAGGTTGTTTCCCATGGGGAGCAGCACGAGCAGACTTGCGCCCCTCTGTGGACAGAGTGTCAAGCCTTCTCAAACATTCAGACTATCTGATTGGCCAACAGTGGCAATTACACCAGACTCAGTAGTGGGCACTGCCCGGAATGCGGGCATCTCTACACAGAAGATCGATGGCTATTGGGTTGAGCTACGTCCCGGGGGTTTATGGTGGGAAGGGATTGGGCATCCTGGGATGGAGGAGCGAGCGAGGTGTCAGTTTGGAAGTCATAAAGGGTGGAACAATGGGATGGGGTGACATCATGGAGTGGGTGGAGGAGAGGGATGGTGTCCCATTATGCAGAGCACCACCCCCTCCACACCCCACTCCCTCCAGTCGATGTGTCCCACACTTCTTTTCAAAAGGAAGTTTTGGTAACAGCCATTGCACTCCGACCCACGGCTGGTACCCAGCTTGTTATGGTGACACAGACAGATTGAGACCCATAATGGGCATTCAGTTGGATAGTTAAGGGTCTCAATCGGGCTAAAGG
Organism: Sphyrna mokarran; assembly: GCA_024679065.1. Lineage (NCBI taxonomy): Eukaryota > Metazoa > Chordata > Chondrichthyes > Carcharhiniformes > Carcharhinidae > Sphyrna > Sphyrna mokarran. Next base: position 8,279,752 of record JAGIQG010000027.1, on the reverse strand, counting down.
CAGGTGGTCTGATAGACGTCATAACCCACCACCCCCCCACCCACACATTATGGGGAACTAGTCAAGATGAGTGTGAAGGAGCCAGATTGACACCCTGATTTAATGACTGGAATTTTACCATCTTGCCCGCCACAGGAATCGGAGCAGGCGAGGGGTGGGCATTGGAAAGATCCGTTAACCTCGAGCAGGATTTTATGGTTTCGGGACGAGTGAGGCTGTAAAATCTCACCAATCTTACCACAAACGCACCCAGCTGCAGTGCGGAGGGAACATGCAGCCCATGACATGTACAAAGTACACATATGAACTTGGTGTTTTCTCAATGCTGATTGGAGGAGGCAGCTAGCATATGTTTAGTTTGTTGAGACGTCTGGAAGAGCGACACAAAACTGTCTTGAAACTAGTGACCTGTGTGATCCATTTAAAGAAAGGAGGTCTGAGAGCAGAGTAAATCCTTACTCCCAGGCAAGTTTGAATGGCAAGGTATTTATAATATAACTACTGCTCAAGTGCTTCTGAAAGAAGGATTAAATATTTTCTATTTTGGCAGTGGAACAGGGGAACAGATGAACTGGTTACAGAGAGGAAGCCTTGGCTGATTCAGGTTTCTGTCAATGGATAGCAGTCAATGGGTAGAATATTCACTCTGTGGAAGGAACAGGATTTGATTTGATTTATTATTGTCACATGAATTAATACACACTGAAAAGTACTGTTTCTTGCGCTCTATACAAATAAAACATACTATTCTTAGAAAAGGAAAGGAGAGAGTGCAGAATGCAGTGTTACAGCCATTGCTAGGATATAGAGAAAGGTCAGCTTAGTGCGAGGTAGTTCCATTCAAAAGTCTACTGGTAGCAGCAGGGAAGAAGCTGTTCTTGACTCGGTTGGAATGTGACCTCAAATTTTTGCATCTTTTTCCCGAAGAAAGAAAGTGGAAGAGAGAATGTCAGGGGAGATGGGGTCCTTAATTACGCTGGCTACTTTGCCAAGGCAATGGGAAGTGTAGATAGAGTCAATGGATGGGAGACTGATTTGAGTGATGAACTGGGCTTCGTTCATTACTCTTTGTAGTTTCTTGCAGTTTTGGATAGAGTTGGAGTCATACCAAGCTGTGATACAACCAAAAAGAATGCTTTCTATGGTGCATCTGTAAAAGTTGGTGAGAGTTGTAGTGCATATACTAAATTTCTTTAGTTTTCTAAGAAAGTGGAGGCATTGGTGGGCTTCCGTAACTACAGAGTTGAATTTATTAAATCAACACCAACATCTTCCTTTTGCCTAGCTGTGGAATGTTTTGGTGCTTTTATTGGAGATAATACTGATCATATCACAAGGGGGAGCATAAAGATGGATCATTAAGTCCATCTCACCCATAATGCTATTGAATAACTCCAGGATTTTTGGCTCCATTTCACTGCTTAGAGACCACTCATAGTGTTAATCACTATATAAAAATCAAGTCCTGAGCTTGCCTTTAGTTACTTTGTAACCTTTTCCCACAATGATTTAGCCTTAATGATTCCAATTTGTGTCATACAATATATTCAGTAACATTTCCCTTCATTCATCTCCTTTCTAAACTAATATTATGATCTGGCTTTGGGTCTGGGACGTTGTTCTGTGGGTAGATTTAGGGACATGGCCTCTCCTTACTCAAGAGCAAAGAACATCAAATCCTGAGCTGGGATAGGTGAATCAGTGGCATCTGACCACCAACCCTGATCCCCACCAACCCACCGCACTGTCCTCAATCTGAACCAACCTAAATCAGAACAAAGTCCTTCATAGCTCCAAGTAGACAGAAGAAATCCTAGAATCCTACAGTGCAGAAGGAGGCCATTCAGCCCATCAAGTCTGCACTGACCACAGTCCCATTCAGGCCCTATTCCCATAACTCCATGCATTTACCCTAGCTAGTTCCCTGTCACAATTTAGCCAGGCCAATCCCCTAACCCGTACATCTTTGGACTGTGGAAGAAAACCGGAGCACGTGGAGGAAATCCATGCAGACACAGTGGAGAACATGTAAACTCCAGACAGTCAGTAGCCCAAGCTGGGAATCGGACTCGGTTCTCTGGCACTGTGAGGCAGCAGTGCTAACCACTGTGCCCCTGTGCCATCCTATGCTTTTGTATTGATAACTATAGTTCTTATTGAGCTGGACTGACTAGAGGATGGAGTTGATCCCCTGCAAGGTCAAATGGCTGGCTCCAGTGAAAATATTAGTCTTCTAAGCGGATCTAAAAGATAAACAAAGCTGGAGATAATTGAATGATGCCAATGATGTGATGGGTTCCTTAGGTTCTGGAACAGTCATAGGGATTTTTCCAACGGCGCAGTTCTTCGATGACTTGCAAGGATCCACAAGGTGAATTTCAGGAAACTGGAACCATTCCCCTTGATCATCATTCAGAATTTCCCAATGTGGATTTCCATGACCTGTCAACTTGTGGTTGAATTCTAGTTGGTCCAGATTCTGACTCATTTTCTTACCCCTGTGTTAAGATGTTCAAGCCTAATGAGATTTTCTAAACTTCCCTCTAAACCCAATTTACCATCACTGACAATCAGCCAAGGCTTCCTCTCTGTAATAGGACTGGAGTATTTCCAACGTGCTTCAAGCTACCTTCAGGCAGGCCTGACCAGACTGGATATTAACCTCACTGAGACAGCCCCATACTTGGATTCTATTCATCTCTCATCAGCCTTGCCAATTGGACACATTGGTAGTACTCAGTGGGATAGATGGGATGCCCACAGCATTTCTACAATTGGTATTCTTGAGCACAAAAAATAAATCAGTCTCAAATGAGACCATTTGAGAATGAAACGATTTGTTTTTGGAGTTGTGGACAGTGGAACAGATTCTCAGATTGGACCTGGTAAATATAAGGGGTGGCACAGTGCCGAGCACTGTTGCCTCACAGCACAAAGGAGCCAGGTTCAATTCCAGCCTCGGATCACTGTCTGTGTAGAGGCTGCATGTTCTCCCCGTGGGTTTCCTCCGGATGCTCCAGTTTCCTCTTATGGTCCAAAGATGTGCGGATTAGGTTGATTAGCCATACTAAATTGCCCCTTATTGTCAGGGGATCAACAGGGTAAATATGTGGAGTATGGGAATAAGGCCTGGGTGAGATTGTTATCGGTGTAGGCTTGATGAGCCTGTATTGTAGACACTCTATGAAAGCGGATCTAAAAGATAAACAAAGCTGGAGATAATTGAATGATGCCAATGATGTGATGGGTTCCTTAGGTTCTGGAACAGTCAGGGAATCATAGAATCCTGACAGTGCAGAAAGAGGCCATTTGGCCCATCAAGTCTGCACTGACAACAATCCCACCCAGGCCCTATGCCCATAATCCTAATTACTCATCTCACTAACCCACTGACATTAAGGGACAATTTAGCATGGCCAACTGCACCTCTTTGGACTGTGGGAAGAAACCCATGCACACACAGGGAGAAGATGCAAACTCCACACAGACAGTGACCCAACCCAGAAATCAACCTGGGTTCCTGGTGCTGTGAGGCAGCAGTGCTAACCATTGTGCCACTCTGCTGCCCTATGTATCTAGGATTTATAATGTAGTGTAGGTATGGGTCCATTTGACTTACATTCAGGTGCAAGAGTAACTTTGCAAAATCTTTTCTCGGTTGATTAAATGGATGTCTAGAATCCATAATAAGAGTCTAGATTTGCTGCACTTGTTCCTCAATCCACAACTGTTATGCTTATAAGAAATTCCCTAGAATTGTTCTTCACTATATGTTTATGTGTGATGGAGCTGTTCAACTAAAGTGGTTATTTGTCCCATCAGCTTCCCTGGTCCTTTGCGGTGCATCCTGTCCTCAGGTGGGAGAGAAGAGAAGCAGGCACACCCCACATTGTGTAACATTCCTTGCTTCACTCACAAGATATAATTCCTGGTGGATTGTGTTCCTCCAGTTTTAATTTATCCTATTTTGATGATTATAACGTATTCTCCAGAGGGATTTGTAAATGACAATATTTAAACACTAACAAACATTAAAACAGAATGGTTTAGGCCATAAAGCCTAAACGGTCCTGAAGAAGTTCTAGTTTTTGGAGGGTGGAGGTCACAGAGAAGAACATTTGAGATGACAATCCTCGCAATGGTTACGGAACAGGTTCTGTATTGGCAGTAACAGGGACAGAGGTAGAATTGATGATAAAACACTCTGACTGGGCGCTGCTGTTGGTAATGGGAATGAAACACAGCTGAAGATGACAGCCAAGAATGTGAATGAAGTCAAGAGCAGAGAAACGGAAATGCAGGAGAGAGCCAAAATGTTTAACTTAAACTTTACTGACATTAAGCTGGAGAACATTTCATCTCTAACTTGTTTCTCCAGAACTTTAAGTAATCAAATTTGATGAAGAGGTTTCCAGCACCCATTAGCCAATGATTTCAACATTGCATCAGACCATAGGACATAGGAACAGAAGTGGGCCATTTGGCCCATCAATTTGTTCTGCTATTTAATGAGATCATGACTGATTCATCCATTGGTTAATGCTTTCAACATTCTCTAAGAGATAGGAGGAGAAGTAGGCCATTCAGCCCATCAAATCTGCTCTCCCATTCAAATAGCAGAGTGATGCATCCATGGGCTAATGATTTGACCATGTCACTGGACTGTTGTTATCTTAATCAAACATGTTCAACAATGAGGTCTAGTACTAAGTACCCAATTCATTCACGAGAAAAATAATTGCTATCTCTGTAATGATATCAAAGTGAGGTTCCTAGCTTTTGAATTTTGGGTGGAGGGCAGCAGAGTCAGAGACAGTCTAATGAGTGGGAGGTTGGTGGGATTTATGTAGCTTTTGTTGGATGAGAATATATTAGCTGAAGAATGGCCAGCAGTAGTGGAATGGAAGGAGAACGATGTAGTTTGATGTCAGAGTGTGTGCAGGGTGGCAGAATGAGTAGTGATTGTGAATATCAAGTTACTAAATTAATCCAATGCAGCATAAAACATTTAGTAGAGCCATGCAAAGTGTCTGAAAAGCCATAAAGCCTAAACGGTACTGAAGAAGTTCTAGTTTTTGGAGGGTGGAGGTCACAGAGAAGAACATTTGAGATGACAATCCTCACAATGGTTATGGAACAGGTTCTGTATTGGCAGTAACAGGGACAGAGGTAGAATTGATGATAAAACACTCTGACTGGGCGCTGCTGTTGGTAATGGGAATGAAACACAGCTGAAGATGACAGCCAAGAATGTGAATGAAGTCAAGAGCAGAGAAACGGAAATGCAGGAGAGAGCCAAAATGTTTAACTTAAACTTTACTGACATTAAGCTGGAGAACATTTCACCCATTTTCTGAAACATTTTCACATCAAAGGCCTGCAGCGGAAGAAACTGATGTTTTGAATCTCAGAGGGAGTTTCTCGCTAACTCTCAGCCACTTAATGATTCCAGGCTGGTTTGGGGCAGTTTCTTTTTTACTGTTGCCGACACTTAATTAATTCCAGGGACTCTTGAATCGTTCTTATTGCTTTCTCCAATAATTTACAATTCAGACCATTTCCTCTCTCTCTCTCTCTCGCACACAGTGTGTCTGCAACACCTGAGTTGTAACGCTTGCATCAATGCCGAGGTCCGCTTCAACTGCAGTTGGTGTGGTGTTCTCCAAAGGTAAGAGTGTCCTACCCATCTCTTTGTAAAGAACAAGCAGCTCTTAGAAAGAACACTTTCCATACAGAGCACACACCCAATATCTAATTTTCCAATTATAAAATAATTACCTTCTTCAAAAAATATCTTTGCATTACTTCATGTTCAAAGATCTGATCCAGGGTGGTGACATCACTAAGCAGAGTTGGCTGCCACTACCTGGAGCGGCCTGTGCAGTTTTCAGTGGGTTGCACTAATTGTGGACAAGCCTGGCAACCACTCTGGAAAGAATTCTCATCCCTAAAAGATTTAATTATCCCAACATCCACAGCCTTTTAGAAGACATTTCTATGTCTCCTGGTTTCACCCTGAATAGCTTAGCTTGAATTTAGGGATTAAAAGTTTCTCAGTTAGCTATCTGGAATGATGTCAAAGAGGCCCTTGAGATGGGCCCCTTGGAGTATGAGCTCCCTGATTGAGGTAATGATTGCCTGCCCAATGAGGGAGTCTTACCTGTATATAAATTGAGGAATGTCAGGGTTATTAACACTTCTCTTTGTACCTCTTAGGAGTGGAGATAAGTTTGTAAATAAAGGGAATCTGGTGAAGGAACACTGACCTTGATTACCCTATAAAATCTTTATAACATTTTAAACACCATATTCAGGTTGCTCCCTCAATCTCCCATGAACTAAGGAATAAAGACTAGGTTCATGCAACCTATCCTCATAGTCTAACTTTATTTAACCATGGGTGAATCTCCAAGGTCAACCATAGCCTTCCTTTAGTGCAATGTCCATGGCAGAGTGCAATACTCTAGCTGAGATCTGATCAAGATTGTGGTCTTACATTGTACTTAAACATCTAATTCCATCTAATTGGAGGCAAGAAAACATCCTTAATGTGTGAATGGAATGATTCAATGTCATTGATTTTGTGTTTGGTTAATTCTTTCCAAATGGTCAATAAAGTCGCAGCATTCACTCACGTGCATCGATTTTGCACTTATTCTACTTCTGGCAGGTAAATAATAGACATCTAAAAAGGAATAAATGTCAGACCAGCAGCAGAAGAGTCCTTTCTTATTCTTGAAGGAACTGTGTTCACCGCGAACATGGGCAGCAAAGGTTGAGAAGATATCAGAGTGGGATTTTGCAGCCTCGCTCATCCCAAGGCTGGAAAATCCCACCTAAAGTTAATGAACTTTTGCGTGGTCCATGTCCCGCCCGTTACAATTCCCATGGCAAGCAGGATGGGAATATTCCACCCTCTATATATGGAAGATTTCCCCATTTCTCTCTCCTCTCCTGAAGGGATTGACACTAGTTGATAAATGGCTGAATGGTTTCCAGAGGCATGCCTTAATTAATTTGCCTTAACTACAATCATTTGCACTTATATATAACTTTTACAAAAGTAAACGTTATATGTAGTGCTTCAGAAGAAGGTTTTTAAACAAAATCTGACACTGTTACTTAAGTAGTTACTGGTTCAATTGGTGAAGGAAGTAGGTTTTAAGCAGTATTTTAAAGTGGCTCAGTGGTTAGCATTGCTGCCTCAAGTGCCAGGGACCTGGGTTCGATTCCCAGCTTGAATGACTGTACACAGTCTACACATTCTTCCCATGTCTCTCCTTTCTTTCTCTATGAACAATATGTTTTGTCTCTATAATGCACAAGAAACAACACTTTTTACTGTATGCTAATAATAAATCAAATCAAAAATCACTGATCTGTGTTCTAAACACTACCATATTTGTTTACACTACAAGGTGGCACAGTGCTTAGCAATGCTGCCCCACAGCGCCAGTGACCCAGGTTTGATTCCTGGCTTGATGATGTGTAGAGATTGCACATTCTCCCCGTGTCTGCATGGGTTTCCACCAGGTAGTCCAGTTTCCTCCCATAGTCTAAAAGATGTGCTGGTTAGGTGCATTGGCCATGCTAAAATTTCCCTCAGTGTACTTGAACAGGCACCGGAGTGCAGGGTGAATGTGAGAAGTGGAAAATAACATCAAAAGTGGAGCAAGGACAGCAAAGTGTGGCTGATCAGCCATGATCTATTGAATGGTGGCAGAGCCTAAGGGGTTGAATGGTCTACACCTGTTTCTAAGATCCTTCTTTGTAATGTCCCATAATCCAGTTCAGAACAGATAATAGTAAATGAATGTATATGAAGGTTTATAACCCATTCTTCACAGACATTGGTGGCGATTTTCCAGCCTCAACATACCTGGCACAGACTGCACTGATACTGGAAAATTGCGTGCAGGCCTAAAAATGGCTTTTGTACCTGGCGCCAAATAGTTTGTAATTGTCCTGGTCCCTTTATAATGCCATAAACCAGATCATGCCCAGAAAGGGCACGATGCCAATTAGCATATTTGAAGTATCATTAAAATTCACTCCCCATTTGATACTGGATTTTGTGAGCTCCTAGAATCCTCGGGCAGTTTGAGCCTGGCAGGAATCACTATTGGTCTCCACTGGTGGAGACCAAGCACAATGGCCACTCCGGGAGGGTTCAAAGGCCATTGAAGCCCGTGGGTGGTCAGGGCCATGGCTGGGCAGTGCCCACCTGCCATTGCCTGTCAAGCACACTGGCAGTCACATTTGGACATTGCCAGGTGGGCACTGCCAGTGTGCCGGCTGGGCAGTGCTGAGAAGGGGAGGCTCTGCCAAGGTGGTTGTGCAGTGGGGTTCATGAAGGAGCGCACGTTGCAAATCATGAAAGGGGAGGGATGGTGGCGGTCATGAAGGGGAACCATTTGGGGAGGTCCCAGTGCACTTTTGCTAGTGATCTGTGTCGGGGAGGGATTAAGGAAACATGCCAACGATGAAGATGGAGGGGGGAACCAATATCGGTGGGGGAAGGGAGGGGGTCTGTGAGATTGGGGTGCCCTTTCAAAATGGCGTCCAATCACTTTGCAGACTGGCTGACCAGTGTGTTTGGCTCCACCCCTTCCAGAACCAGCGCGCAACTCACCACTCAACCAAGCAATGGCCAAGTGTGGGATGATTACAGTCCAGTCCACGCTGGACAGACCAATGCGGATTGCTCTGGTTTTCTCACTTTAATGACAATTAATCACTTTCTGAGAAAATTCTGCCCATTGAGGACTGTGGCTCATTGCTTCAAGAGTTAAAACTAGTGGTTGCTGCTTTAATGAGCAATGAGAACATGTGTGTAGATTTTGCAAGACTGCAGCCCCTGTTCTTCAGTCTCACTTGGTGTCAGGACAACTCCTAGATTGGCAATAGAAGCTTGCAATTCTGAGGCAGGGAGCTCCTGGTTTCTGAGTGATGAAAGAAATCTTTCTGGGACCCGCGTCTAACCAAAGCTGCCCCGCTGAACATCGTGGTCACAATGCTGCAAGTGGAAGGTGACAGATCGTCATTCTGAGCTTTCCATTGATATAATATCCTGCCCTATAACTTCAGCCTGGTCTCAGACAAAACAGACAGGACAGCTGTCACCACAGATAAATACTGATATCAAAAAGAACTGCTTAAAGCAAAGGCACCGGAATTGATATAATTTATGGCCATAGGCTTTGATACCACTGCCTTTGGTAGTTATTGACATTCTTCTTCAGATTCAAACATAAGGAGAACATTTCATTTATACTTTGAAACACAGCTGGTACAAAACAGAGTGTGTCCTGATGTGTCTCACTGGTGTCTCATTCCCCTGAACTCTCTGTATTCTACTCAAGATCTTTTCAATCAAAAATCCATCTCTCAAATCTCTCTCTTTCTATTTCTGCTTTTATTCACTTTATTTCCCTCTGACCTCTGTGTTCTCTATTTCTCTCTTTTCCAACCTCTTATTCCCTCCTGCTCCTTTTTCCTTTCCCCTTTATATTGTCACCTCTTTATTTTCTCTTTCAGATACTCGTTTGCTCTTATTCTCTCGCTTTTGTTCTCACTCTTTGTTCCTTTCATTCTAATTTTCTCCCCTCTGTCTCTTGCTTGCCCATTTTCCCTTTCACGCTATCATTTCTTTCCCGTTTCCCCATTCACTCAGCCTTGCTGCCCTTCATGTGATTCCACGGGTGAGATTTCCGGTCTCCCAGCCGCGTGTTTCCCGCTGGCAGGGGCTGGCATGTTATTTGCTAGTGGTGGGATCCCTACGCTGTCAATGGGAATTCCCACTGATGTCACCCCACACTGGAGGAAAACCTGCAGGATTGGAATATCCCGCCAGCGTGAACGACCAGAGTGTTCCAAAGCTCATCTTTTGCCTTATTTATAAACCACTCCGTGGCTTCTGTTTGGAATGGATTAACAGACTTTCCAATTAAGTCCTAATGTGATGTTAATTATCCAGCAGAAGTCACTGATATATGAGGGGGCCACAAGTGGCACCGGGTATTGGTGGAGAATTGTATGTGGAGTTGGATCAAAGAAATAAAGGTAGTTTATGAAGAAGCAGCATTAGTATCTCCACAGCAAGCGAAAGGCTCAAACAGCCTCACCGCTGTCACCCAGCTCAAACTCTTGGCTCTTCAATCTCAGGCCCTCTACACATCTCCTTGCCCCTATGGCACTGTCAGTAACTGTAAGCCATATTTTCAGAGAGTCAGGATGACAAAATAAATCTTTAAAAATGGTGGAAGGACCAGGAAACATCTTCAACTCCTGATAGTTTTACAAGCTGTTAAACCCTTGAGCCCTCAGTTCCAATGCCCCCTCACAACCCTTCTGGGCCCTACCTTTAAAATCATGCCCCTCACTCACCCAATGCACACTCATACCACCATAGTCCCTTCATTTCAACTCACACCACTTCACCTACTTCCATGCCCCTTCGTACTCCCCATGCCACCTCCATTGCCACTTGCTCAGTATCTCATGGGCAGAACCCAAGAGCCATCTAGAGATGAAAATAATAAACGTCTAACAATCTCATCCAATCCTACTCAAATACACTTAATAGTGAAAAAAAACCAAGAGGGTTAACAGCTTCAAAAATGACTCGGCCAAAGTCCCAAAAAATGAAGCAAGGTCTTCGAACCAGCCAGCCTCAACATTTCCCCAGCCCAGTGGCTGCTTAGTATCTGCTTCCAAAGTCACTGGAGCCATGGTGCATTATTGGTGAAGTCAGTGAATGTTTAAGGTAGCAGATGGGGTTCTAGTTAAGTAGGCTGATTTGCACTCGATGTTATCAAGTTTTGAGTGTTGTTGGAGCTTCACACATCCTGGAAAATGGATGGCAACCAATAAACCATGGCATTAATTTAGGATATTCTTTCTACACAGCTCAGCTCACCTGTAGATTGACTGATAGATCATTCAGCTGTTTCCTAGAGTTACATATAGTCTTGACCAATTCTGGTCACTTCAAAGATTCTACAATACAGAACTCAACAGAATTGAAGAAGAAAAGAGTTATCAAAGTCACTTGTAATTTTTGTTTAACATGGCTTTAACAGAGTTAGGAGATGCTAAAACAGCAACACATCTGGAACAGAGTTAGACGGTCACAATAGTTCATTATTGAAACAAATGAACAGCCATTGAATCTGCCAGAACATGTGGCCGGACATTTGAAAGCTTGCAATCAATGAAGTGTTGTCTGTAACCCAAGCAAATCCTCATTGGCTGCAGCCAGATGTGTTGTCATTAAGAAGAAGCAGATGTTTGCCTGTCTGGTAAATGCTGACTGAATGGATTCTTGTGCTCTGCAGATGATTTGACCACACTGTCATGTTTCACTCATCACTAGAGTTGATGTATACATGACCATCTCTGTTTATTTGGGGAAACATGAGCTGAGTGAAATCCCAGATTGGTACTTTTGAAAGAGTTAAGATCTGTCGCTGTGTCATTTGCCACGGGGTTAATATTTATAAAGGAATTCAATTAAATTGCAAGAATGACCTGCATCTCATAGTCCTCTCGCGCACAGAGTGACGTCTCTGAGCGCTATGCGTACTGAGCCAGAGGGAGGGGGGGGAAACAAAGGTGAGTGAGAATCATTGAGGAAGAGAGCTTCATCATATTTATAGTATCAGGTTTTGGTCTTATCCATAAGCAAAAACATCTTCTCTAAATTTAGACAACCAAACCCCTTCAGAATTTTCAAGAACGCCACTAAATCACTCCTCAGACTTCTCTTGTTGCAGAATGGAGACCCAATCGAGTCAGTCTTTTGTGATAATTATGAACTCCCTGTTTTGGTAAAGTCCTTGTAAATAGTTCTTTTTCCCCTTTTCTAGAGCTTTTGAGTTTTTTATATAAAATGGACACCAGCGTTCTACACAGCATGCCCAATGTGGCAATAATCACAGCGAAGGGATTAAGGGGCATGGCAGATAATTGGGGTGAGATTTCCAAAGGCCCTGGTTTGATTCTGGTTTTGGATGACTGTGCAGAGTCCGTGTCTGCGTGGGTTTAGTTTCTTTGCACAGTCCAAAGATGGGAAAGTTATGTGGATTGGCCTTGCTAAATTGTCCCTTAGTGACCAAGGATTGGATGAATTGGCCATGCTAACTTGTCCTTTGGTGTCCCAAGATGTTAGGTTAGATGAATTAGCCATGTGAAATTACTCCTTTGTGTCCAAAGATGTGTAGGTTAGATGAATTAGCCATATTAAATTGCTTCTTTGTGTCCAAGTGTGTGTAGATTATCTGGATTGGCCATGCTAAATTGCCTCTTAGTGTCCAAGGCTGTATAGGTTAGATGAATTGGTCATGTGTATGTGCAGGGTTACAAGGGTGGGCCTGGCTGAGATGCTCATTCAGAGAGTCAGTGCAAACCCGGTAGGCTGAATGGCCTCCTTCTGCACTGCAAAGAATCTGAGGTTCTATGGTACTTATGTGCAATAAGAAAGGGGCAGAAATGATTTATGCAGATGTTATCAGAAAGAGGGAGGAAAATAGTGCATATTTATTCCTAAGAATGCATCTGTCTTTAGTTTAGGTTTAGAACATAGGCGATGGTGACAAGAGAGACCTTGTTTATATAGACTGCTTTTTGGAAGGGACTTGCGATGGGGATGGGCAGGGTTGGTAAAAACTAAACAACAGTGCACTGCCAAAAGTTGCTATCAGCATCCGGCTGCGAAACCTGCCAGTAGCTACAACATTTTAACTTTGGGTCTATCCCAACAGAATTCCTGGTTTAAAAGATGCAGTACAGACAGGAGACGTTTGGAATGGTTTGGGTTCGAGACCTAAACTGAGGGTGTTTCAAATTCCACAAGCAAGTCGAGCTGGCACATCACTCACTTTTTGTTGAAATTATACCAGCCAAAGTATTCCAAGGCTGCATAGCATTTTGACTTTCAAGTCATCCATCAAATCTCATTGCAAATAAATGAAATTTTTCCCCAAAAAATCTGGAGATCTCTCTTGATGATTCCTGGTGGTAATTGCATGAAACTGAACCAGATCTGTAGAATCACTGAATCTCTACAGTGCAAAAGGAGGTTATTTGGCCATAGTTCCACCCAGGAACCATCCCTTTGACCCCCTCTATTTACCCTGCTAGTCCCCCTAACACTAAAGGGCAATTTAGCAATCAACCTAATTTGCAAATCTTTAAACAGTTGGAGGAAACCAGAGGACCCAAAGAAAGCTCACACAGATACTGGGCGAACATGCAAACTCCCACAAAGACAATGACCCAAGGCTGGAATTGAACCCAGTTCCCTAATGCTGTTAGGCAGCTTTGTTAACCACTGTGCCACCGTGATGTTTTAGAATTGTCCTTGCCCTTCCACTTACAGGATTGAAAGGAAGACCTGCAGTGATATAGCACTTCCACAAACTGCCGTACAACCAAACAGCAGTGCAGCCAATGATGTATTTTTAAAGAGGAATCACTTACAGCAGCTGACTTGCACACAGCAAGATCTCAAATAAAGCAACGTACCGGCATGATGGCACAATGGTTAACAAAGCTACCTCACAGTGTCAGGGACCTGAGTTTCATTCCAGTTTTGTGTGACTGTGTTGGGTTTGCACATTCTCCCTATGTCTGCATGGGTTTCCTCCAGGTGCTCCGGTTTCCTTTCACAATCCAAAGATGTGAAGTTTAGGTGGATTGGCCATGCTAAATTGCCCCTTAGTGTCCTAAAATGTGTGAAGGTTAAATGGGATGAGCCATGGAAAATGCGTGGGATTATGGGAATAGGGCTGGGGAGAGGAGCTGAGTAAGATACACTGTCAGAGAGTCAGTGCAGACTCGATGGGTCAAATAGCCTTTTCTACATTGTGAAGATTCTATGATAATAACCAGATCTGTTTATGTGATGTTGGTTGAGAGATAAACATTGGCTGGTACAGCAGAGAGAGTTTTATGTTTTTCTTCAAGTAGCATCCTGCGACAGAGGGTGGACAAGGTATCGGTTTTTAATATCTTATCTGAGGAACAGCAGTTCTGACAATGCAGCACTTCTTCATATTCCACTACTCTGGAGTGTCAGTTGAGACTTTGTGCTTAGATCTCAAGTGGGATTTGTATCCACAACCATCTGATTCAAGAGGTGAAAAGGACTTAGGTTTTGCATGGAAAAACAGCTGGGAAATGTGCATTATCTCAGTGAAAAGATGAAGAACTCCCAATGGAATAAGATATCAGGGAGCTGCTATCACACTCCCAGAATGTTAAGGAGCTCTTTATTGTTAGGTAGACAAGTTGGCTTATCAGAAATTCTGGTGCATATTCCCGACAAGACTCTAACCAAGGTCGAAGCATTAAATTTTATGAACATTTGCCCCAGGAGATTGGAGAAAAGGAAAGGAAGCACTAAAACATTGTTTTAAATTGTATTTGAGATCTGTGCATATGCCAGCTGAAACCACAAACTCTTTATCCACAGCACATTGACAGGGTGCTTCTGGATTAATTAGTAAAAATCTTAGCCCTCTCTTCTTGCGACTTTTGTTCAAACTGATTCCGACCTCTGCCAAGTTATATTCTCAACCCGAGAAGGATGTTTGCGCGCCTCCCACCACATGAAAGGTCTTAGTTTGACAGAATGAGTGAGCTGTTCAGAAGAGGGAGCTGCACAATATCAATGAGAATGACCTCCAGCCGTGAAGCAGAGGATGAATCAAATGTCAGGCTGCTCATTCTACGAGAATGGCAACAGCAAAATATTGCAGATGATGGAATCTGAAACAAGAACAAAAAATGCTGGAAAATCTCAACAGGTCAGTGCAGGGAAGAGATAGAGAACCTGGAGAATTGGTGCAACGACAAGAATCCCTCCCTTGATGTCAACAAAAACGAGATAGTCTGACTTCAGGAAGTGTAATAGCATCTACATCAACAGGGCAAAGAAGAAATGGTCAACAGCTTCAGGTTTTTAGGTGTCCATATCACCAACAATCTATCCTGATACCCCCATGCTGACACTATAGTTACGAAAGCCCATCAACTTCTCTACTTTCTCAGAGGATGAAGGAAATTCGGCATGTGAGCTATGACTCTCACCAACTTTTATAGATGCACCATAGAAAGCATTCTCTCTGGTTATATCACAGCTTGGAATAGCTCCTATTCTACCCAAGACCACAAGAAACTACAAAGGATCATGAACGAAGCCTAGATCATCACACAAACCAACTTCCCACCCATTGAGGAAGGGGAGGTTGAGAGGAAGGGTTTTTCCAAACCATGAGGTGTCTGGCCAGCATCAATAGGGAGAAACTGCTGCTGCTCATGAAAAGATCAAGAACAAGAGGGCACATATTTAAAATAATTTACAAACTGAACAAAAAAAAAAGGACACGAGGAAAAACCTTTTTGTGCAGTGAGTGGTTCTGGTCTGGAATGTGCGGCGGCTGAGAGATTGTAGGAAACAGCTTCAGATGAACCATTTCAAAAGGGAAATTAGACTTATCTGAAAAAGGAGAATGTGCAGGGTTACAGGGTGAAGGCATGAGGTGAGTTGTTCACTCAAAGAACCAGTGCAAACATGATGGGCCAAATGGCATCCTTTGCTGTTACAATTCTGTGATTTTATCATATTTATTTTGTGACTCTGAGCCAATATTAATCCTTTAAACCAATACCATTAATCTAAGTTTTAAGTTTATGTCTTAGTGTCACAAGTAGGCTTACATTAACATAGCAATGAAATTATTGTGAAGATCCCCTAGTTGCCACATTCCAGTGCCTGTTCCAGTATACTGAAGGAGTATTTAGCATGATCAATGCATCTATCCGCATGTCTTTCGAGACATAGGAAGAAATAGGAGCACTCGGAGCAAACCCGGACAGAGAATGTGCAGACTCCACACAGACAGTGACCCAAGCCGGGAATTGAACCCAGGTCCCTTTGTTATAAGGCAGCAATGCTGACCACTGTACCATTGTGCCTCCTCACTCACAGTTCAGTATTTATGATGGTGAGCAGTTGTTACTTGTCTAGATCAATGGTTCCCAACCCATATGTTGAGGACACCCTCCCCAAGTGAACCTCAAAATAAGATTCAAAATTCATGTAATTAAACTAAAACTAACCTTTGTCTTCCCTCTGTGATCAGCATCTACAAGATCCAACAAATCTCGGGCCTCCAGTGCCAGCTCAGAAAGTGCAACACATGCATGGTTTAGATGTTTTTATGCTGGTCAGGCCCATGGGCTTGACCCCCAGCTCTTGGAGCTGAGGACAAAGGACCCATGTGCCCACATGAAAAGCAGAAACTCAGAACAAGCACAAAAGAAGTAAGAGAGACAGAGAACGGTTAAAGACAAAGAACCCAGTAGGGAAGAGGACAGAGAAAATAAGTGTGCCTCAGAACATTTTTATAGTATTGAGGTGTGCTGTGATATATAAAATGTTGGGACCCATGGCTCTTGATAACTCAGAAAGGTTGACTCAATTGGCTGGACAGCCAGCGTGGATCAGGTTGGTAATACAGGGTTCGATTCCTGTTCCAGTTGGAGTAGATTTGGGACCTACCTCTTTGCTATTCCTGTTGTGGATCTGCCTTTGAGCAGGGGACTGAAGAAGATTTATCACTTCCTCTCCTTTGGATCTGACTGCCATCTTTCCAATCCACTCTATTAATACAAATTTATAGAGAGAGAAACTTATCATGAGAACAGTGCCTGAGGAACAATTAAAGGTTTATCTTTACAATGACTTCCCTCAGCAATGCTAAGACAATTAGGCTTCATTAGGAATAAAAAGATATTTATTGACAAGGAAAAATCTGGTTAAGGAATTGAGCCCATGGCTGCCTTGGGCCAGAGCCCCAGTTCCTACGTGTTCACTACATGGCTGTTCAATGATTCTACATGAGAGAGAGGCCTCCACCCTCTGAGGTGATCGCTGGTTCTTCATTCCCATTGGTCACTCAAACCAGGTGACCCTGTTCTGCTGTGTTGTCTTAAAGATGCAGACACCACCATCACTACAATTACCATCCAGGTTAAAGGCAGGGAGAGGTATAGCAAGGAGCATCAAAGCAAGTTTGGGTTTGAAAAGCCTGAGGTTGTGGCAGGAAGGGGATGTAGGGAGGTCAGGCACTCCCAAGAACCTGATGAAGATTAAAGTCAGATGCAGAACAAATATTTCACGCGGTAAGAGAGACTAAGAATGTTAGTGTTGAGTTGGTAGACCTTAGGGAGAACAAAAGCTGAAAGTTCAACGAGTTAACGATCATATTATCAATAAAAAGATGTTTGAAGCAGTTCCAACAGCAAGAAAGGTTGAACTCAGATTTTCATAGAGTTCTTATAGTAGCGAAAGAGGCCAATCAGCCCATCTGTACCAAGCACATCCTACCCAGGCCCCATTCCCATAACCCCACACATTCACCCCACCAGTCTCTCTGACACTAGGGCCAATTTAGCATGGCCAGTCAATCTAACAGCAAATCTTTGGACTGTGGGAGGAAACCAGAACACCCCAAAGGAAACCCGCACAGACACAGAGAGAACATGCAAACTGCACACAGAACAGTGACCCACACTGGGAATCAAACCGGGATCCCTATGCTCTGAGGCAGCAGTGCTAATCACTATGCCACCTTGACGGATGGAAGCAATTTTGATCCTGCTGCTGGAGCCATTTACATCTTTAAATACTTACAATGGTGAACCTCTGTCAACGCGATCAGCTCTGAGCTGTTTGCAACACTCGGCTTTTTGCAAAGCAGTTACCATGGCAATGTTTCATAAGGCCTCATTCCTGTTTCCATGTTGTCATTTTGCTTCGTGCCTAATGAATGGATCAGTGTAGAGTTTCTGCGTAAAATAATTAATCCCCACCCCTCACCACCCTGCCGCACTTTCCAATATAAGTGTAAAACTGATCACCTGACAGTCTCCTAATTTCCAATTCCACATCTTTCTGGATTCGAACATCTCTTGTGTCTTTTTCTGACTCGTTCACGTGATGATACCAGACCAAACTTTTCTGGTGTACAGTGAACATTCCAAAACCACTTCTGGTTCAAACTGGTTCTGATTTAGTTCATGGACTCTGGCCGTGTGAAAATCTTGTTAACACGCGGGCACCACGTGGCATTGTCAGCAAGCTGGGATTTCTTTTAATTCTAAACTTACACCGTCTGGAATCTCGGCCTGTCTTGTGTTACATCCCTTTATTACTGCGGCTGGATCTGTAACCCTGAGCGCCCTCCAACATTAGCGAAAACACAATTCCTTTGATTCCCAATCCATTCAGGTGGTCCTCACACGTGTGTAACATGTCAGCTCTGCCATGATAGAGGTTTCACAACATACATCAGACAACAACAAGTTGCATTTATATGGCACCTTTGACACAATGAGCAAGGTCCTGCAGTTTCGCTGATCCCAAAAACGTAAAATCCTACCTGAGATCAATGGAGATTTCCATTGCCTGTCCCGTGCCTGCTCCAATCCCTGGGAGGGTGGGGTGGTAAAATTCTGGCCAAAAAGTGCCTTCAGCACTGCACAAGTGCGTAAACATCAAAATTTTGACATTGAACCGCAGAAGGAAATACATGAGAAATAGGTTTTAAAAATGGCATTGAAAGAGTGGAGATAGTCATGAGGTGTGGGCATCGCTGGCTAGCATTTGTTGCCCTGAGGGCATTTAAGAGTCAGCTATATTGTGTGGATCTGGAGTCACATTTAAGAATGGTAGATTTCCTTCCCTAAAGGGCATTAATGAACCAGATGGGTGTTTACAACAATGGTTTCATAGTCATCTTTAGACTTTTAGGGTGGCATAGCGGTTAGCACTGCAGCGTCAGGGACTAGGATTCGATTCCCACTTGAGTCACTGTCTGTGCGGAGTCTTCACATTCTCCCCGTATCTGTGTGGGTTTTCTCCAGGTGCTCCAGTTTCCTCCCACATTCTACAATGCTCCAGCAGAGCAATGCTCCTTCTGCGCGGTAGGGATTCTACAATTCTATGCTTAAGAGAGGAAGGATTGGATACCCTGTTTTTATACTGCACCATCATTCACTTGGAACATTCTCATTGCTGCATTCAACACATTGTCAGCACCTAAACAGAACAGAAATTTAGATGCAAGGCATCGCTGCCTGTTGTGTGCCATTAACCTCTCCCACCGCCCATCGCCAAACCTCTTTACACCTATTCAGCTTCCTGTTCATTCTGCACTGACCTGATTAACAGATGTAAGAGTGACCCCCGGTTCCTGGATTTGCACCCTGCAATAGACTGGAAAAACGAAAGCAGGCAGGAGAATGGAGTTTAAAAGTTTGAAGAGTATTTCTCAATCAGAGATTATTTTGAAAGGTTACTTCTGCCAGTGTTACTTTTAAAGAGTGGAGAGAGTTTGTTTTTATTCATTCTTGGGACATGGGTGTTGCTGGCTGGACCAGCATTTACTGCCTTTCCCTCGTAATGAGTGGCTTGCTAGGCCACTTCAGAGGGCAAATGAGGGTCAACCACATTGTTGTGGCTCTGGAATCATATATAGGCCAGACCAGGTAAGGAGGGCAGATTTCCTTCCTCTAAAGACACTGGTGAACCAGATGGGTTTTTACAGCAATCAACAGTGGTTTCATGATCATCAGTTTCTGGATTTTTTCATTGAATTCAAATTCCACCACCTACTGTGGTGAGATTTGAACCTTTATGCCTAGGGCATTCGCTGAGTTTTGTAGATTAATGGTCTAGCGATAATACCACTCGGCCACTGCTTCCCCACCTGGACAAAGGAAGAGATGGCTGGTATGTTGCTTCACCTGCCCTACTGAGCATGTGGAACCATTGTGCCATCCTGGGGACAATTTGCTTGTGCGAAAGGTGCTAAAAATGTTCCTAATCCATCCTCACATCACTAAAGCTGCTTTCACCCTGAGGCACCTCTGCGCAGTCACTAAGCAGTCGACCTTACTCTCTATGGCAGAAGGAAGTGGACCAGGGAGATTTGTGTGTCTCTGGCGAGTATGGTACTATGAAAAGTAAACTTTATTTGTTAGTCACAAGTGAGGCTTACATGAATAATGCAATGAAGTTGTTGTGAAATTACCCTAGTCGCCACAGTTCAGCGCCTACCAAAAAATCACACAGACACGGACAGAACATGCGAACTCCACACAGACAGTCACTCAAGCCGGGAATCGAACCCGGGTCGCTGGTACTGGGAAACAGCAGCACTAACTACTGTACCACTGTGCCACCCCCATGGTAAGGGAGAAGATTAAGATTATAGAAGATTATCTTTGATAAGGGAGCAGATTGGCAGAAGACAGAGAAAGATCTGTTCAATCTGTTCACTCCACCCTCTTCACAGGAGGAGTTCAACTTAAAGGAGGGTAAAATCTTTCAAAATTGAGTTCAAAGACATGGAAGGACAAAAAACAAAAGGCAGACGTATCCAACTTTACCAAGTTTTCGTGCCTGAAAATGGGCACACACAATCGTAAAATCGAGCCCAATGTCTTCATTCAGTTATCATCCTTTAGCACATCAAAATGAAAAGATCATCTCTAATTGGTTAGCCCTTATTGAGCATTTGGCATTGTTCATTAACAATGACTCAATCTGCACGCGAATGCTTTTCTGGGAGATTTTATTCCAATTCAATCACTGGGAACAATTTCCGGGTCACAGTTTCCTGGTCATGGGTGAATCCATCGTACAGCAAGCTGGGGATTGGAGGAAACTCGGGATCACAGCAACTTGTTTTCCTAAATCTTTGAACCTGAACAGAATGGTTGACTGGAACTGAACCTGAGGTCACAATATATAAATCCTTCATGAGATCCATTTACAGTGGTTTTGGATATCATATTTCTCGATTGTAACAAAGTAAAATACCCCTGTGACTTAAGTCTCATGAGTGTGGGTGAGTGTGTGTGTGTGTGTATGTATGTGTGTGTATGTGTGTGTGTGCATGAGAGAAAGAGCGTGCGCGTGTGTGTGTGTGTGTGTGTGTATAGGTGGGTGTGTGCATGTGTGTGTGTGTAGGAGAGTGTGTGTGTATATAGGTGTGTATGTGTGTGTGTAGGGGTGTGTGTGTGTGTAGGGGTGTGGTGTGTGTGTGTGTGTGTGTGTGTGTGTGTAGGGGTGTGTGTGTGTAGGGGTGTGAGTGTGTGTAGGGGTGTGAGGTTTGGGGAATAAGGGAATGTTTCCCACTGCAGGGCCATCTGTAAACCACACCATGGCCAGAATTTTCCAGCTCTTCACACCAGTGGGATTCTCTCGTCCCGCTGCAGTCAAATAAGATTTGGCTGAATTCTCCATCCTTGTTTGCGGTGGCAGTAGGGCGTGAATAGTCCGAGAATTCCCGCCCACCTCTTCCAGCCCCAAGTTCATGAATTATGCACCAGTGGCGGGTCATTTCAGGATGTCAAAATTGAAAATGTGTCCAACGTCACTGACCCACCTTTGAAGAATAAGGATGGACCACCTGGAAAAGAGACAGATCTCAAGGAACATTCTGAGAGAGGAAGGTGGACTCTCTAGACCATGAATCGGAGGGAGAGCAGACTCCCCCATTCCCCTTTACTGATCTCAGGCAGAGTGACAGCGGATTCCCCTCCCCCCCCCTTCACTGATCTCAGGAAAAGTGGCAGTGGAGCCCCCTTCCATCCTTCCATTGATCTCAGGCAGAGTGGCAGTGGACATCCCAGCCCCCACCGATCTCGAGCAAAGAGCTGTCAAATCCTACCTTCTCACTAACTGGAGTGCCCAAATCGGACTTCTATGGGGCATGCCTGTTTTGCGCCAATTCTGGATGGGCGAACGTGCTGGTAAAGGGGGAAGTGCTGATAAGGTTGGGCATGCAGCCCATTAAGTCAATTTAAATGCATGCAGGCGTCACACCCCTTTTGGGTGCTGTCCCGATCATGGCCATTTTCAAGCTTTGATAAAGGGATAACCAGCGCGGAGGCGGGCAAGGATCGCGCAACTCGCCTCAGCCCAACTTTATCAATTTTTTGCACTCGAAAATGGGCGCAACATGATGGTAAAATCAAGCCCAATGTCTTCATTCATTTGTATTCCGTCAAAATGAAGAGACTTTGACTCATCTCAAATTGGTTAGCCCTTATTGAACATATGGCAATATCTATTGATAATGACTCAATCCATATTCGAATGCTTTTCTGGGAAATTTTCTTCCAATTCAACTCAATGGAAACAGTTTCCTGGTCATGGGCGAGTCCATTGCACAGCAAGCTGAGTATTGGAGGAAACTTGGGCTCACAGCGACTTGTTTTCCTAAATCTTTGAACGCGAACAGAACACTTGACTGGAACTGAACCTGAGGTCACAATATATAAATCAGTCGGTCCCAGTCTTCAGTGCAATCAGTTTTGGTGAATCCAGATTCTGGATGCTCGTGAGAAATCGCAAACCAAGAATGCTGAGTCTCCTCGGATGACCCGCAAAGTTAGATCTCACGGAAAAATACAATGAGACAGCAGTGATTTCCATATGGACCGTGGAGTTGTAATGCAGCTTGAATCATCACCACCAGGCGAGTTGAAGAGGGAATAGAGACTGCTTCCATAACCCCGTGCTGACACGTCATTCCAAAGTATAGCATTATAAGTAAAACTTGGAAGAATTGACCACAGTGTAGTCAAGCTGCTGCAAAGTCAAAGGTCACTTTAAAAAAAAATAGCTCTCATACCCTGGAGACAGATTTGGATCTGTTCTTTTGAACTTCTCTTTGGTTTTCGACATCATCTTTAAGGATAATTTATTCCAGAATTGTGCAACCAAAAACGGTACAGAGATGTGAATTAGTAACGACTGCTGCTGAAAGGAAAGGGCGGAGATTAAGCCAGACATTTCTACATTAATCGAGCCTTGGTCTCACATGATGAAGGGGCAATGCTCCAAAAGCTTGTGCTACCAAATAAACCTGTTGGACTTTAACCTGGTGCTGTGAGACTTCTTACTGTGCCTACCCCAGTCCAATGCCGGCAATTCCACAAGATCCTGGTATTGGCTGCTTTCCAGAGAGGGGAATGCCAAGAATCTACTGCTGTGCAATACTGAGGGAGTGCTGCACTGCCAAAGGCGCCATCTTTCAAATGAGGTGTTAAACCATCAGCCCTTCTGGATGGATGTAAAAGATCCTGTGGCACAATTCGAAGAAGAGCAAGGGAGTTCTTCCCATTGTCCTGATGAATAATTATCCCTCATCCAACACCACTAGGGAAAAAAGGATCATCTATTCATTAGTATGTTACTGTGTGCGCATTGACTACTATATTGCAAGGCAGTACAGTGGCACAGTGGTTAGCACTGCTGCCTCACAGCTCCAGGGACCTGAGTTTGATTCCCAACTTGTATGCTGTCTGCGTGGAGTTTGCATGTTTTTCCTGTATCTCCGTGGGTTTCCTCTGGGTGCTCTGGTTTCCTCCTAGGGTCCAAAGACATGGGTTAGATGCATTGGCCATGCTAAATTGCCTCTCAGTGTCTTGGGATGCATAGATCAAGGATTAGCAAGGTAAATACGTGGAGTCACAGAGATAAGGCCTAGGTGAGATTGTTGTTGTGTGGATTCGATGGACCGAAAGGCCTTCTTCTGCACTGTAGGGATTCAATGATTTCTCTACTGGTCTGCATTACAATAATGTCTGAACTTCAAAGTATGTTATCAGCTGTACAATATCTGGAGGTTATGAATGTTGCTGTACAAATGTAGGTCTTTGTTTCCATGAGGAATTTGCCTGCATGCTACATGCAACAATAATTAAGGTGTGGCAGATTTAGAACATAGACGAGGAGAAATTGCATGGGATTTCCTGCTAGCGCTCACTCCGAAGCCGGAAAATCCCACTCAAGATCAACGGACCTATGCATGGTCCACCCTCCCACCTCCAACATGAGAAAAATTTGGTGATTACTTCTCTCAATAGCTGTGAGTCTGTGGAATTCGTTATCCCAGAGTGCAGTAGATGCCAGTACATTGAATAAATTTAAGGAGGAGGTGGATAGGTTTTTAATTAGTAAGGATTTAAAGGACTATGGTGAATGGGCAAGCTGGTGGAGTTGAGGCTGAGGACAAATTAGTTACGATCATATTGAATGATGGAGCAGATCGATGGGCTGAATTACCAACTCCAGCTCCTGGTCCTTAAGATGCTTATTGACGTTACTGAGGAATTTTCAACCTTTATCTACATCTCCCTCCACATTTTGAGGTCAGTGTTTCTGTAATGGAACTTTACAGCACCAGCCAGCCTCTCTCTGGTACATTACCATTCCTCATATCTAGAGAATTGGGGGAGGTGATGGCCCAGTAGTATTACAACGAAACTATACATCCAGAAATATTCTGGTGACCCAGGTTCGAGTCCCGCCTCGGCAGATGGTGGAATTTGAATCCAATAAAAAATATCTGGAATTAAGAATCTACTGATGACTTGAAACCATTGTTGACTGTCGGAAAAATCCATCTGGTTCACTGAAGGAAATCTGCCATCCTTACCTGGTTTGACCTATATGTGATTCCAGAGCCACAATAATGTGGCTGACTCTCAATTTCCTCTGAGGACAACTAGGGATGGGCAATAAATACTGGCCAGCCAATGATACCCATGTCCCAGCACGTTTGGAAGATCTCACAGCTCAGTCCAATTTGTGTCGTATATGACAGCCATATAACTACGCTTGCCAGGGAAGGAATCGTGTGATACTTCACACAATTTCTATGAACTGTGACAACTTCATTGAGGCCCATGAGGTTGGCCTCTTGGAGTATGAGCTCCCTGATTGAAGTAATGATGGCCTGCCCAATCAGGAAGCCTCACCCGTATATAAAAATGGGAGTGTCAGGACCTCTAGCATTCCTGATTCTGACTCTGTACCTGAAGCAACTCTTAGGAGTGGAATAGAGTTTGTAAAAAAAGGACATCTTGTGAAGGAGCACTGACCTCAGAGGAATTATTTAATTAATGGTTTAGCCTTTTGATTGAAAAACACAGTTTCCAGGTTGGGTTTGCAACACAATTTACACGAGGGCATTAAAAAACTTGCAGAGTGGACAAATAATTGGCCGATAAAGTTTACCACATAATTGTAAAGATGTAGATTTTGGCCGAAAGAACGGGGGGGTCACTTATGACATGGAATCCGAGGTGGGGCGGAAGAACTAGGGATCTCAAAGCACAAATACACCAATCAATACACTGGGATCTTAAAACTTATTTCGAAGAATCTCTGCAATAAAAAATTGTGACATCACCTTTAACTTAAGTCTGCAAGCGATTTAACACATGACACTCATGGTCACTAGTTGTCTTCAATGTAGGTAGTCCTTGAGTTTATGATGCTTGAGTTACAACAAATGGCACTGACAATGTTCATAAATTAACTCTTCATTTCAACTTTACAACATTTGTTACAACTTTACAATGTCATACCAGCACGTTCACACATGCACATCCAACATTCTGCATTAGCTCATCAGCATGACTAGACAGGTTGAACTGTCTTTATTAGCTTTATTAGGAAGAGAATGTTTTGCCCTGGTACTTTTTTTTCCTACAACCATCACGATTTTAATGCATTTAAAGTTTACTTATTAGCATTACAGGTAAGCTTACGTTAACACTGCAATGAAGTTACTGTGAAAATCCGCTAGCCATAGAATCGCCCTACAGTACAGAAGGAGACCATTCGGCCCATTGAGTTTCTACCAACCACAATTCCACCCAAGCTCTGTCCCTGAAACCCCACATGCTTACCTTGCTAATCCCCCAACACTAAGTCAATTTAGCATGGCCAACCAACCAAACCTGCATACCTTAGTCACCATACACCGGTGCCTGTTCAGGAACACTGAGGGAGAATTTAGTGTGGCCAGTGCATTTAACCAGCACATTTTTCAGAGTCTGGGAGGAAACTGGAGCAGACACAGGGTCAGAACATACAGATTCCGCATAGACAGCATAGTAGCACAGTGATTAGCACTGTCGCTTCACAGCTCCAGGAACTTGGGTTCAATTTCCGGCTTGGGTCACTGCCCAATGGAGTTGCACATTCTCCTCGTGTCTGCGTGAGTTTCCTCCAGATGCTCCGGTTTCCTCCCACAATCCAAAGATGTGCAGGTTAGGATGATTGGCTATGCTAAAATTGCCCATTAGTGTTGTAAGATGCGTAGGTTAGAGGGATTAGTGGATAAATGAGTAGGGATAGGGAATAAGGCCTGGGTGGGATTGTAGTCAGTACAGACTTGATGGGCCAGGTGGCCTCTTTCTGCACTATTGGGTTTCTCTGATTCTATGACATGACCCAAGCCGGGAATTGAACCCGGGTTCCTGGCGCTGTGAAGCAGCAGTGCTAACCATTGTGCCACTGTGTTTTTACACTTATGTTGTAGAAAAAATGTGCTCAAAGTCACAGATATTTAAGGTTAAAGAAGAGATTAATGGTAGTCAATGACTTCATTATATCCCATAGATTAACCAAGGAACTTGTGCTCAGGCATGCAGATATCGCCGGCCACCTCGGCAACTTGACAGGGCAAAAGTTAAGAGCATTTTACACTGTCAGGTTCCCCAGGAGTGATTCCCAGCTCTGGTTCTGGAGACACCCCCATTTATACCACTGGGAAAATCGGTTCCAACTGATACATTTTGACTTACACCGTGGTTTTCAGGAACCAGTCATATTGTAAGTCAAAGGATTACCTGTAGTTTAATACTTGCACACTCTCAACAGAACTCAGAATGAAAATAAATGCTGGCATGTTGAAATAATCCCTTGTTTAATTAGTTCAAGTGCAGAGTTGCAACAGGGACTGGGATTAAACTGCAATGACTTCAGACCTTTGAGGTTTGCCTATTGGAGTATGAACTCTCTAATTAAGGATCCAATTGATGGGACAATCAGGAGTCTTTGCCCTGTATTTAACTGGGAGTTTCAGTTTCTCTGACCTCCCTAGGGATGGATTGCTGATTGCTAGCAGTCTGTGCCCTGCTGTTAGAGTTTGTAAATGAAAGAATTTTGGGAAAGGGACTTCTGCCTGTGTGACCTTATTACAGAAACGTATGTAAAAGGTCACAGTTTGAAAAGCATGTGAGAAGAGAAAATCAAAGAATATTAATGTCGTTTCCTGAATTGATTAAACTTTAGGTGTGGGTTCTGAAAGTGATAGGGAGTAATGTAATGGAGAATTCTGGAATAGATTAAAGGTTCTGTGGAACCTTGAGTTATCAAAGATCCTGTACAATCTTGACTAATATCTATTTCTGTCAATGCTGGAAAAGCAAGTTTTAAAGGCTTTTGGGTATCAGTGGCACAATGGTTGATACTGCTGCCTTACAGCACCAGGGACTGAATTCGATTCGCAGTTTGGGTCACTGACTGTGTGGAGTCTGCATGTTCCCTCTCTGTGTATGTGTGGTTCCTCCAGGCACTCTGGTTTCCTCCCACGGTCTGAAAGATGTGCAGGTTAGGTGCATTTACCCTAACAAATGCCATTTTGGGGCAACTAGGGGAACTTCACAATAGCTTAATTGCAGTGTTAATGTAAGCCTTACTCATGACTAATAAATAAACTTTAAAAACTTTACTTTTCTACTTAAAGCAATGTAACCTTTGCAGAAGTATTTGGCAAACCTTTTATTTATCAAGTATGTACTGGGATGATGTAATTTATGTTAAACCACATCATCTTCAAATCATTTACACATGTTCCCCATCTCTACCCTTGTAAGTTAATGATAGCTTAACAGAAAATTTAGACTATGGTCTATAGAATCATGTAGCACTGAAAGAGGCCATTCAGCCTACTCTTTCTATACTGGCTACTTGAAAGAGTGATGCAATTAGTCTCACTCCAGGACTCTGTACAATTTCCCTTTCTGGTATTTATTCAATTCCACTTTAAAAAATCACCAGTGAATCTGCTTCCTTCAGGCAGGATATTTCAGATTCTCACTTCTAGATATGCCACTTATTTTTAACATCTCAACTATGAAACAGACACGAAGATTTTATTGGATTAGTCTTAGTTTATTTATTGGTTTATTTATTAGTGTCACAAATAGTCTTAGGTTAACAGTTCAATGAAGTTATTGTGGAAATCCCCCAGTCACCACACTCTGGCGCCTGATTGGATACACTGAGGGAGAATTTAACATGGGCAATGCACTTCACAGCATGTCTTTTGGACTGTGGGAGGAAACCGGAGCACCCGGAGAAAACCCATGCAGACACAGGGAAAATGTGCAGACTCTGCACGGACAATGACTAAGCCAGGAATTGAACCCAGGTCTCTGGCACTGTGAGGCAACAGTGCTAACCACTGTGCCACTGTTTATAGTCATATCATCATAGAATCATTGAATTCTGCAGTACAGTGCCATTTGGCCATCAAATCTGCACCAAACATAATTCCACCCAGGCCCCATCCCCACAA
This sequence comes from Sphyrna mokarran, assembly GCA_024679065.1. Taxonomy (NCBI): domain Eukaryota; kingdom Metazoa; phylum Chordata; class Chondrichthyes; order Carcharhiniformes; family Carcharhinidae; genus Sphyrna; species Sphyrna mokarran. Next base: position 8,251,298 of record JAGIQG010000027.1, on the reverse strand, counting down.
CCCCAAGCATTTACACTAACTAGTCCCCCTGACTCCAAGGGGCAACTTAGCATAGCCAATCTACCTAACCTGCACATCTTTGGCTGTAGGAGGAAACTGGTGCACCAGGAGGAAACCCTCAAAGATATGGGGAGAAAGTACAAACTCCACACAGACAGTGACCCAAGCCAGGAATTGAACTTGCATCCCAGCCACTGTGACGCAGCAATGCTAACCACTGTGCCACTACTAAAATGTAAAAGAGAAGCTCGTATTAATCATATACAACAAAAGCAAATGTTTAACGTACTGTAGATGAGGCCATTCAGCCCACCAAACATGTGCCAACTCTTCAGTTGGAATTATCAACTCCAATTCAATTCACCTCCTATCTTCTTTCGACTGGAACTAGAGTTACTTTGATATTGATTCAGATAAGGGGCAGGAAATTGAGAGAGGATTGAGGGACAGCTTTTTTCACCCAGAGGGTGATGGGGATCTGGAATCCACTGCCTGAAAGATTGGTAGATGGAGAAACCCTCACAACATTTGAGCAGTATTTAGATGAGCACTTGAAATGCTATAGCATACAAAACTACAGACCAAGTGCTGGAATGTGGGATTAAAATAGGCAGGTGTTTGATGGCCAATGCAGGCATGATGGGCCACAGGGCCTTTTCCTGTGCTGCAAAACTCTACACTTCTATCGTGTGAGACTATAACCCGTCAGACTTCTGCTCAAGTATCCAGTACTCCATTGTCTGATTTCTGCCCATTTCCTTACCAACCTTAACTTACCAGGGGTCAGAACAGAACAATCCACCTTGGGAACTTCCAGTCTTTTTCATCCTAAATTGATTCCTTACATAGAAAATAAAAACAAGAACAGGCCAATCTGCCCTTCAAGCCTGCCTTTCTTTTTGATCATTGCTATCATCAAATTCAATATCCTGAGCCTGCCTTTCTCCCCCATATCCCTTGATTCCTTTAGCTCCAAGAGCTATGTCTAATTTTCTTGATTTGATTTGATTTATTGTTTTCGCATGTACTGGTATACAATGAAAAGTATTGTTTATTGCACGCTATACAGACAAAGCATACTGCTCATAGAGAAGGAAACAAGAGAGTACAGAATGTAGTGTTACAGTCATAGCTAGAGTGAAGAGAAAGATCAGCTTAATACAAGATAAGTCCATTCAAAAGTCTGATGACAGCAGGGAAGAAGCTGTTCTTGAGTCAGTTGATGTGTGACCTCAGACTTTTGTATCTTCTTTCTGACAGAAAAAAGTGGAAGAGAGAATGTCCAGGGTGCATACAGTCCTTGATTATGCTGGTTGCTTTGCTGAGGCAATGGGAAGTACAGACAGAGTCAGTGAAGGGGGTGCTGATTTGATGGATTGGGCTACATTCATAATTTCTTCTTGAAATGCCACAATGTTTTGGCCTCAACTACATTCCATGTAGTGAGTTCCACAGATTCACCACTGGCTGAAGAAATTTCCCCTCATCTCACTCCTTAAAGGTTTATCCGTAATGCTCAAACTATAACTCACCTCCATCCCCCTAGTTTTGGACTCCTCCAACATTGGGAACATTCTTTCTGAATCTACCCTGTCTAATCCTTTAGAATTTTATAACTTTCTAGGAGATCCTCTCTCACTCTTATAAACTCCAATGACTATAACTGCTTAGTATTTCCTCATATGACAGGAATCAGGCTGGTAAACCATTGCTGCACTCCCTCTATAACAAGAACACCCTTCCTCAAATAAGGAACACCAAAACTTCACACAAAACTCCAGGCGTGGCCTCACCAAGACTCTCTACAATTGCAGTAAAACATCTCTATCCCTACTCTCAAATCCCCTTGCTATGAAGACCATTTTCTACAGGAAAAAGCAATAACTGTTCTGTGATGGTTGAAAGCCAGCACAAAGCAGTTTTGTTTCACACCAGCAATGGGTTTGGAGTGTTAATCTATAAACTTTGTTTGTTTCCTTCTTTGGTTCCAACTCTCTTCATTTACATTGTGACTTTTATTGCCTCAGGAAAAGCAAAAGCAATTCACAGCCAATCAGGTGTAGTCACTATGAACAATGCAAGAATCAGAACAACCAATTTACGCACAGCAAGCAAAGTGTGCAAACTCACAGAATTGGTCATTGAGTCATTGAAAGGAGTTTGCAACGCTTGGCATTCTGGATCAGATGGTGTCTGACACTCACCCATAATTCACCAACAAGCACTTCATCCATTTCCCTGAGAACTACAGATCCTTTTCCTCACCAGTTCCCCAACTAATCTCCAATCTAACAGCAAGGACAAAAAGGAATGTCTGTACCATTAAAACCTTCTTGAAGAAGAATGAGGATTTCCCATTGACACTTTTCACACAGTGTGGATTGCTATCACATGAACTTCCAATGAGCCAGAAGTGTTGTATTCACCTTCCCTTGCTGCCCAAGAAAGTAATCTAAGGGTCACAGTCCTGAACTAGCAGGAGATTTGGGACTGAGAATGGTAGTACAGAAAAGAACAAGCTTCCAGTTACAATAAGAGGCCTATATCGGAAATCTGCCCATGCTAAATGAAGGAGACAAAGCTTGGATAAGAGACTAAAGCAGAGAAGATGCCATCTTCAGTGGTTAGCACTGCTGCCTCACAGCGCCAGGGATCTGGTATTGGTTCTGGCCTTGGGTCTCAGTCTGTGTGGAGTTTGCACATTCTCCCCATGTCTGCATGGGTTTTCTCCGGGTGCTCCGGTTTCCTCCCACACTTCAATAATGTGTGAATTAGGAATTTGACCATGCTAAATTGCCTCTTACTGTCAGTGAGATTAGCAGAGTAAATATGTGGGGTAACAGGAATAGAGCCTGGGTGAGATTGTTGTCAGTGCAGATTTGATGGACTGAATGGCCTTCTTCTGCACAGTAGGGATTCTATTCTATTCTATTCTGTATTCAGAAGGGATGATGATCAACAATGATCTTTCTTAATACATGTCCCAAATAGCATAATAAGAAGATACAGGAGAAATCCTCTCCTCATTCCTCAAGGATATCCCCCATCATACATTTAAGTGAACCAGATGTGGAGAGTCAAACTGACAATGCACCAGATGTGTGAAAGATCGACTAAGTCAAAATAAAGATGTCCGAGAGGAGACTGCTGGTCTCCTTGGCCTTCCAAGGACACAACCAAGCAGAGTGGTGAAACCTCCTGTCTGATTGGAGCTTTAAACACAGAAACCTAACAGGAGCTGGAGTAGTATGTAAGAATAAAAATGAAATTTATTTGTACAGAGGCTTGAGGGATAGCAATATAGTATTGAGATGTTCAGGGATGAAAGGGTTAATGTGTGGGGAACAGTATCACCCACATGACGATGTAAGAGGGAGTTATCTGACTAAGGTTGTAGTGAAAGAAAGCTTATGATCAAGATTGAGTAATATCATTATTGAGTATATCTGTAAATAATCACATTCATCCAATAAACCAGTTACTGTTCAGACATATCTAGAACTCTGAAACTATTCCCTTGGTACCTTCAAGAAATGTATTTATATCATGCTTCTTATAAGGGGCATGTTTAAATTCAGCTCTGTTTTACAGGGTGCCAATTTGTCTGAGCACCAGGCATCTCATATGTTGAGAATACAGGCTGATAATTGATTTATTATCATTATTGGGGATGTGTTTGTTTTGAGTTAATGCATTTTTGTTTACTTGGTTTGTCCTCTAGGGTTTCAGAGTGGGATTTTGGCTAGGTTGTTTGACAGAGATAGTCATTTGCTTTAAGGGAGGAGCTATGCTTACAGGGAAAAGTTGCTGCCAGGTTCTAAAAGAAGCAAGAGATGTTTCTCTGTGGAGGCTACTGTTTCAGGGCCTGGTAGGAGAAATTGGTCTCTCTCTTGTCTCTCTCTCTTGCTCCAGAAATGTTCTGGAGGCTCAAGGATTGGCACCTAAGTCCAAGCATGTAAGCCTGTGTGTTGCTAACTGATTTTGAAGAGGAGTTTAGGTCTATAAGAAGAACATTGCTTGAATTCGAACTAATAGAAAAGGAATTGCATCCTGTCATGTTTAAGTATTTCAATTGGTAAAAGTTAAGCTAATTAATTTGTTATAATTAAACTTATTATTAAATAAAGTTTGTTTTGTTCAAAGCTTCTTAGTGTATCAATAGAATCACACCTAGAGTGAAACAACTTCTCTTCACATTAATGTCAAAATAGCAAATAGTTGGGATCAAATCCAGATTCATAATATACCTTGGGATTTCTGGTTTCATATTCTAATATCATTCACAGCTAATATAGAACACTTCTCTGATTTATTGCTGTTGGGATCCATCATGTGCACCTGGCAAATCAGTTGGGACCTTTGGTTTAGTCATGTACCTGAACAGTGGCATTATCGTTTTGTTTCGGTATTGGAACATCAACCCAGTTGTTGTGTTCGTGTCTCTGGGACTGAGATTTGAACCCACCACCTTCCGACTCAGAAATGAATCCATTGACGCCATCAAATAATTGTCTCACGACTGGGCAAAACTATCTCCTGTGAATGCCTCATTCAGCCAATCAGATGTTAAGAGTGGAAAACTGTTGCTGGGATCAAGCTGATCTAATCACCAATCAGTGCATTTGTTAGTAGCCACTGACTCTCATTCATTTTCAACTAATTCACACATTTGGCAGGTCGGTAAGGGTTAATAGTAACACTCACTTGGATCTTCAGTGAGATCACTGCTCTGCTTTTGAAGCCACACAGTTTCTTGATCTTATCTGGAATATCTCAGTGTCTGGATTTCAATTCCGCCAGCCGCTACAAGCAGACTAACAACAGCATTCAGATAACAGAAGGTCCAGCGTTCCCCATTGGGAAATCACATTCAAAATAGAATTTCCCCTGTAATTAATCAATGAGGCATTCCTGCACAGTTGTAAAATGAAAAATGTTAATAAGGCACTCGGAGCTCAACAAATTCCCTTGTAACTTTAGTCAAAAGTGAAGCATTGACTGCTTGTAATCAGCCAACACATGTCGTTATAGCAAAACCATTCAACCTGATGTGTGAACAGACATCAAGAGATCACAGGTATAGGTTGAGAGGCTGTAGATTTAAAACTGAGATGAGGAGGAATGAGGAACTGTGAGGATTTTCACAGTAGCTTTATTGCAGTGTTAATGTAAGCCAACTTGTGACTAATAAATAAATAAACTTTAACTACTTCTCGAATTTGTGGAGCTTGCTGCCCCATTGTGCAGTTTGAATCATTGAATAGTTTCAAGAAGCGGATAGACATATTTCTAATAAAAAATGGACAAGTGAATATGGGGAACAGATGGAAAGGTAGACTTGAGGCCAGGGAGAGTTCAGCCTACTTCTGCTCCTAATTCCTATGTTGCTATGTAATAGCAAACCCTGTCAATGGATGGTGAGTCAGTCAGTATCTGAAACAGAAACTCATAGAGGAGTACAGAGGCCATTCGGCCCACTAAAAAGGCACTAATTGATATCATTCATGATGATAAGGATACAGGAGTAGAAATGACAAATATTCTGCATGGATGCTAAAGGAAGATATTTGATATTTTGCAAACAGTAGGCATTTCTGAAATGCTTTAACAGTGGACTGTTTGTAGGTTAAAGACTTATTTCTCTCCGTGACGCAAGCATCTCATATCCACTGGTAGACCCAATCGCCAGGTTTGTCTTTCTTGCCCACCTTCTTATTCTGCAAAGAGCTCTCCTGCTTTCTAAATTCTGGCTCTACACCAACCCTCCTACATGTGGCTGTCCACCTCTCGAGTAACAAAGCAGTGATTAGGATTGTCTCCTTTCTCATCATAGCCCCCTACTTCATCATAACCAGCCATATTCAGAGCAGTTTTGTACCAATCTAAAACTTTCTTCCAGCCTTGAGTCCTGTCAGGGCTCAGATTGGTGCCAGTTCCCAAAGGCTGGAGCTATAAGGATCACAAACAGACCACCTCCTTCTGTTGGAAAGTAGTTAAAACTACTCCTGTGATCAGTATTCTCCACAATGACAATAATAACTCCAGGACTCAGCTGTAAAAGAATACGCTTTTTTGCACAAAATGAGGTAAAACAAAACCAGAAGACTGTGGTGAACACAAACAGGCCCCATTTGGCACAATACAACAATTGACCCACTCAAGGGCCTGCTTTATACAGGGTTCGGTATAAGAGTTCTACCTGGTAAGGTATTTATCAATCACCGGGAAGCTTGTATTCTATGATTCTCACAAGAAAGTCAGTAAGTGATTCCCATTCAATTCCTGGGATTTATCACAGTGGCATCTGATAGGTTTCCACAACCACAGAAATCTTAGACCAAGGCTGTCAATTGCTTCCAGTTCCCACAGAAGGCAGTACGTTTGAGAAAGGTAGGCTGATAATAATCAGACTGTGGAAATGGGAGGGACATATAGCAGGCAGTGGAGTCACTATCACTCACTCTATCCTGTCACCCACATTCAAAATGACCTTCCCTCTCCTCTTCCAATCTCAGCCTTCAAAACACCTTTACTCAGATGTTTTCCTGCCACGTGATGCAATGGAAAGTAAGCATGTTGGACACAACCTATTCTCAGAGAGATGACAGTTTTAAAAGATATGTTGTTTTTTTGTGTTTGGTATTTAGATGTTCCAATGGTTTTGACCGTCACCGACAGGAATGGCTGGACTATCACTGCATGGAAGAGGTACAGTAAACATTACCTCAGTCTTGATCCCATTAGACTCAGGGCTCCTTTACATTCCCACCTTCCAGGTTGTCTGGTCTACTATATTTTGATGGTGGTTCTAAATCATAATTTCCTCGGACAACAATTTCAAAACTTTTGACATAATTTTAACTGCAGATTCAAACAGCTGAAGCCTATTGCGTGCTCCTTGAGAGATCTCTTCAATTCATCCCCATAGCCTGATAAATGTTTCCCTTTAATGTATATATCCAATTACTGTTTGAAAACTACCTTAGCTTTTATTAGTAGGGGGATTGAATTTCGGAGCCGCAACGTCATGTTGCAACTGTACAAAACTCTAGTGCGGCCGCACTTGGAGTATTGTGTACAGTTCTGGTCCCCACATTATGAGAAAGATGTGGAGGCATTGGAGAGGGTACAGAGGAGGTTTACCAGGATGTTGCCTGGTATGGAGGGCAGGTCTTATGAAGAGAGGCTGAGGGATTTGAGGTTGTTTTCGTTAGAAAGAAGGCGGCTAAGAGGAGACCTTATTGAAACATATAAGATGATTAGAGGTTTAGATAGGGTGGACAGTAATAGCCTTTTTCCTAGGATGGAGAAAGCTGGCACGAGGGGACATAGCTTTAAATTAAGGGGTGGTAGTTATAGGATGGATGTCGGAGGTAGGTTCTTTACCCAGAGGGTGGTAAGGGTATGGAATGCCCTGCCTGCTGCAGTTGTAGATGCGCCAAGTTTGGGGGCGTTTACGAGGTTAGTAGATAAGTTTATGGATGAAAAGGGAATGGTTTAGTTTGGAGGGTCATTGCTTTTTCTTAATTGGTCAGCACAACATCGAAGGCCGAAGGGCCTGTTCTGCGCTGTAATGTTCTATGTTCTATGTTCTATGAATCTGTATCACTCATACTATTTCCACCTTTTGTTCTGTCTATCCCAACATTAAATATTTTTGAAAATAAAGCACCCAAATGCCTCTGGGATAGAGAATCATAGAATTCCTACAGTGTAGAAGCAGGCCATTTAGCCCATTGAGTTTGCACAAATCTCTGACGTAGTATCTTACCCAGGCCCTGTCCCCTGCCTTATCTCCTTAACCACACACACTTTCCATCTAAACTATACATCTTGGATCACTAAAAGGCAATTTAGCATGGCCAATCCAACTAACCTGCACATCTTGGACTGTTGGAAGAAACTGTAGCACCCGGAGGAAACCCACGCAAACATAAGGAGAATGTGCAAACTCCACACATCACCCAAGCCAGAATTGAACCCGGTCCTTGGCATGTGAGGCAGCTGTGTGAATCCCTAGATGGCAGCATGGTCAGCACTGTTGCCTCACAGTGCCAGGGATACAGGTTCAATTCCTGGTGTAAGTCACTGTCTGTGTGGAATTTAGACATACTCCCTGTGTTGGCTTGTGTTTCCTACAAGTGTTCTGGATTCCTCCCGCAGTTTGAAGATGTGCAGGTTACATTCATTGGCCATGGTAAATTGCCCTTAGATTAGCGGGTAAATATGTGGGGTTATGGAGATAGGACCTAGGTGGGATTGGTGTTGGTGCAGACTTGATGGGCTGAATAGCCTCCTTTTGCACTGCAGGGATTTTAGATAGAAGATCAACTGTGCTCCTTTTGAATGGTGGGTTAGGCTTCAGGGGCCAAATGGCCAACTCCTGCTCCCAGTTTGTGTGTTTTTATGAATTCTACAGTGAACATTTGGAGTGGCAACTTTACAGGGCACAGACAGCTTATTTCCAAATCTAGGCTAAAACCCTCTTTCTTGGAGGTGTAGCCATCTCACAAATATTGTTTAACCTGTCCATTTATTTTCCTCCGCTGTTCCCTTCAGGGAAATCATAAAGCAACTGCCAAGCCGCTGGGGCTGTGAATGATAGAGCCTGCATGTTTCTACCCCAAAACATTTAGTGGAAGATTTTTTACAATTTTGCAGAAAGCAACACCCAATGGGAATCAGAATTGGGAGATTGCAATCCTCTTCCCTACTCCTCCATCCCCACTACTTCACAACTTTAGCAGGCACAGTTCCCCGTACGGAGCACAGAAATAAGAAAGCTCTCCTTAGCACTGGAGTGCTCAATGCCATCACTGCCATCCTACTGGAACCTGTGACAATCTCTTGCTGGGGATAGGTACTGGTCTTTGGTATCTGGGGCCTGTGTTCAAATGCAGCCCAAACTGAAAGGTACAAAAAGTATCTCTGTTTGCTGTCTTTGTGGAATTAAATTAGTTGCTTAAACTTATCTCTGACTGCATTTCTTGTAATATATATTTAAGGGATAGCATCATCTCATCATGAGAAGAGAAGTTGTCATTTGATCCAGCCTCAGTTTCACTTTGGCTTGTGAGCAGAACGCAGCACACACAGCTCTTCTGCTGATTGATTTGAGCTCTCTACCAATATATATCTGTTCTCATATGCCTAGTTTAAATAAATGAACCTACAACATGCTTACCCTATCCCTGATGGTACCTCTATACTTTGATAAAAATACAACATACGTTCAACATAGGTCAAACAACAAGTTAAGTATAGGTACGACCATAGAAGGAGGCCATTCAGCCCATCGAGTCTGCACTGACCACAATCCCACCCATGCCCAATCCCCATGCATGGGAGCTCCATGCATTTATCCTTGCTAGCCCCCCGATACTGAGGATAATTTGGCATTGCAAACCTGCACATCTTTAGAGTCTGGGAGGAAACTGGAGCATCCAGAGGAAATCCACACATACAAGGGGAGAATGTGAAAACTCCGCACAGACAGTGATCCAAGCAAGGATTCGAACCCAGGTCCCTAGCACTGTGTGTCTGCTCTTCATAACATGGTGAAAAGCCTTAGGTAATGCTAATGGCGACCCTTGATGTTTGAGTTAGCCCACTACAAAGTCACATCATTGAAGAGCTGGTAAGCAGACAGATCCCTCATGGTGAGATTATGGAACCCAGCCTAACAGCCCATTGAGTGCCATGGTGAGGGCCAGGACCGGATTAGATCAGGAAGTGAGTGATGGAGGGGGGTCCAAAACCAAACACATAAAACCATCATAAAATCAAGCCAGTGAAGTTTGTGATGATAACGGACAACGGACCTTTCTATACATGAAGGCTTATCAGGAGGGGCACTTTGTGGCTATGTGGTGCAAAAAAAATCATGGCATGAGTTTATGGGAAGCCTGCTGTCATGGCAACGTTTATACGTTTTCTTGTTGACTACTGAGACAGAAGTTTTCAAATGGCTTCAGGCGCTACTGAACAATAGAGTGAGTAAAACAAGGAAGAAGGTCAAAAGGATATTGTCAAAATGTCCAAAAAATTTCCCAGTTTGAATTGTGATGCTCCTATTCCACTATCTGAATTTCAAATCTTTAAACAGCGGAAATTCTCCTTTCTCATTCGCCATGGGAATCGTAGCGGGTGAGACAGAAAATTCATTTAAAGTCCCATTGAGCTGGAGCAGGAATTTCCAGTCTTGGTGCGAGTGCAGGACTGGAGAATTTTGTCCATGGTTTCTTGATCCAGGTGTGTCTAAACCGTAGAAATATAGCTGCAGTTGGAATTAACATCTGCACAGGCTGAACATGGCAGGATTGACAGAAGAAGAGCTAAAGAACCCCAAAAGATTGGAAAATGTCAGTGTTAGGCGAAACTTGTTTGTTCATCGACTAGAGATCATGTCATTTTGACAGCATGGAAACTAGAAGCAGGAGTAGACCATTCAGCTCTTCGAGCCCTGTTCCTCCATTCATTTTGATCATTGAATTCAATATGCTGATCCCATCTTTCCCTTATATCCCTTAAGCCCTTTAGCCTCAAGAGTTATATCTACTTTCCTGAAATCAGACAAAGTTTTTGCTTCAACTACTTTCTGTGGTAGTGAATTCCACACATTCACCACTCACTGGTAAAGAAATTTGTCCTCACCTCAGTTCTAAAAGATTTACCCCTTATCCTCAAACTATGACCCCTAGTTCCAGCTCCCCCACCTCCCTACAACAGCCTACAAAAGCCACTGACTTCTGCATCGATAGATGCAGAATCAAGGTGTACACGGTGATTTTTCAAAGACAGAGCTAGCAGGCAGAATTGTTGAGTTGGTGATTGTATCCACTCCCATGGAAACATTCCAGAACAACCTGCTATTTGTATAATATCAAAGAGCTACTCAAGGATAGATACAAGTATTCAATGATCCTTGCAGGTTGATAAAGCTTACAGGTCCTAAGTACAGTCCCAATTGTTGACGTACTCACTAGCACTCCGAACCTGAGCAAGAAGGTATGGTCTTCTACATGCCCCAGGGAAATCCCCGCTTTCAATCAATTCTGCAAGGCATGAGCCAGTAAGGACCATTGGCAGGGGCACTGTGCTGAAGCAAAGGTGGCTACAGCTACAAAGACCTATTCACTGATCTAAACAGTACCGTCAAGTATAAGAATGACCATCCAACACCCCATCTGAAACATACACACGAGATGATCAACAAACCAAAAAATGGTCATAGTATGCATTGTGTGCTGTGTTTCATAGAATCCCTACGGTGCAGGAGAAGGCCATTCAGCCCATCAAGGCTGTACTGACAACAATCCCATCCAGGCCCTATCCCTGTAACCCCACACATTTACCCTGCTGATTCCCCCAACCTGCACATCTTGGGAAATTCAGCATGGCCACCCTAGCCATACATCTTTGGATTGTTAGAAGGAAACTAGGACACCCGGAGGAAACCCACACAGACATGGGGAGAATATGCAAACTCCACAGTGACAGTGACCCAAGCTGTTTGAACCCGGGTCCCTGGACTTTGAGGTAGCAGTGCCACTGAGCCGGACCTTTAACGCTATCAATCCCGTGCTAATATAATGGAGGCTAAAGATCCAGTTCTGGTAGGTCTTCAGGCATGCTGTAAACTCTCGCTTGTAATAATCCACAAAGTCTGTCAGACATCATGTGGTAATCAAGCTTAGAAACTACTCTTACAACCTCACTTCTCAACCTAACATTGAATTATCCAGAATATGTCAATAAAACTGGAAGTTACAAGGGCTGCAATGTTACGTTTGCAGGAGAATGCAGGTCAGTAAATTGATCCAGTGTATCTTACACAACGTCAATGCCAGTAGTTACAAGTTCTGTGGTAGTGAATTCCATACATTCATGACTCACTGGTGAAGAAATTTCTCCTCAACTCAGTTCTAAAAGATTTACCCTCCAGAAACTGTGGAAAACCGTCATCAAAAGATGGCCTAATTGAATTCAACATGCCCAAGAACATTTCTGACCCTTATTGGAAAGTACTAGCAATGTCCTTGGAAGCCATTTTTAAAGGGAGGCTGGTCATCATAACAGAATCTTTGAGGCTATCTAGTCTGGGTGTAAACAATGACACTGAAGTCACCATCAAGAAGTGTGAGGGCTGGCAAGAGCGTTTGCCAAATCAGCAGAAACAACAATTAATTCCATATGAACTTCCTTAGTCCAAAATTAACCTCTTTAATGCCCGTTGTACAGACTTCATTGTCATAGTTGACTACTTTAGCAAGTACTCTATTATTTGACAATTGCATCAAGCACAACTGACACACTGACACGCACACACGCACACACACACACACACACACACACGCACACGCATGCACATGCACACACATGCACACAAGGTCTGCAATTTATTGTTAAGCTATTTCAGGATATCTATGAGAAGGAAATATCAATCAGATTATTTTTTCCAATTAGCATAAATCTAATGAGCAGGTGAATGAATAATTTGCATGGTGAAACCACTATGCCACCATGCCTGCTAAGTGTATGGCAACCAGCCAAAGTGACAGGGATTTGTTCAGGGCCAAATTCATTGCACACTAAGGCACAATGGAGAGGCATAACCAAGGACAAATCAGATCCATTTTAGTTCCTCAACCCCTGTACTATCCGACTTTATCGAGGACAAGATTCCAAATGCAACCAGGAATATCATCCAAAAGAAACAATCTCACTGATCACTGCGAGCAATTGATTCAATTTTTTTGATTTTTTGTTTTCATTTATTATCACATGTATTAACATACAGTGAAAAGTCTTGTTTCTTGCATGCTATACAGACAGAGCATAAATTCATAGAGAAGGAAAGGAGAGAGTACAGAGTGTAGTGTTACAGTCATAACTAAGGTGTAGAGAAAGATCAACTTAATGCAAACTATGCCCATTCAAAAGTCTGACAGCAGCAGAGAAGAAGCTGTTCTTGAGTCAGTTGTACGTGACCTCAGACTTTAGTATCTTTTTCCTGAAGGAAGAAGGTGGAAGACCGAATGTCTGAGTTGCATGGGGTCCTTCATTATGTTGGCTACTTTGCCGAGACAGCAGGAAGTGTAGATAGAATCGATGGATGGGAGGCTGGTTTGCGTGATGGTTTAGGCTACATTCAGATTTATTGTAGTTCCTTGTGGACTTGGAAGCCATACCAAACTGTGATGCAAACAGAAAAAAATGCTATGTGCCTCTGTAAAAGTTGGTAAGAGTCATAGCTGGCATGCCAAATTTCCTTAGTCTTCTGAGAAAGTAGAGGCGCTGGTGTGTTTTCTTAACTACAGCATTGGTTTGAGGGGACCAGGACAGGTGGTTGGTGATCTGGATACCTAAAAGCCTGAAGCTCTGGACCCTTTCTTCTTCATCCCCGTTGATGTAGACAGAGAATTGACTTAAAGAAACCTCCAGACAGGTTACTATTACAAGATCTGGGTATACCAGCAAATTATCTCATAGGTTTACAATTCCTATATATTTACACAATGGTAACTAAATATGAAGATATATTGTAAATAGTTATACTTCTTTGGAAAAAGGGAAGGTATTTTTAAAAAAAGGGACAATATTGTATAATGCCATAAAGGACAGCACAGTAAGGAGTCTCACTACACCAGATTCTGACAACATCAGGAACCTGATGAAGGAGCAGCACTCTAAAACTCATGATTCCAAATAAACCTGTTGGACTTTAACCTGGTGTTGTGAAGCATCTTACTGTGCCCACCTTAAGGGATAGCAGCATGCCTTCAGTGGAAGAGAGGTGTGTCATGTGATCCAGTCTCAGTTTCACTTTGACCTATGAGCAGAGTACAGCACACACAGCTCTTTTGCTGATGCCTTCAAGCTTTGTATCCTTGTATATCTGCTCTCATGTGCCTAGTTTAAATAAATGAACCCACAACATATTTGCACAATCCCTGATGAGTGATTGGTGCCTTTATATCATTACAAAAGCACGAAAGCAGCCTCTTGAGAGAAAATAGTCCATCAATAACTATTGGGCATTAATTCCATTCAATGCTTTTAATGATTGAAATTTTCTTTGGAATGTTCCAGCACAGCGGCGAGCTCTGTGAGGATCTTTCAGAACATTTTCCAGACGTTTCCTCGCCATCAACCCTTCTAAATTCATTGGAAAGTGACATCACCACCACCACATCGATACAGCTCTCAAGTAGCCTCACAACAGAAGGTAAACGCATCAGTCACTTATTTCTCTGACTCGTTTATACCAGCGATTAGACACAACTCAGAAGAAATGGATTCAAATAAAATTACTTACCCTTATATATGGGCCTTGTGAACTTTGTCTACTCAAGAGATTTATTGAAAGGGAAGCACTCAGTATAATACATTATAACGTGCACAGTCAGGAAGGAATAGTAATGCTGAACAAGAGTGAAAAAGGAGGACAATTCAAATATTGAAAACTCATGTATCTCACAAAACATCTCAGTGTGTTTTTGCATCTGTGACTCAAATGCTAATCCCAGTTAGTTGGGAAGGACCAAAATGAACTGTTGAGTTTTCTGCAGAACATCAAACAGTTCAGCACAGGAACAGTCCCTTCACCCCACAATGTTGTGCCGAATATGTCACCAAATTAAACCAATCCCTTCTGCCTGCCCTCAGTCCATATCCCTCTATCCTGGCATATTCATCAGCTTATCGAAAAGCTCTTTATTTGCCTCCATCACCCCCCTAGCAACACATTCCAACAACAACGACTCTCTGTGTAAGAAACTTGCTCCTCACATCTCCTTTGAACTTTCCATCTCCCATTTTGAGGGCATATCCCCTAGTATTAGAAATTGGACAAAGTGAGAAGAAAGCAATAGCCACGTTCTGTGTAACTAGGTTGATATACCTTGTGGTAACTGGGTTTGACTTTGATACTGCCTTAAGGATTTGTACAAATATAATTGCTGTATGCCCGCCATGATATATAACCAAGGTGATTGATGGAGTTCATGCTGCTGTCTCAGGGCTTTGTTAGTTGCAGGTATATTTTTCAATCGAAACCCAAGCTTTTGTAAAATTCTTTATTGCTGTGTGAGCACCAGAACATCTCAGTTCGCCCTTGAGTTGAGTTGCTCGCTAGGGCATGCTTGCTAGCCATGGTGTTACCAGGATAGGGCAGCGGGGAGGGCTTGGGTAAGATGCTCTGTCAGAGAATCACTGCAGACTCAATGGGCTGAGTGGCCTCCTCCTGCACTGTAGAGAGTTTATGTCTCAAAGCCATGGGTTTGTGAAATCACAGATTGTCCAGCCCAGGTAAGGATGGCAGATTCCCTTCCCTAAAGGGCATTAGTGAACCAGTGCTTTTGCAAACATTGATGATAGTCATCATTACTGAGACAGGCTTTCAATTGCAGAATTATTCATCACTTTTCATTAATTAATTCAACTTTAATTCTACCAGCAACTCACATCTCTGAAACATTAGCCTGTAACGTTGGCTCATCTTTACCCCTTAGCCTGAAGGCGGACATTTTCTCTGGGGCCAAAGATTCATAAAAGAGCCTGGAACTATCTTGCCTAATGATGAAACTATTTTTTTCATTACATATGAATATACACATTGGCAGCAGACGTAGGCTAATCTGCCCTTTGAACTGCTCTTCCATTCAGTAAGATCATGGCTGACCTGATTCTAATCTCAACTCCATATTCCCACCAAACCTGATAACCTTTCACCCCACTGCTTATCGAGATTCTATCAAGCTCTACCTCCAAACATTCAAAGATTCTGCTTCCACTGCCTTTTGAGGAAGAGAGTTCCAAAGACTCATGATACTCTGAGGGAAGGCAGAAAAACCCTCATCTCTGTGCTAAGTGGGCGATCCCTTAATTTTTAAAAGTGGCTTCTCGTACTAAATTCCTCCACAAGAGGTAATATCCTTTCCACATTCACCTTGCCAGGTCCCACCATGATTTTATACGTTTCAATCAAGCCACCTTTTATTCTTCAGTGGATAGAAACCCACCCTGCCCAGCCTCTCCTCATAAGGCCAAACAAAATGTTGGCAATTCTTAGTTTGAGAGGTTCACATCACAAGTATGAGGCAAACTAAGGCTTCCATAAAGTATCACAGCCAGTATAAGGATTGAACCCACATCATTGCTATCTTTCTGCATCACACTTTGGCCAGCTGAGCTAACTGATTTTGCCTCCCCCACCCACACCCCAATTCTCCAGTGGCCCTTTGTTCTTTGTTGGGAGATGAGTGTTACTGGCAAGACAGTATTTGTTGTCCATCCACAATAATCCTTGAATTGGATGGCTTGCTAGACCATTGCCAAGGGCAGGTAAGAGTCAACCATATTTCTGTGGATCTAGAGTCACATGCAGACTAGACTAGGTAAGGACAGCAGATTCCCTTCCCAAAAGATCATGACTGAAATTTAGTAATTGGTTCCGTAACAGTGATAGTTTCATGGTCAGCATTACAGAGACACACTTCATATTCCAGATGTTGAATTCAAATTCCCCAAGCTGCCATGGTGGGATTTAAAACCATTGCGCTCAAAGCATTAGTCTGGGTCTTTGGATTACAATCCAAGTGGCATTAAAACAACACTACCACCTCCCTGCTCCCTCCCATCGTGAACCATTTGCATCAAGTATGAACTGAAGTTGGGAGCGAGCTTTCTACTGATGCCAACTCTCTAGTGGATTATTTTATCAAATCAACTTTCTGAGTCATTCAATTATAGGGCTTTGTAATCGCTCACATTGGTACAAAAATTGGGACAGCGTAATTATTCCAATTGCTTTGATTTTCCTTGGTCCTTTGTTTGGATTTTATTGTAGAATAAAGGGAATTTAAAAGGACCATTGCAAGTTTGATAGCACTGAAATTCTTCCCCGTGGCTCAAGGCTCAACACGGGTAGAAACTGGAAGTATAAGCACCTGTTTAAAAAAACAAGTTTGCCCTCTCTCAGAATAATTAATTGAAGCCATGCTGTTAATTGTATCACAGAAACATAATTACAACAAAGATGTGAAGATAGATAAATATTCCTGGATTTTGCTTGATTACTTTTGAGAAATATTTACACTAATTATCCCTCAGGAGAGTAACTGAGTATGATGGAGGCAGTCTGTACATGGTTTATGGAGGCATTCTGCCTGATAAATCAGAGAACCTGTTCTTATGTGTCTTTTCTTGTCCTTATTAACATCTTTAATTCTGATATTCTGTTATTGTACTGTGCATAAAGCATACAATTAAAGATGTATTTTGCATGTCTCTGCACCACTAAAGGGACATTATTGACACTTATCACAGAATCATAGAATCCCTACAGTACAAAAGAAGGTCATTCAACCCATCCGGTCTGCACTGACACTATGATAGAGTATCACAACCAGGTCCTCTCCCCCACCCTATTTCCCCAACCCCATACATTCACCACAGCTAATTCATCTAACCTACATACCTTGCGACACTAAGGGCCAATCCACCTAACCTGCACACCATTAGAGTGTGGGAGGAAACTGGAGCATTCACAGAAAACCCACACAGACACAGGGAGAATGTGTAAACTCCACACAGGCAGTTGTCCAAAATTGGAATTGAACTCAAGTCACTGCGAGGCAGCAGTATTAACCACTATGCCACCATGCCAATCTTTATTGTATATTATCAAATTATGGGATAAATTGTCAGCATTGGTGGCACAGAACATTGTGCAATTACAACAAGAGAGGAAAGTTAGGACCATCAGAAGTCCCTAATTACAATCCCAGGAGTATTAAACTTTAAGGTGGCCCAGTCCAGCTGTTTGGTCTTATCTTAACTCAAAGGAGAAATATGAATTCTTTTTTATTGTCAATGCGAAAGCAAGATTATCCCCCAGGCTTAGAAGCGAAACCAACATGGTTGAATGTTTTGTGTCACCTCCTCAAGGCCTATCAGGAATGAGCAACAATTGCTGGCCCAGCCAGCCATGCCCATACCCTGTGAAAGAACATATTTTAAAAATTACCAGTAAATTGATTGCTTAGACTATATATTTAATAGAAAGTATGTGGAATATTTTTCCCCATGCTGTGTAGATAAAAAGAAATGAGGAATGTTCTTTGAGTAGCTGAAACTTTTCCACTTTCCAGGAATATTGGTGGCTGGAATAAATCCTCAGAGGCCAGTGTCCCTTCACCAGATTCCCTTTATTTACAAACCGGATTTGATTCCCAGCTTGGGTCACTGTCTGCGTGGAGTTTACACGTTCTCCCCATGTCTGCATGGGTTTCCTCCGGGTGCTCTGATTTCCTCCTACATTCTGCAAGATGTGCTGGTTAAATGCATTGACCCAAACAGGTGCCAGACTGTGATGACTAGTGAAGTTTCACAGTAACTTCATTGCAGTGTTAATGTAAATCTTACTTGTGACTAATAAATAAACTATTTTTAAAACTTTAAAACTTATCTCCACTCCTAAGAGTGCTTCAAGTGCAATTTTGATATAATTTGATTTGATGCACTATTGTCACATGTATTAACATACAGAGAAAAGTATTGTTTCGTGTTGCTATACAGACAAAGCATACAGTTCATAGGGAAGGAAAGAAGAGAGTGTCGTATCACAGTCATAGCTAGGATGTATAGAAAGATCAACTTAATGCAAGGTAGATCCATTCAAAAATTTGACAGCGGCAGGGAAGAAGCTGTTCTTGACGTGGTTGGTATGTGACCTCAGTCTTTTGTATCTTTTTCCTGACAGAAGAAGCTACAAGAGAGAATGTCCGAATCTAAGTGTCAATAGATCTGACACTCCTCATTATAGACACAGATGAGATTGGGCAGGCAATCATTTTTTCAATCGGGGGACTCACACTCCAAGAGGACAACCTCATGGGCCTCGTTGAAGTCATTACAGTTACCAAAGGGCAGAGATTTAAGATCAACATCAGCAGTTGCAGAACTTCTTTTAGGCATGTAATCTTGGATTATTTTAACTGGCCATCACTGGCTAGACCAACATTTATTGTCCATCCCTAATTGCGCCTTGAGACGATGCTGATGACCCTGTGTAGAATTGCTGTGGATGTGTGGTGTTGTTACATCCACAGTGCTAATAGGAAGGGGATTCTCGGATGTTAACCAGCGACAGAGAAAGGCAGTGATATAATTCCAAGTCAGAATAGTGTGTGGCTTGGCAGAAACTGGGAGGTGGTGGTACTGTTCCCATCTATCTGCTGCCCTCGTCTTTGGGGTGGCAGAGGCCATGGGTTTGGAAGCTTCTGTCAAAGGAATGTTGGTGAATTGCTTAATGCGTCTTGTAGATGGTACACACTGCTGCCACTGTGTGTTGGCAGAGGGAGTGAATATTGACACTGGTAGATAGGATGCCAGTCAAGTGGGCTGTTTTGTCCTGGGTGGGCTGGAGGGAGTAGATTCAATAGAAATTTTCAAAAGAGAATTGAACAAATTCTTGAAAAGGAAAGGAAAAAATGCACAGCTATGGGGGAATGGGAAAGGAATGGATGGATAGAATCATAGAACCCTACAGTACGAAAGGAGGCCATTTGGCATAATGAGTTTGCACTGACCACAATCCCACCCAGGCCCATCCTCATAATGCCATGCATTTACCATACCTAGTCCCCCTGATACTAAGGGGCAATTTAGCATGGCCAATCCACCTAACCCGTATATCCTTCGAGTCTGGGAGGAAACCAGGGCTCCTGGAGGAAACCCACACAGATACGGGGAGAACGTGCAAACTCAGACCGTGACCCAAGCCAAGAATCAAACCCGGATTCCAGGTGCTTTGAGGCAGCAGTGCCAACCATTGTGCTACTCGTTTGAAGAGCTAGCATGGACATGATGGACAGAATGGTCCCCTTCAGTATGGTAAGACTTCATGATTCTATGAACCCATCAACTGTAGCTGATATGAAGTAATGGAGTGTGTGGGAAATGGATTCGGGTATTTGATGGAATGCATGCAAATATAATGGAAATAATTAACAAATGATTAGAGAGAAAAATGCAGGCTTGTTAAAGTAATTGACTCTGTCAGTAATGCAACACTCCTCGCACACCACCCTTTGGTTATTCCAAACATTAATCCTCAATCAGAACTGTTTTAATGACCCAAGCTCATAGATCATTAAACACTTCTGAATTTCTACATTAACCTCATAAATCACTGCAGTATATCAGAGCTTAAACTTTGCAAGATTTCCTTCAATTCACACCTATTAAATGTTGACAACAGGAAGCACCATTTCGTTTTGTTCAAATTTCTTCACTGTATGAGTCGCCTTTCCAGTATTTATAGCCAGGAGCTGTGACATTCGCATCTGCTAACTGAGGTCAGTTTGAGTTGAAGTGCAGAATGCTGGATGTGTCTTCACCTGTTATGTAACTCTTACAAAAATATCCTCCCACATCTGTGACTATTTCAGCAAAGACAGAATCAAAAGCATGTGTGCTTTTTAATTTGTGTTAGTGAACTCACACTCTGAAGCCAATCCCACCTGCATCAAAAGATGAATCAAAAGATTTATTGCCCATCCCTAATTGCCCCTTGAGAAAATGCTGATGAGCCTGTGTAGAATCGCTGTGGATGTGTGGTGTTGTTACACCCATAGTGCTGTTAGGAAGGGAATTCTCGTCTATAACCAGTGACAGAGAAAGGCAGTGATATAATTCCAAGTCAGAATGGTGCGTGGCTTGACAGAAACTGGAAGGTGTGGTGTTCCCATCCACCTGCTGCCCTTGTCTTTAGGGTGATAGAGCCATGGGCTTGGAAAGTTCTGTCAAAGGAACCTTGGTGAATTTCTCAGTGCATCTTGTAGGCGGTGCACACTGCTGCCACTGTGTGTTGGCAGAGGGAGTGAATGCAATCCTGCAGCCTAAACACTGTGGATGCTGCACAGAAATGAAATGAAACAGGAGCTGATGGAGATATTCAGCAGATCTGGCTGTATCTACGGAGAGAGCAGAAGTAATGGCTGGAATTCTCCAGCCATTCATGACCTGTCCCCACTGACAGAGAATTTGACGCTCAGCCGGAGTCAGTTCACTGCAACGGGACATGAGAATCCCACTGGTATGAGTGACTTGAGAATTCCAGCCAATATTTCAGGTGATCATCTCTGAAGGAAGATCATTGCTCTGTTAACTTCATATTTAGAAATGTCATTCGCTAGAGGCTGTGTTAGGTGGTGAGATTGGAATGAAAGATTTGCATTAATATAGCACTTTTCACAAGTACTGGACATCTCAAAAGCACTTTACAGCTGATAATCTCACAGCACCACGTTAAAATCCAGCAGATTTATTTGGTTTCATGAGCTTTTAGAACATTGCTCCTTCATCTGATGAAGGGGCAGTGCTCCGAAAGCTCGTGATATCAAATAAACCTGTAGGATTTTAACCTGGTGTTGTGAGACTCCTCATTGTACCCACACCAGTTCAATGCTGGCATCTCCACGTCATGATTATACAGCTGATGAATATATTTGAAGAGTAGCCTCTGCTGTAGGAAGTATAAAATGATCACAGCAAGCTCCCACAGACACTGATGGGATAAATGACCAGATAATCTATTTTTGCGATGCTGATTGAGGATAAACGTTGATGAGGACTTCCCCGGGGATAACTGCCCTACTCTTCTTCTGTATAATGCCAGATAAAAATCTTTTACATTCAACCAAGCAGGCAAATGGAGTCTCAATTTAGTCCATTATCAGAAGGAAGGAACCTCCGGCAGTGTGTCACTCCCTCAGTGCCATTTTCAATTATTAATTTTGATTTTTATACTCAAGCCCTGGAGTAACACTTGAATCTGGCGATTTGGAAGCAATTGAGCAATATTCTTAGATTGTTGGAACAGGTTAATGATGACTGGAAGTTAATAATTCTCCTAGCCACCCTCAGTTCTGTGTGAAGTTTATTTATTGGCATCACAATGAAATTATTGTGAAAATCCCCAAGTCACCACGCTCTGGGACCTGTTCAGATACAATGAGGGAGAATTTAGCATGGTCAATCCACTTGACCAGCACATCTTTTGGACTGTGCAAGGAAACTGGAGTACCTGGAGGAAACCAATGCAGACACGGGGAGAATGTGCATTCACCACACAAATAGTGACCCAAGCTGGGAATCGAACCCTGATCCCCGGTGCTGTGAAGCAGCAGTGCCAATGACTATGCCACTGTGCTACCCTTGAAGATGTGGAGTAATTTTTCTGAAAAACATCAGTCTCAGAGAAGTCATAAAAGCATTTTGCTGTGTCAGTGCACACAATGGGGAGTGAGTCTTTGCTCTTGCTTCAAACTGAGTTAGAATCTCATCCAAACAAATACAATGCAGAATAACTCAATTTACCATCTACTTTTCTCGAGCCAGTCTAATGTATGCAAGAATTTGAGAAGCAGAAAAGCCCAACATCTTCTTTACTGAGATGGACCCAAAATGCAAAATATGGTTAGAAATGGGAGGAATTTTCACAAACTCTGCCCATTGTACCAGCCTCAGGGAAACCTACAGAGAATACTCAAAGCAACTTCTAGGAATGCCCACAAAACATTTGGAAAATTACATTTTTGAAAAAGAAGAAGCTTATCACTACCCCCCACACCCCACATCTCCATTGCACCAAGGCAGGACCCTACCCAAATATTGTCAACCATCAGTGTTGGAGCTGTCTTTTCAGTCAATCAACTACTTCCACACCAGGGTGATCAATTCTCAGGGGTGGGGATAAGGTGCATTTTGTTATGGGGAGCATTGGACCCGAGGCAATGAGTGAATGACAGTGAGACTGTGAGAGTGAGGCCGGGAGACTACACAAACTGGGAGTGAGGGTAGGAGGTTGCACAGATGGTGGGAATGAAGGTGGGAGACCATATAGATGGTGGGGGTAAAGATAGGTGTTTGTCCAGACTGTGGGATTAATAAGAGGCTGCACAGACAGTGGGGGGGGTCAGCCATGGAAGGGGAGATCACAATGCACATGTGCGCAAACCAATGGACTCTATGAAATGGGAAGTGGAGATTCAGATGAGCTTTCTAGGTGAATGATTCGAGAATACATAACAATATGACAACAAAAGAGAGAGGCCAGCAATCAGAGCTGTCCTGAGATGCAGGGTAAAGAGGGGGGAGTACAATGTGCTTGCGCTGCCAGGGGATCTGGACTGCCTGGAGGGGTAGAATTGGGACTGCCTGGGAGGATGGTGGAGGCGGGATGCCTCACATCCTTTAAAAAGTACTTGGATGAGTAATTGGCACACCATAACATTCAAGGCTATAGGCCAAGTGCTGGCGATTGGGATTGGGTGGGCAGGTCAAGGCATTTCATGCATTGGTGCAGATTTGATGGGCCAAAGGGCCTCCTCTGCACTGTGGTATTCTGTGATTCTGGGATTTTGTGATTCTGCCAGTGGGCTGAGGGGACTGGGAGGGGTTGGGTGGTATCGGGATCAGAGCTGCAGGGGGAGAGTATTGAGGTGTGCTGGGTTGGGTGGGTATGCAGGGGGATGGGAAGGGTGAGAGGGGAGGATGAGAGTAACTCGGGTATGTTTGTGGGGGCCAGCGATCGGCCCATTGTGCATAGCTGGTGCTGTGGGGATTACAGGGTGACCAGCGATCAAGCTGGCCAGCCATCGGGAAGCCAGCAGACAGGGGCCACTGTGCATGTGACAGTCTCAGCACTGACGGATCAGCGCACGTGCAATGGCTCCCTCAGCGTTATGCTGCTGGCTTCTCCAGTGAGAATAGGCCCCATTTCAGGATTTATTACTGATTTACGCTAGTGCACTCTGCAGTACACAGTTTTATTTTGGAAGATTTATTTTGGAGATTTATTTTGGAAGTCCCTCCAAAAAAAAAACATGATTTACTTCAGTTTTTACGCAAATTTGACATTTAGAATTTTTTTAGGAAAATCTCCCCTATATCATTGCTTAGTTAAGGGGACCCAAAGTGTTTGCAGGGTTTGACTCTTTGGTAGGCCCATTGTTTGGACAGATATGTCTATATCCAAAGGAACATTATCCATGATTCTCTGTATCAATCAGGAAAATGGGTTACATCTCGAAAGCAGCGCAGTCAGCAGTTTTATAGATGATGCAATGCTTGTAATCAATGAATGCACAGCCCTCAAATAGGATCATTTTAACTTAGTCTAAAAGGAAGGTTCTTTATCTAAGAAAAACATGGAAACTGTCACAGGAACGATGGGAATAGGGAGAATTAGACAGGAAGGGAAAGGAAAACAAAGAAAAGAAATTGGATTCAAAGCGAAGTAATTCTAAATGGCAGCCAAATTTATTAATATGAATATTTACTAAGATATTCTGTTTGTGAAAGGGGGAACAGCAGCCAGTACCTCATGGATGTGAGGTGGTACAGTGGTTAGTACGGCTTCCTCACAATGCCAGAGATGCAGGTTCGATTCCCAGTTTGGGTGACTGTGGTGTGGAGTTTGTACATTCTTCTGTGCCTGCATGGCTTTCCTCTGGCATTCTCCCACAGTCTGAAGGATGTGCTGGTTAGGGGCATTGACCCAAGCAGATGCCGGACTGTGATGAGGAATTTGGCAGTTACTTCATTGCAATGTTAATATGAGCTTTACTTGCGACTAATAACTTTGCTTCTATTATCTTTTGTCAATAATGCAGCCTCACTAATTTCATTTTTCTTTTTCCTCTAGATGACACAAAACTGATTTTCCGTCTGAAGGATGAGGGTAAGTGTTCATTATCACTTTGAGTTTGGGAAAATATTTCTGCTAAGGGGTGAGTTAGTAACCAAAGGTTACTAGTAACCAAATTTAGATAAGTGGCAAAAGAGGGAGGGGGAGATGAGGTGAAATTTGGTGAGTTGTTGTTGTCTGGAGTGCACTGCCTGAAGGGGACGGTAGAAACAGATTCCACAGCAACTTTCAAAAGGGAATTGGATCTACATTTGAAAAGGAGAAATCAGCAAGGAGTTAGGAAAACAGTGGGATTGGAGCTAGCTCTTTAGAGACAGCACAGTTATGATGGGTTGAATGACCTCTGCTATATCATACTGTGATTATATTAACAGGTTACCAGCCAGTAAAAAGACAAACTGTTGCATAGAAAACACAAACTTTTGCATTCCTATCCTCAATGTTTCTTCCTGTCACAGACAACATAGACTGGGAGTACAAGTTTTAAAGTGTATTTATTAATCACAAGTAAGGCTTACATTAACACTGCAATGAAATTATTGTGAAATTCCCCTTGTCGCCACATTCTGGCACTTGTTCAGGTCAATGCACCTAACCAGCACATCTTTTGAACTGTGGGAGGAAGCTGGAGCACCTGGAGGAAACTCCTACAGATACTGGGAGAATGTGCAGACTTCGCACAGACAGTGACATAAGCCCAGGAATCAAACCCGAGTCCCTGGCGCTGTGTGGCAGCAGTGCTAACCAATGTACTGCCATGCTACCCCAGTACATCGCCTTGTCACTATTTTATTGATTTTTTTTCCAAATTTGAATTATTTTTTAATTTATTATTTAGAGGGCATTGCTGGAAAGGTCAGCATTTATTGCCCTAACTGCTCTTGAGAAGATGCTGGTGACCCACCTTTCTCTGCCTGGGTTTTGTAGGTACATCCATAGTGCTATTACAGAGGGGATTCCAGAAGCTTTGCCCAATGACAATGCAGCTACAGCAATATAGTTATGAGTCAGTGTAACAGCTTTAATCAGGTAATTTGGGTGGGCCTGTTAGAATATGAACGTTAGAACATAAAGAACTAGGAGCAGGAATAGGTCACCTGGCCCCATGAGCCTGCTGCACCATTCAATAAGATCATGGCTGATCTTTTCATGGACTCAGCTCCACTTACCCACCCTCTCACCATAACCCTTAATTCCTTTAATATTCTAAAAAGTATCTATCCTTGCTTTAAAATTCAACGAGGTAACCTCAACTGCTAGTGGTGCAGGGAATTCCACAGATTCATAACCCTTTGTGAAGAAGTTCCTCCTCAACTCAGTCTAAATCAGTTTGTCCTTATTTTGAGGCCATGCCCCACTCCCCCCCAGTTCTAGTTTCACCCGCTAATAGAAACGATTTCCCTGCTTCTATCTTATCTATTCCCTTCACAATCTTATCTGTTTATGAAGGGAATAGATAAGATAGAAGCAGGGAATTGATGGACCAAGCAGGGAGCCTCTTGCTTTGTATTTAACCAGCAGTGTCAGTTCCTCTGGGACTCCGAGTGTAGACGGCTAACTGAAAGCACTCTGTATGCTGTTGTCAGACTTGCAAATAAAGGGATTTTGGTGACGGAATTTCTGCTCCGAGGACTTATTGCAGTCAGAATGCTGTGTGACTTGTAGAGGAGCTTGAAGGTGATGATGTTCCCATCTGGCTGTTGCCTGCATCCTCTTGAATAACAGATTTTGCTGCTGTGGGAGGTGTTGTTGGCTGTTGTTGCAATGAATCTTGTAGATAGTGTGCGCTGCAGCCTCATCGTGCCAAAGCTGGAGGAGACTAATGTTTAAAGTGTTGAATAGGGATGCAGATCAAGTGGGCTGTTTCGTTCTGGATGGTGTTGAGCTTCTTGAGCTTCTTGTTGGAGTTGAACTTGTCCAGGCAAATGGAGATTATTCCATCAAAGTCCTAACTTCACCTTGTCAATGGGGAAAGGCTTTGGGGAGTCAGGAGATGAATCATTGGCCTCTGTTACTGATGAACTTGATGCTGTCTGAGCTTTAGTTACTGCAGTCAGTAATTGTGTTTATTTATCCAGTGTAGCTGCCATTTGTCTCTTTGCAGACTTCCACCTTGTAAAGTAGATAACTCCCTCCCGAACAGCAATGTGTGTGTACTTACACTACACGGTCTGCTGCTGTTGAAAAAGGTAGCCCTCCGAGTTTACTGAGGGCAGTTAGTATTGGACAGTAAAAACACTAGCCTAGCCAGCAGTGGCCCATGTCCCATAAAAGATCTTTTTTCAAAATCAGCCAAATAAAATGGAATTTTTCACATTGGATTGAAAAGAATATAAACTTGTAGATTAAGTTTCTCAAACCTTTCTTCGCATGTGTATACAGATAACTGTAACTCCCAACATACACACCAGACCCATTTTAATGTTTTCTCGAATGCAGTGACAGTGGAAAAGAACACATCCTGTGCCCTAGTTTCCTGAGGAAGGAGGTAACCGGTTTTACACCCATTTCACACTATTTAGAACATAAATAGAACATAGAACACTACAGCACAAGCAGGCCCTTTGGCCCACAAGTTGTGCCAATCATATCTATACTTACCAGGTCGTAGAACTGTCTGTAACCCCCAATCCCATTAAATCCCATGTACTCATCCAGAAGTCTCTTAAAAGACCCCAGCGAGTTCGCCTCTACCACCACTGATGGCAACCAATTCCATTCAGTCACCACCCTCTGAGTGAAAAACTTACCTCTAACATCTCCTCTGTACTTGCCCCCCAGCACCTTAAACCTGTGTCCTCTTGTAGCGACCGTTTCAGCCCTGGGAAATAGCATCCGAGAATCCACTCTATCTATTCCTCTCAACATCTTATAAACCTCTATCAGGTCGCCTTTCAACCTTCGTCTCTCCAGGGAGAAGAGACTTGCTCTCTCAACCTATCTTCATAAGGCATGCCCCCCAATCCAGGCAGTATCCTTGTAAATCTCCTCTGCACCCTCTCAATAGCTTCCACATCCTTCCTATAGTGAGGCGACCAGAACTGCACATAATACTTCAAATGGGGTCTGACAAGGGTCTTATAAAGTTGCAGCATTATTCCCGACTCCTAAACTCAATTCCTCTATTAATGAAGGCCAGTACACCATATGCCTTCTTGACCATATCCTCCACTTGCAGGGTAGATTTAAGAGACCTATGGACCCGGACCCCAAGATCCTTCTGCTCCTCAACACTGCCAAGACTCCTACCCTTGATATTATACTGCTTCATCCCATTGGTCCTGCCAAAATGGACCACCACACATTTATCCGCGTTGAAGTCCATCTGCCACTTCTCCGCCCAGTCTTGCATCCTATCTATGTCTCACTGCAACTTCAGACATCCCTCCAGACTATCCACAACACCACCAACCTTCGTATCATCGGCGAACTTACTAACCCATCCCTCCACTTCCTCATCCAGGTCATTTATGAAAATGACAAACAGCAAGGGTCCTAGAACAGATCCCTGGGGCACTCCACTGGTGATTGACCTCCATGCAGAAGAAGACCCATCCACAACTACTCTCTGCCTTCTGCAGGCAAGCCAATTCTGGATCCACAAGGCCAAAGCCCCTTGGATCCCATGCCCTCTCACCTTCTCAAGAAGTCTTGCACAGGGGACATTATCAAACGCTTTGCTGAAATCCATGTAAACCACGTCCACTGCTTTCCTTCATCAATGTGTTCAGTCACATTTTCGAAGAATTCAACTAGGTCAAGATGATATGTGACGTGAAAGAGAACTTCAAGATGGAGTAGTGTACCCAGGTATCGGCTGCCTTTGTCTGTTTATGTGGTAGCAGTCACTGGTTTGGCAGGTAGAAGGAAGCCTTGGTGAGATGCTGTAGTGCATATTGTAGATAGTACAAATGGCTGCCATTGTGGTGGAGTGAGTGAATGTTGAGGGTGGTGGATGGGGTGCCAATCAAGCGGACTGCTTTGTCCTGGATAGCGTCAAGTTTCTTGAACGTTGTTGGAGTTACACCCATCCAGGCAAGTGGAGATTATTCCATCACACTCCTGACTTGTGCCTTGTAAATGGCCAGGCTTTGGGGAGTCAGGAGGTGAGTTACACACTGCAGAATTCCCAGTCTGTAACCTTGCTTTGTAACCACAATATTTATGTGACTAACCCAGTTCCATTTCTTATCAAGGGTAACCCCCCCCAGGATGTTGATAGTGGGATATTGAGGTGGTGATAGTATAGTTGTGTCAATGGATGAGTAATCTGGAGACCTGGACTAATTAATGCTCTGGGACACGGGTTCAAATCCCATTTCAGCAATTTAATTTAAAATTTAAATTGAATTAAAATCAATTAATAAATCTGGACTTAAAAGTTAGTCTAATGCTGCCGATGAAAATTTTGTTGATGGTCTTAAAAGCCCAAGTGGTTCACAAATGTCCTTCAGGGAAGGAAAGTTGTCATCCTTAACCTGGTCTGGCCAACATGTGACTCCAGTCCCACAGCAATCTGGTTCACTCTTCTGAAGTGGCCGGGTGAGACACTCAGCTGTGTCAAAGTGCCAGAAAGCCTGAAAAGGTTGAAAGCAGAAATGACAATGGCAAACCCAGCCCCGACAACCATGGAAAGTTCCCCGTACTGATATCTGGGAGCTTGTACCAAAACATCTACCAACTAGAAAGGACAAGGGCAGCAGTTTTGTGGAAACACCAGCACCTGGAAGTTCCCCTCAGATCATATAGCATCCTGATGTGAAAATATATCAGCACTTTTGTTGGATCAAAATCCTGGAATTCCCTCCCTAATAGCACTGTGGGTACACCTATACAGCATGAATGGCAGTTCACCATCATCTTCTCAAGGACAATTAGGGATGGACAATAAATGCTGGCCTTGCCAGTGATGCCCACTTCCCATGAAAGAATACATTCTTTTAAATCCCATATTTCCCAGGACTCTCAGCATGGTGGCACAGTGGTTAGCACTGCTGCCTCATAGCGCCTGAGACCAGGGTTCAATTCCTGGCTTGGGTCACTGTCTGTGTGGAGTTTGCACATTCTCCCTGTATCTGTGTGGGTTTCCTCTGGTTACCCCCCACTGTCCAAAGATGTGCAGCTTAGGTTGATTGGCCATGCTAAATTAACTCTAGTGTCAGGGGGGTTAGTGAGATAGATATGAGGGATTATGGGAATAGAGCCTGGGTGGGATTGTGGTCAGTACAGGCTTGATGGGCTGAATGGCCTCTTTCTGCACAGTAGGGATTCTGCTGTACCCATTCAACCCAGCTATCTCTATTTCACACTGTCTGCTTTAATGGCCTTCCATGGTGCTCACAATGATTAGAAATCAGGATGGAAATTGTTACCATCTAGAACACAGTGGAAGAGTTCAAACCACATTAGGTGCAATATAAACTGTCTCTAGCCAATACAGATAAAATACTGTAATTGTAGCTTCTAGCACAAGCATTGCCTGTTAGGGTTAGTTAATTTTTTTTTCTTTTGTAAACAATATGGGATGAGATTGTCCTGTCCCCCCGCCACGTGTTTCCCGCCAGTGGGACAAGGCACGATATTTGCAAGCCGCGGGATTCTCTGATTTCACCATGATCAATGGGAATTCTTATTGATCACCACGCCACGCAGGTGGGAAACCCATGGGGTACACTGCCAGTGGGACTGGAGAATCTCATCGGCGTGAGCAGTTGGAGATATGTTTGTGAACTGAAGCACTCTGTTGAGTGGCCAGTCTAAATAATGTGCCTCAGAGAGTTACGTAACTGTTTTTAAGAAGAATGGGGAAATTGGCTCCCCTGATGATGATGATGTTTTGGATTCCTGCTGTGTGTTGTTCAGTGTGGTACATGGAGTCCAGGCAACTTGCATTTTTCATGATTGTTTTGCACAATTAATCTGACTGTGAAGAGATCAGACAGCAAGTGATGGCAAAAATCTGCTTTCTTAACACTTGCTGAGGCGAGATCCATTGAAAAGTTTGTGTCGGTGGCCTGTCTGACAGTTTGCAATGGACGCAGTCATTGCACATGAGCCCAAAGATATTATGTAGAGCTCCCTAAGGGGGGATCAGACTGACAGATCCAATCTCGCCAAAAGACCACAAAACACATGGGAAGTATCAGACACACAGAGAAATTCAAAGAGAAAGATGATCTCCTCTGACAGCAATACAAAAACAGATCAAAATGGAATGAGTACAAGACTAACAGAAAGGGATGTAAACTGTGTTTTCTTTCCCTCTTCACTCCTGCCACTAAATTCCATCTTCCCACAGTCGCACTGAAAGTGTTGACAACTCACTGGGTTGTGACCTACAGTTGTTTGTTATTCCTGAGCAGAAGGCATCAAGGTGGCAAAGAGACGGAGTCTGTTTATAATCCTGCTCAAATATTGAACAGAAAACCACAAAATCCCACCCTCCACTTTGCCCCCATTAACCAAAAACCCACCAGGCGCTCCATTTCCGACCAGATCCTATCCGACATTCATTACAGCTGTTAGCAGGCTCTTTACAAATGTAACTGCATTAGAGGGAATTGGATTCTGAGATCACAGTGCTTGGAATATAGCTAGTCATTCGCACAAAGTCATTTGTGGGATCTTCCTATGCCTAAACGGCTGTTGGGTTTCCTACATCAGAACAGTGACTACATTCCAAAAAATACCGATGAAAATACTCACAAAAGGCAAATTCTCCTTTCCACAATGCCTCTTCCTTAATTCATCTCATCTCTTTTCTTTTGCCCTTTTGTGTGAAGCACTTAATGATATTGTCCATATGAAATATCTCATTAAATGTTAGTTGGTGTGGCTGTAAAGTGGGGGGCATAGTGGAAACTGGACAGAGTGTTCGCGACCCTCTGACTCTGGTTAACCTCAGAACTTGTCCTGAAGTCAAATTAAGAATCTGATGCCAGCCACAGCTTCCCACCTGTTCACTTGCAATCTGAAATGTTCCAGGAATGACCTACCTCTCGAAATCAGTGCCTTGTTTCCAGAGTCACTTCCCACCAGTATTTCAAAGAACAAAGAACATTCCAGTACAGGAACTGGCCCTTTGTGCCACAAAGCCTGCGCTGAAACATGATGTCTTTCTAAACTAAAGACCTATTGCCTATGCGCTCTATTCCTCGCTTATTCATGTATCTGTCAAGATGCCTGTTAATCATTGCTATTGTATCTGCTTCTACCATCTCCTCTGGCAGCGCATTCCAGGCACTTACTACCCTATGTGTAAAAAACGTGCCTTTATATCTCCTTTAAACTTCCCCCCTTTTTAACCTTAAACCTATGCCCCCTAATAATTGACATTGCTATTCTGGAAAAAAGACTCCAACTATCAATTCTACCCATGCCTCTCATAATTTTGTAAACTTCTATCAGGTTGCTGCTCAGCCTCCAACATTAGGTGAAAACATTCCAAATTTGTCCAATCTCTCCTCTTAGCTAATACCAGGGAACATTCTGGTAAACATTTTCTGTATCCTCTCCAAATCCTCCACATCCTTCTAGTAGTGTGGAGACCAGAAATGTACACAATGTTCAAAACAGCACAGGAAACAGGCCCTTCGGCCCAATTCCAAATGTGGTTTTATACAACTGCAACTTGACTTGCCAATTTTTAGACTCCATACTCCAATTGATGAAGGTAAGCATGTCATATATCTTCTTGACCACCTTATCCACTTGTCACGTCTAAGGAACCATGGACATGTACTCCTAGAATCCTCTGTGTGTTCTCTTTGTCTCATTTTGACAATGTTAGTAGTGCATAGGAGAATGAACAGAAATTCTTCTTGCAATCCTTGCGTATGTACTTCTTCCTCAAGAGGGGAAAGGCCTGACCACATCCTTTCCAGACTACATTTGGGAATCGGGGAGGGATATGAAGAATATTCTGTGCTGTGTAGCACTAGAATAAAAAGGAAACAAGGAATTGCAGTTATAATTGGTGACAGATTTTCCAAAGGTGCATTTTAAAATCATTGAGAAACTCGGACTATCCTAAAAAGAACCTCAATGGTTCTGGTTGGCCCTTGTTGTTTCTTAACTGAGCAAATAAAGATTGTGGGACATTGGCTCACAGCAGGTCCATGATGATTTGATTTGATTTGATTTATTATTGTCACATGTATTAACATATAGTGAAAAGTATTGTTTCTTGCGCGCTATACAGACAAAACATACCCTTCACAGAGAAGGAAAGGAGACAGTGCAGAATGTAGTGTTATAGTCATAGCTAGGGTGTAGAGAAAGATCAACTTAATATGAGGTAGGTCCATTCAAAAGTCTGACAGCAACAAGGAAGAAGCTGTTTTTGAATCGGTTGATAAGTGACCTCAGGCTTTTGGATCTTTTTCCCAAAGGAAGAAGGTGGAAGAGACAATGTCCAGGGCATGTTTGCTGAGGCAGCGGGAAGTTTAGGCAGAGTCAATGGATGGGAGGCTGGTTTGCCTAATGGATTGGATTATTTTCATGATCTTTTGTAGTTCATTGCAGTCTTGGGCAAAGTAGGAGCCATACCAAGCTGTGATACAACCAGAAAGAATGCTTTCAATGGCGCATCTGTAAAAGTTGGTGAGTGTCGTAGCTAACATGCCAGATTTCCTTAAGGGAAGTGAATGGGGCGATCTTAGTGTTCTCGAATTCTGTTTGCGCCAAACAAGTAAAGTTATAATCACCTCCAGAATAGTGGTATGGAGACAGCGGTAAATGTGAAAGCAAGCAGCAACACTCCTCCTGTTCTAGCAGGAGCTAAACCAAGAGAGGCCAACACCAAAAAAGAGGAGTGTGAAGAGAGAGAGAGAGAGAGAAAGAGAGAAACCTTCAAAGATAAAGGAACACGGACACACAGAGTTGAAAGGGCAGAGTAGACAGAGTGGCAAGAAAAGAGACAGAAAGCAATGGAGAGAGGAAAATGGAGAAAGGGACAGAAGAAGATGAAAAGAGCAGCACATTCAGAGATGGAGATAGTGACAGTCAGAGGGATGAAAAGAGAGAAGTAACTGGAAGGAAGTACAGAGGCAGGTCAGAAAAGATTGTTTTTGGACGGAATTAATGAAATAAAACAAA
This sequence comes from Sphyrna mokarran, assembly GCA_024679065.1. NCBI lineage: Eukaryota > Metazoa > Chordata > Chondrichthyes > Carcharhiniformes > Carcharhinidae > Sphyrna > Sphyrna mokarran. Next base: position 8,217,487 of record JAGIQG010000027.1, on the reverse strand, counting down.
GTAGTTGACGAAGGAAAGGAAACATTTCTTTTGGAAATGAAGAAATGGGCTCAGAAAGATGTCAGAGAGATCAACACTCGAGGAATTCCCAATAGCGTGAGCTCATTTCTATTTTGCATTTCCATAATTGATGTAGTTTATGGCAGAACATCCACGAGAAAGCAAAATCAAATCCGCATTTTTATCCCTCACTGTAATTTGAATCAGTTTGTAATTCAGATAATTTGGAACATTCCAGTCCATGCATGATCTTGATTTTAAGTAGCACAAAGCCTCGAGTGGAAATAAACTTTGGTTAACTGAGAAAAAAACTATTCAATTGGCAATGGAAACTGAATGAGGTTTATATCAACCAATCACTTTAACATTGCCCATTTCACACTATAGCTCAAAGTTCCTTTGGAAATGAAAGTGGAAATAGTGGAGGCGCCAGTCATAATTTTTCAATCTTCTTTAAACTGAGAGATGGTGCCAGAGGATAGAGAACTGCAAGTTCTGCAGAGTGGCACGGTGGCACAGTGGTTAGCTCTGCTGCCTCACAGTGCCAGGGATCCAGGTTTGATTCCTGGCTCGGATCACTGTGTGGAGTCTGCACTTTCTCCCCATGTCTGCGTGGGTTTCCTTGGGATATTCCAGTTTCCTCCCACAGTCTGAAAGACGTGCCTGTTAGGTGCATTGACCATGCTAAATTCTCCCTCAGTGTACCCGAACAGGCACTGGAGTGTGGCCACCAGCGGGTTTTTACAGTAACTTCATTAAAGTAAAAAATAAAGTTTATTTATTGGTCACAAGTAGGCTTACATTAACACTGCAATGAAGTTATTGTGAAATTCCCCTAGTCCCCCCGCTCTGTCAATACACCTAACCTCATTCAGTTTCCATTGCCAATTGAATAGTTTTTTTCTCAGTTAACTGAAGTTTATTTCCACTCGAGGCTTTGTGCTACTTAAAATCAAGGTCATGCATGGACTGGAATATTCCAAATTATCTGAATTACAAACTGATTCAAATTACAGCGAGGAATAAAAATGCGGATTTGATTTTACTTTCTTGCGGATGTTCTGCCATAAACTACATCAATTATGGAAATGTGAAATAGAAATGAGCTCAGCGCTATAGGGAATCCCTCGACAGTTGATTTCTCTGACATCTTTCTGAGCCCATTTCTTCATTTCCAAAAGAAATCTCTCCTTTCAGACTATGGGAGGAAACCAGAGCACCCGGAGGAAACCCACACAGATACAAAGAGAACGTGCAGATTCCACACAGACAGTGACCAAAGCCAGGAGTCAAACCTGGGTCCCTGGCACTGTGAAGCAGCAGTGCTAACCATTGTGCCACCGTGTCGCATTAACACCAAAGCTGTTAATGTAAGTCTACTTGTGACACTAATAACATATAATAAAAATTATCCAGAAAAGGAAGTAAAAATAAACCTAGCAGCTACAAGAGTGGGGAAATCTCCAGGAACAATAATCCAAGACAAAATTAATAATATAGTCAAAGGCAGGTTAACTAAGTAATGCTAGCATGGATTTCATTTGGGAAAATTGTGTCGAACTAACTTGCTGGAGGTTTTTGAAGAGTTAACAGAGAGAGCTGATGAGGGCAATGCCGTTAATATGGTGTATGTAGATTTCCAAAAGGTGTTTGATACAGTGCTATTCTACACACTTGGCTGCAAAGTTAGAGATCATGGAATAAAGATGACAGTAACAGCATGAATATGGAATCAGCTGAGTGATGGAGAGTAAAGGTTAATGGATGCTTTTTGGGCTGGAGATTTATAGTAGAGATCCCCAATGATGTCAGTGTTGGGACCCTTTCTGTTCCTGATACAAATTGATGACCTAGACCTTGGAGTAGAGAGGGCATAATTTCAAAGTTTATAGATAATACAAAGCTTGGAAGCATGGTGAACTATGAGAGAAATCATGTAGGACTTTAAAAGGACATCTACAAGCTGATGAAATGGAAGGATAAGTGGTGAATGAAGTTCAATGTGGGGAGATGTAAAGTGATTAATTTTGCTGGAAGAGCATGGGGAGACAATGTGATATAAAGGGTACAATTCTGAAGAGGTGCAGAATCAAAATGGTATACATGTGCATAATTCATTGAAGATGCCAGTACAGGTTAGGAGTATGGTTAGTAAAGCATACAGTATCCTAGGCTTTATTAATAGGGGCATAGAATAGAAGAGCAAAGAGGTTATGTTATACATGAAAGCAACATTAGAGGTAATGTTGAACGTGTATAAGACACTAATTCAGTCTCAGCTGAAGTATTGTGTCTGGGTGTCGTTCTTTAGAAAAGATATGAAGGCATTGGAGAGAGGACAGAAAAGATTCATAAGAATGGCTCCAGGGCAGAAGATCTTTAATGATGACGAAACATTCGGAAAGTTAGGACTGTTTTCCTTGAAGTGAAAAGCTGAGAGATGATCTGATAGAATTATTCAAGATCATGAGAGGTCTGCAAAGAGTGGATAGGGAGCAACTATTCCCAGTTTTGAGAGCATTGAGAATGAGAGGGCACAGATGAGCAATTGGCCAACGAAGCAAAAGCAATACAAGAAAAGCTTTTTGACGCAGCCAAGTGGTTAAGCTTTGGAATGCACTGCCTGAGAATGTGGTGGAGGCTGCTTCAACTGAGGCATTTGAAAAGGAATTAGACTGTTATCTGAAAAGGAAGAATGTCCAGGATATCGGGGAGAAGGCAGGAAAATGGCACTGAGTGTTTGCTGATTAGGAGAACTGATACTTACATGATGGGCCGAACATCTTCCTTCCCTGTAACAGTTTCCTCAAGTTGGAACAAAGCTTACGTTTCTCCATCTCATATGTCATGAAATCATAGAATCCTTACCGTGCAGAAGGAAGCCATTTGACCCATTTGGGTCTGCACCAACTCTGTGACAGAGCATCCCACCTACACCCTATCACCATACCCCACCCATTTACCCCACTAATCAACCTAATCTAAATATCTTGGGACACTAAGGGACAATTTAGCATGGCCAATCCATCTAACCTGCACACTTTTACACTGTGGGAGGAAACATGCAGATGTGGGGAGAATGTGCAGATTCTACACAGACAGTGAGCTGAGACTGGAATCTAACCCAGGCCCCCTGATGCCATGAGGCAGCAATGCAACCACTGTGCCACCCAAAATATCTCTCTATCTTTTGCAGTGTATAGTTAAGCTTATTAATAGGTGGGTGAAGCTGTGATAGCAGAAGTAGAACCTAATCACTAAAGTTTATTTACTAGTCACAAGTAAGGCTTACATTAACACTACAATGAAGTTACTGCGAAATTCCCCTAGCCACGACAGTTTGGGTCAGTGCATCAAATCCAACAGGTTTATTTGGTAGTAAACGCCACTAGCTTTCAGAACGCTGTTCCTCCATCACCTGACAAAGGAACAGCTTTCCGAAAGCTAATGGTTTTTACTACCAAATAAATCTGTTGGACTTTAACCTGGTGTGGTGAGACTTCTTACTGTGTTTATCCCAGTCCAATGCCAGTATCTCCATGTCATCACTGCATCTAGCCAGCATATCTTGCAGAATGTGGAGGAAACCGGAGCACTCGGAGGAAACCCATGCAGATACAGAGAGCATGTACAAACTCCACACACACTGTGACCCAAACCAGGAATCGAACCTGGGTCCCTGGCATTGTGAGGCAGCAGAGCTAACTGCTATACCACAGTGCCAACCCTTGAGATCTGTAAAGCGAAGGTGTGTGTTTACAGAGAACTGGAAGCTTGTATTCATAATATTTGGGCTAAAAATTGAAACTTTAACCACATACAGCTTCCTTCAGGCTGAGGTAATACCAGGAGCCTGTGCTTTACTGATCTCTAATACAGGGACTGTACTGTCTTGCATGATGTTTTAAATTGATAATAAGAGCCCTTTTAAGTCCTGTTTGCCTCAAGCCACAATTCTTTCAAGTTGATCTTATGAAGCTTTCATTGTGGGCTTGACATTACAGTGACAAAAAGATTATGCATAAATTTTTAATCCAGAGAATATTCATCAAAGGTCAAAGAAACCTAAATAGGACAGTTAGGAGGAGAAAGTACATCAAAGCTGGAATTCATATTGATGGAACTGTTTCAAGAACACCCCTTGTGAAGTTTATTTTTTCATCTTTGAATGTTTTTCTCTTCATGTTTGCACTAACTCTGTGTTCATTACAACTGGTGTGCTGGGATCCCATAATCTGAGTTTCCCTTATTGGTGAACCTTGAACTATGGGACGTACGATCTGTAAATAAGGGGGTTGGCCAGTTATGATTAAGATGAAGTGAAAACTCTTCATTCAGAGAGTTGTGAATCCCTGGAATTCTCTATTCCCCACAGAGCTGCGAATGCTCAATTGTTGTGTAGACTGAGATTGCTAGATCCAGGAAACGGAGATCAGGCAGGAAAGTGGAGTTTCGGTTGAAGGTTTGTCATAGTGGCACGTTGATGCAGGGGTTAGCACTGCTGCCTCACACCAAATTCCAGGTTCGATTCCTGCCTTGGATCTTTGTGGAGTTTGCATGTTCATCCATGCCTGCATGGGTTTCTTCCGAGTTTCCCCCCACAGTCCAAAAACGTGCAGATTAGCTGGATTGTTTGTGTTAAATTGCCCCTTATTTCTAGAGAGATTAGTAGGGTAAATATAGGGGAATAGGGCCTGAGTGGGATTGCAGTCAGTACAGACTCTATAGGATAAATGGTCTCCTTCTGCACTGGAGGAATTCTATGATTTTATTGGAATGTTGCGCTGGTTTGAGGGGCTGTAAGATCCACACTCCCTCTTTCTAATGTTCTCAAGTTCATCTTACTGCCATTTGCAGGCAAATTTCAAATGTAAGACTGCCAGAGCTCACTACACTGTTCCACTTGGTAGATTTGCTCATTCGGTCAGGGATAAGCCTCCATCAGTTTAAGATATTGGTTCCCTTTCAGAGGATAGCACAGAAGGAGGCCATTCAATTAATTAGCCAAGAATGGGTTAGCACTGAAACAAGGCGACAGGGAGAATACCTCATCAGAATTTGCGAGTCATAGAAATATACAACACAGAAAAAAGCCCTTCAGCCTATCACATCTGTGCCAGTCAAAGACAAACCACCTAAATATTCTAATCCTATTTTTCAGAACTTGGCCACTAGTCTTGAATACCTTGATATCTTAAATGTTACGAGAGTTTTTGCCTCACTACCCTTTCTAGCAGTGAGTTCCAGACTCTCAGCACCCACTGGGTGAGAAAGTTTTTCCTCACATCGCTTCTAAACCTCCTACCCCCTTCACCTTACATCTATATCCCCTGGTCATTGATCCCTCCACCAAGGAGAAAAGCTTCTTCCTGTCTACTCTATCTAGTCCTCTCTCAATTTTATTCATCTCTATCATGTTCCCCTCAATGCTTCTCTTTTCCAAGTAAAACAACCCAGTCTATCCAATCCTCTTCATAACTAAAACTCTCCAGCTCAGGCAATATCCTGTAAACGTCCTCTGCACTCTTTCCAATGCTATCACGACCCTCCTATAATGTGGATTCCAGAACTGCTCACACACTCTAATTGTGGTCTAACCAACATTTTATATAGTTCCAACATAATCTTCAATCTCTTAAACTGTATGCCTTGGCTAATAAAGGAAAGTATACCATATGCTTTCTTAACCACACTATCCACCTTAAGAAACCATTCCACACCAAGGTCCCGCTGATCACATTGTAATACAGATAAGGGTTAATACGGAGCGTTACCTCAGAGTGTACCAGAGACAGAACATTGGTTAAGTTCATAGAATCCGTACACTGCAAAAGGAGGCCATTCAACCCATCGAGCTTACACCGATCACAATTCTATCCATGTTCAATGCAGTAAAACCCTGCATCTATCCCAATAATCCTCCTGATACTCAGGGACAATTTAACATGGGCAATCAACCTAACCTGTACATCTTTATACTGTGGGTGAAAACCAGAGCATCTAGAGGAATCCCACGGGGAAAACATGCAAACTCCACACTGACAGTGACCCAGAATTGAACCCAAGTTCCTGGCACCGTGATGCAGCAGTGCTAATCATTATGCCACCGTGCCACCCTAAGATGACAAAAGAAAAGTTGGAGACAGATGTCGGGCACCTTTAGGAAAAGTCTGTGTTTTCTGTAGAGATGAGTGAATAACCAGATCATTTCAGAAAACAGGGATTTTGGAATTGTGAAGAAAAGGCAGCTTCAGGAGGAAGAGAATACAACATCTCTTCAAGGGAATAGGTGCCAACTGTTGCTGTTGAATGATTTTTTTTTCCCCCAGCTCCAGTTTTGTGCTTAAATGAAATCCGACAACCAGAAACCAAATGGATGCAAAGACTCATTTGGCCTCAAACTGCTTTGCAGACTTTTGAGAAAGTTTCACTGGGCGACCACAAATTGCCAACATCCAATAAATCCTTATTCCCGATAATCCTTGTTTTTCTTGCCAGTCATCAAATCCGTGTGCCAGGAATTCTGTAGGCCTGGCTGTTCTATATAATTCACCGGGTGGTGCCATTCCTAGGCTTTGCAGAAGCCAGATTCGTAGACGCGGAGTGTTATTTCCATGACGCCGAAAAAATTCACCTCCTGGTACATCGGTCAGATTTCAGAGCCAGATTTGCCAGCAACTGTTTCTTTGGAGCGAACATGAGGCTGGGAAAGTTACAGAAATGGGCAGGGATTGCTAGGGGCTGGCGTGTCAACTGATGAATTGAGGCGCTGGTTTTTTACCATAAGCAACTGAGCTGAAGTCCAACCCAGACCAACAGCTGCGAGCCTCATTTGGCTGTTATGTGTAAAAAAATAGTTTGGAATAAAACAAAGAACAAAGAAAATTACAACACAGGAACAGGCCCTTTGACCCTCCAAGCCTGCACCAATTATGCTACCTGACTGAACTAAAACCCCCTACACTTCTGGGGACCATATCTCTTTTAATAGTCTCAATCCCTAGTAGGCACGAGTATAGAAAATAAATACCTTTTAGTGCCTAGGATTATATCCAAAGTTGAATTTACTCTGCAGTTGCCCTGAAAAACTGATGTGAATCTTCTTCTTGCAGCTCTACAGTCCTTCACCAACTTTATGCTGGTCATATTAAATTTCTTCCACCATTGAACTGCCCATTTTACATCATTTGTCCAACTCATTTTATAGTTTCTGAACCACCTTCTCAAAATCAACTGTCCTCCTAATTTTTTTATCTACTGCAAATTTGAATCCAGTTTGTCAATGCATGAGGAACAGGAAAAGACCAAGCACTTATCACGGTTACCCCACTCAGCATTTCCCACCTTCTTCCCAACATAGTTCAACTATCAGATGGGTGGCATGGTGGCGCAATGATTAGCATTGCTGCCTCACAGTGCCAGGGACCTGGGCTCATTCTGGCCTCGAATGACTGTCTATGTGGAGCTTGTATGTTCTTCCTGTGTCAGCGTAGGTTTCTTCCAAGTGCTCTGGTTGTGCAGGTTAGGTTGATTGGCCATGCTGAAATGTCTGTTAGTGTCAGGGTAAATTAGCAGGGGAAGTATATGGGATTACGAGAATAGGATCTGGGTGGGATTGTTGTTGGTGCAAACTTGATGGACCAAATGGCCTCCTTCTGCACTGTAGGGATTCTTTTGATTCTATGATCCTTCTAGGAGGATTTACTCATTTTCAGATGAAAAACACACATTCCTATTTGCAGGCAGCTTGATTTAGACGGAGCCCCAGTTTCTTTGGGAAATCATGTGGGTAAGCCAACTGGGGCTCTAATATATCCTGGGCATCTAGATTCAACTATTTCAAAGTTCTTCTAACCATCACCCAGCCTTGCAACCTCCACATTATTGTAGCTCATCTAAAGCTGCTGGATCCAAACTCCATTCGTCCGTCATCCCTTTGCTCACTGACTTACACTGGCCCTCAGTCTGGCAGCACAACAATCTTAAAATGATTGTTTTTCTTTTCTTCCCACCCATGTAACCTCCTGGAGCCTCACAGCCCTCGTAGGTCTCCTTCCATTCCTATCTCCTACGCATCTCCTGTTTTCACCACTCCAGCATTGGCAGCTATGCCTTCAGCCACCTCAGTCAACATACTGGAATTCCCTCTCTACATTTCTTTATTTCTCTGCCCTCCTTCAAGACATTCTTTGAAACATATCTCCTTGATATCCTACTATCTTCTCCATACGTGATCAAATTTTGTCTGATATCTCTCCTGTGGTGCACACCGCGGGGAGTTTTGCAAGTCTTAATGGCAAGGTGGTTTTGTTGAGTAAGATTCATCTATCTTTATGCACTGCTGGATGTCAAATAGTTGGTGTGATTGAAGGAGTGTTACTCATTAACTTAAGAGACATGTAATCCCAACCAAGGTCCTGTTGGAAAGCCATGCTCAAAAACACACCGGAGTTGCCAGAGAGGCCTTTGCCAAGGATTTCCCACATAATCTGCTCTTAATTTGAATCATGCCACTGTGGTTAAATGTCAAACGGGCATCCTGCCATATGAAAAAAAAAACTAGTAAGCCAGTAATTGGGCCTTTCATTTGGCTGGGATAGTCCTGGCTCATAGAAACATTTCCTTGCCTGCTTTTGCCAGAGAGCACAAAGAGGAGAGCGAACAACATCAAACTGACAGCTGAATAACTAAGCATCGAGACCTGCGACATCAAGAACAGCAGATCTTCAGAGGATTAAGACCCTAAAACCATAAGACATAGGAGCAGAGTTAGTCAATTTGGCCCATTGAGTCTGCTCCACCATTCAGTCATGGCTGATATTTTTCTCATTCCCATTCTTTCTGCCTTTTCCCCATAACCCCTGATCCCCTTATTAATCAAGAGCCTATCTATCTCTGTCTTAAAGACACTCAATGACCTGGCCTCCACAGTCTTCTACAGCAAAGATTCCACAGGTTCACCATTCTCTGACTGAAGAAATTTCTCCTCATCTCTGTTTTAAAAGAACCAATCCTTTAGCGTGAGGTTGTGCCCTCTGGTTCTAGATTTTCCTACCAGTGAAAACATTCTCTCCATGTCTACTTTATCCAGGTCTTGCAGTATCCTGTAAGTTTGAATAAGACCCCACCCTCATCCTTTTAAACTCCAACAAGTACACAAACAGAGTCCTCAACCGTTCCTCATACAACAAGCTCTTCATTCCAGGGATCATTCCTGTGAACCTCCTCTGGACCCTTTCCAAGGCCAGCACATCCTTCCTTACATATGGGGTCCAAAACGGATTTGATTTGATTTGATTTATTATTGTCACATGTATTAACATTCAATGAAAAGTATTGTTTCTACCTGCTATACAGACAAAGCATATCGTTCATAAAGAAGGAGAGGAGAGAGTGCAGAATATAATGTTACACCCATAGCTAGAGTATAGAGAAAGATCAACTAAATGCAAGTCCATTCAAAAGTCTGACAGCAGCAGGGAAGAAGCTGTCCTTGAGTCAGCTGGGATGTGATCTCAGACTTGTGTATCTTTTTCCTGAAGGAAGAAGGTGGAAGAGAGAATGTCCGGGGTATATGGGATCCTTAATTAGGCTGGCTGCTTTGCTGAGGCAGTGGGAAGTATAGACAGAATCAATGGATTGGCAGTTGATTTGCCTGATGGATTGGGGTACATTCACTAATTTTTGTAGTTCCTTGTGATCTTGGGCAGAGCAGGAGCCATAACAAGCTATGGTACAACCAAAAAAAATGCTTTCTATGGCATATGTGTAAAGATTGGTGAGAATCATAGCTGACACGCCAAATTTCCTTAGTCTTCTGAGAAATTAGAGGCGTTTGTGGTCTTTCTTAACTATAGTGTCAGCATGGGGGGGACCAGGATTGGTTGTTGGTGACCTGGACACCTAAAAACTTGAAGCTCTCGATCCTTTCTACTTAATTTTCATTGACATAGATAGGAGCATGTTCTCCTTTACACTTCCTGAAGTCAGTGCTCACAGTGCTCCAAATGAGATCTGACCAGAATCTTATACAGCTTCAGAAGTACATCCCTGCTCTTGTACTCTAACCCTTTTGGCATGAATAATTGTTGGAGAAGGAGTGGTCAAGCGACAAGGGAGGGGTGAAATAACTGGGCCCCCTGTCCATCTGTTAATTGTGATTAGTCTATCTTCATCCACTGGAGGATCTCCTTCCATTCTTTCATGTATTAGCCATTTAAATACCTTCACTATGAAACCACAGTGATTTGTCTTTAGTATACCTCTTCACAAAGAGAAGTTAACATTTCAGGACCAGTTATCCCATTAGTTAGCCAACCAGCAAAGCAGATCAGTCAGTTAATCAATCGCAATACCAGATCTTCTTTTGGGATTTAGTTACATTAGAGTAAATTGGGTTAAGGACACATTTAGACCCTAAAGCTTAATCACAAGGGACTATGATTCATTGATGATTAATCACCGTATTGTTGCCTCAGACACCATCACTGGGATACTTAAAGTTTTTCAAATTAATGACCAATAGCAAGAACAGACCAGAATGCTGAATGAGACTGCAGGCATCATTGAGAAATGCTGGCATCATTGACCATTCTGCAGTCAGGAGATTGGACATGCCACTGCAATAGAACACCTCACTTGATACTAAAAGAGTGGCACAGAAACTGAAAGGTTTGGTGGTCCTCAATGCTGTTGAGTTTAAATATATGATTTTCATCAGATCAATACACCAATGGCATTACTTTCTAAATGTGCAAGAACCTTATTTATAGCCTTCTATACAGTGCTTTAAAATGTCTACCTCAGATTTCCAGCTCAGTTTCCAGTAGCTTCAGTGGTATCTATTTACTTTGCTCTGAGTCAACACCCAGGCTTAACCAACCAAACACTATGAGCAGATGCACATAATCAAACAATTGAGCAATTAAACACAATACTCAACAAGCCAGATAGCATCCATTTAGAAGATGAAGTGCAGTTAATATTTCAGATATAAAACTTCTCTAAATGGAAGGAGTGGTTCCAGAGGCTGGTGCATAGATTTTTTTTTCTCTTAACTAATCTTAATGCATCTAGATTGACAAAATTTACATTCATATACCCTTTAATGTGGTTAAATTTCCCGAAGTGTCAATTGGTTGTAAGATAGTCAGACAGATGGGATAGAATTTTAAGGACTATTTTAAAAAGAGGAAAGGTACAGTGGTATATTAGCATAGAGAGAGAATTCCAGAGTTTTTTTGCAGCTGAAGATGGGGTGGCCAGTGGTGTAATTGTGGATGTGTAAGAGGCCAGACTTAAAGGAGAAACGTCCAGACAGGGAGGCACTTTAGGGTTGGAGGAGATGGAGCAGGTCAAGGATTCAGTCATTTGAAACCAGCAATGAGAATTTTAAAATCCAATGATTGTTGGATCTGTATGGGATTGAGTGACACAGTGGCACAGTGATTAGCACCACTGCCTCACGGTGCCAAGGACCCGACTTAGATTCCAGTCATGGATCATTGTCTGTGTGGAATTTGCACATTCTCCCTGTGCCTGCTTGGGTTTCCTCCGGGTGCTCCAGTGTCCTCCCACAGTCCAAAGATTTGCAGCTTAAGCAGATTGGCCATGTTGAATTATCTCTCAGTGCCTCAAGAAATGTAGGTTAGAGGGATCAATAGGGTAAATTTGGGTTTGCTGTGAGTGGAGGGGAGGTGTTCTTTCACACAGTCGATATAGACTCGATGGACTAAGTGGCCTCCTTCTGCGCTTTATGGTTCCATGATACTATCCAGATCCAAATGTCACATTGGAGGTGAGCGGATTCCCTGGCACACCCACTTCTACCCTCCATTTGAAAATCGCGCTACATCCCGAAGGCATTGACATCTAGGGAAAACCTTTAAGTAAGAGATTGTTAGTTTAGTTTTAGTTTAGTTTATTTATTAATGTCACAAGTAGGCTTCCATTAACACTGCAATGAAGTTACTGTGAAAATCCCCTCGTCACCATACTCCAGCGCCTGTTCAGGTACACTGATGGAGAATTCAGCATGGCCAATGCACCTAATCGAAAAGGCTTTCAGACTGTAGGAGGAAACTGGAACACCCAAAGGAAACCCACGCAGACATGGGAAGAACATGCAGCCTCCATGCAGACACTGACCCAAGCCAGAAATCAAACTGGGGTCCCTGGCACTGTGAGACAGCAGTGCCAATCACTGTGCCACTGTGCACCCGATCTCAGTTTGCCAGCAATTGAAAATCCATCTCACAATCACAGTTAAAATGTAGGAAAAGGCAGCAGCCAATTTGTGCAGGGTGAGCTTCCACAAATAGCAAGGTGATAATGTCCAGGGGGTCAATGATAGTGATGTTGGGCACCAGGGGGAACTTCCTTACTGTTCAATGGGTCGGTGCAGTTAAATAATCCATCGAGAGATCCAGGCCAAGGATTTTCTGGCCTCTCGTGACTGGTTCTCCATTAACAGAGGCAACTCATCTTTGGACGTTGGCAGGATCTTCCAGTCCCGCTGAAGTCAATGGCAGTTTGAATCACTGCCTGGGAATATGCGGCAGAAGTCACGTTCAGCAGGACTGGAAAATCTTCCTGGCAGGAAGGGCTGAAAAATCCCACCCAAAAGGCAGGATTTTCCAGCCGCAGTCACTCCAAAACCAGGAAATCTCACCCGAGATCAATGGATCTTTGCATTGCCCGTGTCCTGCCCGCTACTTTTCCCGTGGTGAGCGGGACAGGAAAATCCCACCCAGAGAGTTTCCAACACAGGCATTCGATCTGTTATAGATGGTTCTGAGGGTGACTCAGACCTGAACTCCCAACAAGGCAATGCACCATAATAAAACTAATGGCAGCGGGCTAATGCATTTTAATTAAAATTAGCATTTTAATAGGCCCAGACTGCCCAGGCAATAAACTTGATGCTGTTACAGTAAAGCATCTGCTATCAGGCTGGCTGAGAAATATCTTCAGAATAGAATAGCTTCACCAGAATGTGCTTCTGAGCCATTCACGATTAAACTACTTAATTTGCGAAAGCTTTTAAACAGTCAATCACTCACTCTCTGAGGGCGCTGGCATCGCAGCCACACTAACAACACTGAGCATTTGACCCCAAGGGAAACGTTAAAGGGCTGATTCACAGAAACAGGTCAAGCTCATTCAGTCCATTCAGCCTGTTCTGCAGTCCGCTGACAATGCTTGTTTTGTACCTCACCCCCAGCCTGCACATCTTTGACACATCTCTTAGTGCCTGTCCTTAACAAAACTCCATTGGTTTCTATAACCTTAATTCGTAGCATCGTAGAATAGAGCAGTACAGAAGAAAATGTTCAGTTCACCAAGTCTATAAAACCTCATTCAGAGAGTGATTCAGTCACCCTGTCTTTCAGAATCATAGAATCCCTACAGTGCAGAAGGAGGCCATTTGGCCCATCGAGCCAACAACGAAACCATCCAGGCTCTAACCCACATATTTACCCTGCTACTTCCCCTCACACTAAGAGGCAATTTGGCATGGCCAATCAATCTAACCCATATATCTTTGGGTTTTGGGAGGAAACCAGAGCACCCAGAGGAAACCCACGCAGACATGGAGAGAACGTGCAAACGCCATAAAGGCAGTGGCCCCAGGTCGGAATTGAACCCGGGCTCCTGGTGCTGTGAGGCAGTAGTGCTAACCACTGAGCCACCATACTGCCCTTTACCCCACAAGCATGCAAATTTTCCTCCTTTAAGTATTTATCCAATCTCCTTATGAAGGTGCTCTTGAATCTGTATCTATTATTCTACCAGGCAACGCATTCCAGATCCTAACTGTGTAAAAACACTATTCCTCATGTCCGTGTTTCTTTAGTTACTTGATCTATATAGAATCACTACAGTACAGAAGGAGGCCACTCGGCCTATTGAGTCTGTACCAACCGCAGTTCTACCCAGGCTTTATTCCCCTAATCCCACACATTTATCCTGCTAATCTCCCTGACACTATGCTCAATTTAGCTAATCCACCTAACCTGCATATCTTTGGACTGTGGGAGGAAATCGGAGCACTCAGAGAAAGCCCATATAGACAGGAGGAAAATGTGCAGACTCCATACAGATTAAGACCCAAGACCAGAATTGAACTCAGGTCCCTCGTGCTGTGAGGCAGCAGTGCTAACCACTGCCATCCAATGCCTTCAGGAAATGAGTGAGTGATTGTTTAAAAGCTTTTGCAAATTAAGCAATTTAATGGTCAGTGGCTTCACATTCTGATGAAGCTATTCTACTCTGAGGATATCCTTTACGATGTCAAATACAATTTATCAAATATCCTTCAAAGAAAACATCCCCAGCTTCTCCATGTTTTGTGAGATATGCCATACATTTATTGTCTCAATGTAATAAACCTCTCTCTCTCACCCTCCACCCCCACTCCCTGTCACACCAGGCCATCTGTTTCATATTCTTAAGGCTGCTACATCTTGTTGCAATCTCCCCTAGTTAGAGTTTAATATCCAGCACATTTCACCTTTTCTTTAATTCTGATGAGGAGCCAAGCTGATTTGAAACACTAATTCTGTTTTTCTCCCGACAGATGCTGCCAGATCGGGTGAGTTTTCCCAGCATTCTCCCTTCCAGCTTCTCCAGTCTGTACATACCACTTTTATTTATCCATGTCACAAGCAGGTTTACATTAACACTGCAATGAATTTACTGTGAAAATCCCCCTGTCGTCACACTCTGGCACCTATTCGGGTACACTGAGGGAGAATTTAGCATGGCCAATTCACCTATAATCAGCACATCTCGCAGAAGGAAACCCATGCAGACATGGGTAGAATGTGCAGACTCCACACACAGTCAGTGACCCAAGCCAGGAAGTCATGCCATATTTACAGTTAATTTCTCTCGCAGCCCCTCCACAGATTTCATCTCCTTTCTGTCATGCAGTCTTGGTGCTCTACTTGGATCCGAATTAGTGTCTCATACAGATTTAACGTAACTTGCCAGTCTTTGTGCTCCATGGTCGGGATTTTCCAATTCCTCCCATGGCGGGAAGTGTAGCAGGCGGGACAAAAAAATTCAATGGACTGACCAAAGACCTGTTGACTTTAGAGGGAAGAATGTCAAGTCCTATGAGGGTTGGAAAATCGCAACTCATCACCAGAATTTTACCACCCCTCCCACCACAGATTCGGAAAATGGAAATGTCCATTGATCTCAGGCGGGAATTTCTCACAAGCTGCATTGACTGTTTTGTTAGGCTGGCAGAATGGCACAGTGGTTAGCACTGCAGCCTCACAGCACCAGGTTCAATTCCTGGCTTGGGCCACTGACTATACGGAGTCTGCACATTCTGCCTGTGTCTGCATGGGTTTCCTTTCGCAATCACGCTGGTTTGGTGCATTGGCCATGCTAAATTATCCCTCAGCGTATCCAAACAGGCACTGGAGTTTAACAACTAGGAGATTTTCACAGTAATATCGTTGCAGTCTTAATGTAAGCTTACTTGTAATACTACTAAATAAACTTTAAACTTTGTTAACCTCTCCTGCCACTTTCAGAGATTTCTGTTCCTTGCACTCCATTTAAAATTCTATCATTTATCTTGTGTTGACTTTCTTCATTCTTCCTGAGTCGATCACCTCACATTTTTCTGCATCGAATTTCACCATGCCATCAATCCGCCCATCCCAGCAGCCTTGTCTTGCGTTCTGTTAACGTCTTTTGTCATCTTGCTCACTGTTCATCAACTCAACATCCTCAACCTGTTGGGGAAGCAGGTTCCGGATCACTAGCACTTAGTGAGGAAAGGAAGTCGCAGAGATGACTGCTTGGGACATCATGGGCCATCATGCCAGACTTTCACTTAGGGTGGCACAGTGGTTAGCACTGCTGTCTCTCAGACCCGAGTTCAATTCCAGCCTCAGGTAACTGTCTGTGTGGAGTTTGCACACTCTCCTTGTGCCTGCGTGCGTTTCTTCTGGGTGCTCCTTTTTCCTCCAACAGAATAAAAATATACAAGTTAGGTAGATTGGCCTTGCTAAATTGCTCCTTAAAGGCCCAAACTGTGCAGATTAAATGGATTAGCTTTTGGAAATGTTTAGAGTTATGGGGTTGGTGCAGGAGGGGGGGTACTGTGTAAGATAGTCTGTTAGAGCTTTGTTGCAGACTTGATGGGCTGAATGGCTTCCTTCTTCACTATAAGGATTCTAATGTATTAAAACAAATGAAACATTTGGGCTTATGACCCAATGTTAAGATGTGAGGCTATTCACTGATAATTCCACAGGACTTATGTGTTTGCTATGCCTGTGATAATCAAGTGCTCATGTCACCGATAGCTGGGCTTAGATAACTTCCAGAGTTGGGCGAATAATAATCAGGCCACGTGATGACTATTGCGAGCCACGAGAGGACCAGCCAATGCGCCATGGTGGCCCAATCACCAAGTTCCTTCCCATCTTAAGAATCACTGCTGGCTAGCTGTTAATTACATCAGGCATATCTGTGAGGCAGATAAGTATTCTGGGACGGGGGGGTGCAAGTGGCTTACCTCCTGGCTGCTGAAACCCAATCCAAGGGTCAAGTTAGGAGTGCAATGCAACACAATTCGCTTAGATCAAATTGCAACTAAACTCAAGAAACTCAACAGTGTCCGGGGTCCAGCAGCTTCTTTGATCGGCACCGTGGTCACCAAGCCGAATATCCAGCTTATAATCCATCAGCATGTGTGGGTGCAGCATCTACCCCACCCCCTCTGTCAGCCAGTCAGATTGGACAGCGGCTCCTGAGAGTAGACATTCTACCACAGTGAGAGCCAGCTGATCCCAGCCACAGCTGATGAGATTTGAATTCAATTAAAAACTTGGAACTAAATGTCTAACGATGACATTGAAACCATTATTGTTTGTCGTTGAAAACCCATATAATGAGGAAATCGGCCATCTTTACTGGATCTGGTCTACATGTGACTCCAGATCCACAGCAATGTGGTTGACTTGTAAATTAAGTTTTAAGGTTTTTTTTTAATGTAAAGGCTTACATTAACACTGCAATGAAGTTACTGTGAAAATCCCCCAGTCGTCATAATCTGGCACCTTTTCAGTTATACTGAGGGAGAATTTAGCACGGTCAATGCACCTAACCAGCAGATCTTTCAGATCTGGGGAAAAAAAACCAGAGTACCTGGAGGAAACCATGTAGACATTGGGAGAACATGCAAACTCCACACAGACAGTGACCCAAGCCGGGAATTGAACCTGGGTCCTTGGCGCTGTGAGGCAGCAGTGCTAACCACTGGGCCACCGTGACTTCCCAAAATGCCACTCAGTTCAAGGACAGTTCAAGATTGGCAAGATAGCAATGGTCAAATCCATGAGTGAATAACAGGAAAGTTCTATTCCCCACCATTCAGCCTGCACACTGCGGGGAACTGAAGAGTTTCACTGCCTTGACTGAAGGCAGATTTTTCTGTCTTGAAACAGAGACTTAGCTCAACTCTACAGGTCGAAAGGTAAAACCATGCACAATAATTGTGGGTGAGGGATGTAAATTTATCGTGGTGATGAGATTTTTGATATGACTCGTGGGATATATCATGAATATCAAGAGTAATTAGACAGATGCAATAACTCACAGAATCCAGCACTCTTCTGAGGATATAATGGGTTATTAAATGTCACCCGCAGAAATTATTGATTCAGCAACACGGAGAAATGAAACTTAACATTTTATCCTAATATTTAAACAAGTGCAGAGATTGTCTAACTGGCCACAATCAGGGCTTTTTTATTCTCCGCTCTGCACCCACAATCACCCACACTGTGCCCAACACCCACCTACACCCACCATCATCCATACTGCATCCAACACCCACCCGCACACACCATTATCCATACTGCACCCAATACCCTCCCGCACCCACCATCACTCATACTGCACCCATCATTCACACTCTGCCCAACACTCACCCACACCCACTATCACCCATATTGCACCCAACACCTACCCGCACCCACCATCACCCATACTGCACCCATCACCCACACTGCACCCAACACCTACCTACACCCACCATGACCCACACTGCACCCAACACCCACCCACACCCACCATCACCCACACTGCATCCAACACCCACCCACAATCACACTGTGCCCAACACTCACCCACACCCAGCATCACCCACACTTTTCCCAACACGCAGCCATACCCACCATCACTCACACAGCACCCAACACCCACCCGCACCCACCATCAACCATACTGCATCCAACACCCACCCACAATCACACTGTGCCCAACACCCACCCGCACCCAGTGTCACCCACACTTTGCCCAACACCGACCTGCACTCAATCACTCGTCACTCACTCTGCGCTCACTCCTCACACACTTCACAGTCACTGCTCACTCACTCCACACTCAATCCGCACTCACTCCACACTCAATCCACACCCACTCCACACTCACTCCTCATTCACTCTGCACTCACTCCTTGCTCAATCCGCACACACTCTGCACTCACTTAACAGTCACTCCGCGTTCCTTCCACAATCAACCTGCACTCACTCCTCACTCACTCCACACACACTTTGCACTCACCCCACACTCGCTCCGCACTCACTCCTCATTACGCCGCACTCATTCCTCACTATCTCCTCACTCATTCCTCACTCATTCCTCACTCATTCCTCACTCATTCCTCACTCACTCCGCACTCACTCCGCACTCACTCCGCACTCACTCCGCACTCACTCCACACTGTTTTGCCAGTTCAGATCTAAATTTTATTGCCATTTGGGAGAATCCAACTGAGTGAAATTGCAAATGGGTGAATATAGAATTGAAACAACTATCACGGTTCAGCACACGGTGATTTTCCATGAATCATAGAACGCCTACAGTGCAAAAGGAGGCCTTTTGGCCCATCAATTCTGCATTGACTCTCCAAAAGACCTCTTATCCAGGCTCAACAACCACCAGCCCTCCTTCTCACCATCCTATCCACATACTCTGTGCATTGACCATGGCTAATCCACCTGAACTACACAATATTTAGACACTAAGGGGCAACTTAGCACGCCAATCTACCTAGCCTGCACATCTTTGGGAGGACACAGATAGAATGTCCTCAGTGAGTTCCATGAGGTCAGTCTCTTGGAATATGAGCTCCTTGATCGAGGTAATAATCGCCTGCCCAATCAGGGAGTCTTACCTGTGTATATATTGAAGAGTGTCAGGTCAACTGACACTCTGGATTCTGACTTTGTACTTGAATTACATCAGGAGTGGCATTAACAAAGAACAAAGAACAAAACAGCACACGAAACAGGCCCTTTGGCCCAACGAGCCCGTGCCACCACCCCAATGTTCCCACCTCTACCCGTGATCCCTGTCTATGTTTATAGATCTATGGATTAAAAACCAAATTTGAAACAATTTAGGGAGAATTTGTTTTGCCAATTAGCCTAAGAGCACATCTTTGGGATGTGGGAGGAAACCGGAGCACCCAGAGAAAACCCACGCAAGCACAGGGAGAATGCGCAAACTCCCACAGACACAGGCCCAAATCCATGTATCTGCACAGCACAGCGATAGTCACTGAGCTGTCGTGTTGCCCATCAAATAGTCCAGGTCAAGCGTACACTAACGACGTGAAGCACTAGGATACTCTCGAAAAAAATCCAAGAGCAGCCCTCTCACGACCCATCGCGTGTATGCCCCTCGTTAGACAACAAGGTGGACCAAAGCACCTGTAGGATAAAAACAAGTACATCAATATCATCATCTATTTACACACTTCCCAGGGACTCCCAAGGCTCATGATCCCTATTTTAAATCAGTTTTCTATATCCCTCCATTCCCATTCTGTTCATGTGCCCATCTAAGTATTTCTTAAATAACTCCAGAGTGCCTGCCTCCACCACTTTACTTGGCAGCGCATTCCATACCCCCACCACCCTCTGTGTGAAAAAACTCCCTCTAGCATCCAAATTATACCTTACCCCCCTTACCCTAAGTCCGTGATCCCTCGTGCTATTTGAGTCCATCCTACGAAAAAGCTTAACCCTGTTTACTCTATCTATACCCCTCATAATCTTGAACACCTCTATTAGATCTCCCTTAAGTCTACGTCTTTCTAAGGAAAACAGTCCCAATTTGCCTAACGTCTCCTCGTAACTCAGACCTTCCATACCAGGCAGCATGCTGGTAAACCTCCTCTGCATTCTTTCCAGAGTCTCCACGTCCTTCCAGTAGTAAGGCGACCAGAACTGGACTCAGTATTCCAAATGAGATCTAACAACATTTTATACAACTGCAACATTAAAGGCCAGCTCTTGTACTCTATACCCCTTCTTATAAAGGCTAGCATACCATATGCTTTCTTCACAACCGTCTCCACTTGCTCTGCCACCTTCAAAGACTTGTGCACCTGCACTCCCAGGTCCCTCTGCATTTCTATACTCTTAATAGGTCAAGTTTGTAAACAAAGGGAATCTGGTATGGGACACCGACCTCTGAGAAATTATTTCAGAGGTGATGAGAATAGGATCTCAGAGGTCTCTGACAATGGACCATCGTTCACCAGCCAGGAGTCCACCTAGTTCATAAAGTTGAATGGAATTCAACATATGAGAATGACACCATATCATCCATCATCAAACACTCTCACAGAGAGAGCGATCCTGACTTTAAAAGTTGGTTAAAAAGAAGCCGGCAGTCTCAATGGACATTAAGCTCTCCTATTGGTAATTTGATTATAGGCCAGCCCCCCATCCCATGCCACTATGGGAATAGAACCTGCAGAATTGCTCAGGGGCAGACCATTCTGGATTGAGTTTGATCTCCCCAAGTCTGGTGGGGGAAGGTGGAAAGGCAGCAAGAAGTCCAGTGCAGAGGCCACCAGGAGAGTCAGTTGGAGGCTGGTAAAAAAGTACTGATAAGGAATTATCCCAAAAGTCTTGCATGACTATCAGGAACTGTTGACGCTAGGATGGGGCTGGTATCCAACAAAATGCGGGTGCGTGAGGCTATCCAGATAAAAACATCTCAACCTGGCAATGGCCTTGAAATTACAGTCTGTGCAGAAGCCAGTTGTGTCCAAGGGCTGAGAAGTAAGGGCCGTCCCCCCCGGATCAGCCTCTCCCAGCTCTGCATTGCCCGAGGTTAGGACTTCAGGGTCTGAAATGGACACTGTGGACGAAGCTGTGGCCACTCTAAAAGGAGGGAGCAAACCAGGATTCTGGTGCTGACATTGCAAGAGATGGAGGCCTATTTGGGATGTCCCTTGTCCACATTGGAGGAACTGGATCCAGTGCTGAACGTCACAAGAGGCTTTTGAGAGACATGAACTGCAAGGTTGCTCACACATGGGGGGGAAACAGGTTCAATAACCTCAACGAGGCTCAAGAGGGAAACTGGAGCACCCAGAAGAAACTCAGACAGACACGGGGAGAACATGCAGACTCCGCACTGAAAATGACACAAGCTGAGAATCGAACCTGAGTACCTGGCACTGTGGGGTCCACGGGGAATACAGAGATCAGAAAGAGTTAAGCCATGGAGAGATTTGAAAACAAGGATGGGAAATTTAAACTTGAGACCTTGAGCCAGCAAAGTGACGGACGAACTGGACATGGTGAGAATTCGGAGATGACGGCAGAAATTTTGGATGACCTCCGGTTCTGAGGGGACTGGTGAGATTGTAATGAAGTGGCATTCAGCCAAAATAGCGGGACACCATGTCCCAGAGAATCCATCAAAAAAATGGGGATAAAGATTCAAAATTCAACCCATGGAGCTTGTATCGCAACCAAGCTGGATAATAGTGTGGCATATTGGATACAGATTATAGGCTAATATAAAATGCTGCAATTTATTTTAATGAGTACATAAGCTAAAGGATCTCTTCTGGAATTTTTAATTTAACAAACCATGGTCAAGAAATTGTGGCTGAATGATTAAAATACCCTGACCTTGCTTTGTTAAATTCTGCTATAAAGCCAGTGTTTATGTGGAAGGAATTGGACTGTGTGCTATTGGACTGCAGTGTTACAGAGGATGGAGTCAATTTTTAAAGGTCACAGCTGTTTTAGAATGTTTCTATTTCATGCAAATATTTGATATAACTTTGGATATTGTGAAGATTACAACAGACCGCAAAGGATTGTTACTGGATCTCGGTTATAGAATCCTGGGAGTCATGACATTCCAGCATTCCAGTTCCACACTATCTGGCTAAATGGATAATGCCACCATCTGGACTCAAGACCAGCTCACCCCCACGACTGAAAAATCTTGCACTGGGTCAGCAGATTCTATCCCGCTCACTATGATTCCTGTGGTGGGCGGAATGGGAAAATTCTGCCTCTAATGTCCCTCCATGGAGACCCAGCGGATCACTCAATTGTCAGGTAAACTGTGGACAGGGAAATAAATTCGAGGCTTGTTAGGAAGGACACATGCCCTGGGCTGAATTAAGTGTTACTGATGGGTCAACATAAGAGCACAATGCAAGAAATAGAAGCAGGAGTGGGCCACCAGACCCATCACGATCCCAGCTC
The DNA here is from genome assembly GCA_024679065.1 of Sphyrna mokarran. Lineage (NCBI taxonomy): Eukaryota > Metazoa > Chordata > Chondrichthyes > Carcharhiniformes > Carcharhinidae > Sphyrna > Sphyrna mokarran. The sequence goes on along the minus strand of JAGIQG010000027.1, from coordinate 8,194,934 downwards.
TCTCCACATCGTGCAAAGTTTGGTAAACTTGTGAGTTTGTGCTATCTTCTTGGTGGCTTTCTGGCCAAGGAAGTAATCCAGTTCTGACCCAGTGCAACACCAGAACCAAGCACTGAGATTCATGCAGGAAACAAACTCAGTCTCGGACTTTTCCCTTGACTATTCTTCACGAGTGTGAAGTGTTGGTCAGTCAAACTGTAGTGGACAAGACCATGGCTGTCTGAGTGAGCAAAGTAAATAAGGGACTGTACAGCCCTTATACAGTGTTCTTTATTCAAAACACTGGGGGCTGATTGCCTTTCAATATTTGGACATTTTTTGGTTTTTGGATGATTTTTTTTCCATTATACAGTGAGCCAAGGCCTACTAACACTGCAAGAGCCTAAGCTAGCTATAATCTATGAATTATAGTCTAAAGATCAAGAGTTTTCACAGAATCATAGAATCCCTACAGTGTAGAAGGAGGCCATTCAGCCCATTGCGTTTGCATTAACCACAATCCCACCCATCCCTGTCCCCGTAGCCCCATGTATTTACCGTGCTTCGGAGCAATTTACCATGGCCAATCGATCTAATCCGCATATCTTTGGACTGTAGGACAAAACTGGAGAAAACACACACAGACACAGAAAAATGTGCAAACTCCAGACAGACAGTGACCCAAGGCTGGAATTGAACCTGGGTCCTTGGCGTTGTGAGGCAGCCGTGCTAACCACTGTGCCACCCTGCTGCTGAAATTTCAACAGTAGCTGGCTGGGATGTTCAGCACGGGCTCCCAATAAGTTCCCACCTAAACTTCCCCTCCCTGTGCGGACTGATCCTGAGCAGGAGAAGAGTTTGAGAGTGGATCATTCTTACAAGACTGATGCCCGTGCGTGGGTGCAAATGCAAAGGCACTTAAAAAATGAAATGAACATATGAAGCGGTCCCCAACTTCAATCTGCCAGCCCATCCTTTCCCCCTAATGTTTCAGCGGGTCACCAAGGGCTGTCCCATGTTCGTTCTGAGTAGATCACGTCCCTAGCAACACTGCCAGAGATGTCAACGAGTTTGCATTGAAAAGACTGGACCATCAGTCACACACAAGAACTACCATCACTGCATTTTGTTTTTGTAAAGGGGAGGATGGAGAGAAAAAGGGGAGAAAACTAATTATAAAATATAGCAGCTGAGGAATACAAATACCAAAATTATAGAGTCGATTTTTTTATAGTTGGATCTATAAATCTGGCTAGTGACCATTGCTACTGGTCACCAGCCAAGCACCTACCCCTCTCCCCGCCCTCCACATCCCCCGCCTCCACCCCACCCCCTAAGCCCCCAATCCCTGGTCTCTCCAGTCAGCATTGACAATCTCCCTGTAGAACCAGCAACCCTGTGCCCATGCTAGCCATGATGTCCTGACCCCGGTGGCCCTGAGATACACAACCAGCAGCCACCAGCAGTCCTGTGGCAGCAGTCAGGCCCCCAGACAATATAATCTACCCAACCGATGGCGCACCTAGATAGCGGTGGGTGGGAGGGAGGAAAGGGAGATGGGATGCAAGGAGCGAGTGCACAGGCAGCATTTGGCTTCAAGGTGATGTCAAGAGACAGATTGGAGATGGAAAAAGCCAAACTTTCGCAGCCAGCCAGTGTGATTGAGACCAGGAACCGAGTCACTTCAGAAATGCATAGAGTGCTGTCAAAAGAAACTGCAGAGGGACGATAGAAAGCAATGTGCTAAGCATTGATTTAGCCAAGTCATTGAACCCTTCCAAACAAAAGACTTTCATGATTGCTTTACAGATGATGAAGAACATTTGAACAGTTGTCACTGTTATAATGTATAAATATTTAATGTGAAACTTCAGTGGCTGAATCTCAGCGTACAGCCCCTTCATTAACAATGTTATTTACCCTTCTTCCCTCACCTCCTGGTTTTCTCTTACAGATATCGCAGATGCCAACCCCTCAGAGAAGAAAGGTCCTTTGCACACTGGAGTGGTGGTGGGCATTGTGCTGGCAGTTATTGTCATTGCTGTCATTATACTCGGCATCATTTACATTAGCAGTCATCCCCTGTCTCCCGCTGCCTTATTTTTTATTGAGGTGAGCCAAAATTTCTTTTGAAATACCAATTAAAACTAAACGTATGAGCATCTCAAAACTGCAAGGAATGCTGCACTATTACTCACAGCTCGGGGACTGATTGCCAGGTAGGCTGCCACCTCAGAGGAGAATTATTATCACATCAGAACCACAGCACAGAAACAGGCCATTCCACCCCAACTCTCAGTAAGTCTCCCCTCAATCCAATTATCTCAGCTTCACAGCTTATCTTTCTATCTCCCTTTCTTTCATGCAATCAGAAGAACATAAGAATTAGGAGCAGGAGTTGGCCATCTGGCCCCTCGAGCCTGCTCCACCATTCAATAAAATCATGGCTTGTCTTTTTATGGATTCAGCTCCCCTTAATTGCCCACCCACTATAACCCATTGTTTCTTTACTGTTCAAAAATCTATCTTTGCTTCGAAAACATTCAATGATGTGACCTCAACTGCTTCACTGGGCAGGGAATTCCACAGATTCATAGCCCTTTGGGTGAAGAAGTTCCTCCTCAACTCAGTCCTAAATCCACTCCCTCTTATTTTGAGACCATGCTGCCTAGTTCTAATTTCACCTGGTTTACTTTTGAAACCATCTCAGCTATTCACCTCAGCCACTCTCTGCAAGCTCAGGGATTGAAAGTTGGACCATGCTGAGACAGGAGTTTAGATGATAGATGCTCCAGTGTTGTGGCTCTGTGGGGTGGGCTTTACACTGGTAGCACCAAATCTACCTCTGAACACATACTGCAGCTATCCTAATGGTTCAGAGGGTCAATGCAGTGCAGAGTGTGAGTTTGGGCCATCTAGATCAGAAAGGGCAAGGTTTGACCTATCCTGTAGTAGCAATGAAGATTTACATTTGGCCTCAGTGTTGTAAGAGCATAAGATGTAGGAGCAGAAGTAGCCCATTCATCCCATCGAGTCTACTCAACCATTCAGTGAGATAAGCCCAAGTGTTACAATAAGCTTATGGCTCCAATTTTCTGTCAGTTTCCGCCCCCCTCCCATCACTTGACGCTGGACATCAGCTGGCAATAGACACTCATCTATCTTACCCTCCATAGTTGGTCCATTAGCCAACATGTGCTGTTTAGGTTCTGACATGGAGAATGGCCTCCAAAATGGCAGCAAAGATGTCCAAATGTTTGCAGAATGTACGGTGTAAGGTTCCTCGGGGTACACTCCTCACAGGCACAAGTGAAATTCCGCTCACGTCTAATATTTTTGTAATTATAATCAGGAATAAATTACTGCTCATCACCGAGGGCTCGACATTGTGAGATGAGGTATGGAAGTTCCTGTAATATATGTCAGAATAGGAAGGTGAGGATTTACTGGACAATGCGGAAGAAGGAGATAGTAAATTACTGATTTCTGTCAGGAAATACAATCACCTTCAAAATGAGCCATAATCTTAAAGCAAGTCAAACTTCACTCTGGCTGCAAAAAAACTGTCTAATCCAATAGCGCGTAAAACCTGCAAGAGCTCCACATTAATGCTTTGAACTCTGTCTTCAGCTTTGAAATTGGTGGAGTAAAATATATATGTTCATTTTTTTTTTAAGGTTCTCTCTGCCTTGAATTTTGCAGTCTGTACTGCATAATGCACCACAGAAAACCCAATACATTGCTGTTAGAATCTAACCCACTTACACAGTGCGTGCAGATGGAATTATTTTTGTTTGACTGTGGATTACTTCTCATGTTTTCCACTGAGGTGATTGTTCAACTGTCTATCCACAGCATCACTAAGACTGTTCATTTCCATGCACAGTAAACACACATATCTGTGGACTGTGGGAGGAAACCAGAGCACCCAGGGGAAAACCCACACAGACAGGTGGAGAACGTGCAGTCTCTGCATAAACCCAAGGCTGGAATTAAACCTGGTGCTGGTTTGGAAGGACAAACCAAAGTAGAACGTACAGGGTAAATGGTAGGACTCTGAAGAGTGCAGCTGAACAGAGGGATCTGGGAATACAGGTACAGAATTCCCTAAAAGTTGTGTCACAGGTGGATAGGGTCGTAAAAAGTGCTGTTGGCCTTTATAAATCAGAGTCTCGAATATAAAAGTTGGAATGTTATGGTAAGGTTGTATAAGGCATTGGTGAGGCTGAATTTAGAGTATTATGTACAGTTTTGGTCACTTAATTACAGGAAGGATGTAAATAAAGTTGAAAGAGTGCGGAGAAGATTCATAAAGATATTGCCTTGAGAAGCTGAGTTACAGAGAGAGATTGAATGGGTTAGGACTTTATTCCCTGGAGCATAGAAGAATGAGGGGAGATTTGACAGAGGCGTATACGATTTTGAAGGATATAGATAGAGGGATTGCAAGCAGGCTTTTTCCACTGAGGCTAGAGGAGGGAAAAAAACAGAGGGCATGGGTTAAGGGTGAAAGGGGAAAAGTTTAAAGGGAATATTAGGGGGGGATTTTTCATGCAGAGAGTGGTGGGAGTGTGGAATGAGCTGCCTGATAAAGTGGTAAATGAGGGGTCACTTTTAACATTTAAGAAAAACTTGGATGGGTTCATGGATGAGAGGGATGTGGAGGGATATGGTCCAATTGCAGGTCGGTGGGACTAGGCAAAAAATGGTTTGGCACAGTCAAGAAGGGCCAAAAGGCCTGTTTCTGAACTGTAATTTTCTATGTTCTATGTTTCTAGCGTTAACCACTGTGCTACCGTGGAGCCCAACTTTCCAACATCTTCTGTATTTGGCTTCTGCTGCCTGTTTTTGAACGTACACCAAATTCCATTCACCTGCTGTGCTCCCCTAAAATGCCTCAGTTTTAAAATACCCATCAGTTTTCAGCTTCCTTCATACCCTCGCTTTCTCTGTCACCTCTGCCAGCCCTCCAATATATCTGCACTCCTGAGGGAGCTGCGTGTGTCTCTATACCCAAGCAATAGATATCAACTCAATTTATAAATCTAAGGCCAGAAATCTTTTGCTGCATCAAGGATCAAGAGCCAAGGCAAGTAGGTGAGATTTGATAAGAAAATGTTTCAGTCCTAATCTTATTAAAAGTTGCCAAACAGTTCAAGGGACCCTAATCCCTTTACAATGTTTCCATTGCCCATCTATAATACTCTACAATCTGGCCCTTGCTAGTCCATTAGTAAAGCCACCAGGCTTTGTGATGGGGGAGTTGCAGGTTTGATCTTTGATGAGTTATCCAATGTCTGACACAGTTATGGGTGTTCCAATTAGCTCCAACTTTTCTTGGTGTCAAAGATGAATGTGGTATGTCCGCAGGTCCATTAACTGACTGACATTTACAAGTGAATTATGGCACTTGGAATATATACCAACAAGCAATCAATTCGCAGTACTCTATTTATTTTGGGGCATGTCTTTCTTTATATTCAATCTCGTCTTGTAGACTCAGTGACACATTTTACAAAGTCTTTATGTGACACAGCAATATGAATCAATATGAATTCCTCCCTCACCAGTGCTAGCCACAGTACAACTGCATTTCTGAGCTCATGATCATATATCTCTCGTCCCAAAGTCCTGGTTTCACAATCATGCAAATTGTCTCACTGGAGAACAAGAGAAACAAAGTGGCCACATTTGAGATGGAGGTGTCTTACTATTCACTGTGTTAGTGAGAGTCTCACTATTCACAGTGTGAGAGTCTCACTATTCACTGTGTTAATGAGAGACCCTGGGTGGAATTTTCTGCCCGTACTCACCAGAAGACCGGGATATCCCTTCCAAAGTTAATGGATATTTGCATGGTCCATGTCCCAACCTCTACGATTCCTGCAGCGGACAAGACAGGAAATTTCCACTTTCTCACTATTCACTATTACCAGCATGTGCACCCAAGGTTAATATGATCCCACCCAACACTAATGAAGAATGCCGTTCTCCAAGCCTCCACCTCCCCCAGAACTGGGTGGGAGTGCCGGTAAAATTCCGGCCTCTGAGTTAGAGAATAGATCCCAAAGCAGGATGAAGGCAGAAATAAAAATTTTTATTCTTTCAAGGGAAGTGAACGCTTGGTCAACTTACATTTATATAGCATCTTTCACAAACTTAGGATAATTCGAAATGCTTTGCAGCCAATGATAATTGTCCTCACTGTTATAAATTGAAACAAAGGCAGCTTATTTGCGCACTGCGAGGTTCCACAATCAGCAACAGGATAATGTTTTAGTGATGGTGTTTGAAGGATAAATATTGACAATCTCCCTCCGGACTGTCAACCTCAATTCCATATTCAAATCTCAACTATGGGACTTGAATCCAGAATCTTCTAATACCAAGACAAGGATGTTGCCAACTGAACCACTGCCTAAAGTGTGCAAGAGAGAATGTTTGGACTGATGTTCTATAATGCGGGAGTGAATGGATATGGCTTCACCCATTCAATTTCTCTGTTTGATTCCGAATTCTCTCTGATTCCAACTGGATTTCCCTGGTAGTGTCTAAAAATGGATGTGTTCCCAAAGTAAAGGAACAAGTGATAGTCCAGAGCTATAGAAATTTCCCAAGGGTGGAAACCTATCAGAGTGGGAAGGAGAGAACTAATAATTCAATCACAGAGTGCTAGAGTTACAGGAGAATTGGAGACAACTTTTCTTTGAAGTTATTTAACACTAGAGAAAATATCGAAAATTACAAAGGCTCTGACTAGGTAAAATGGGAGAAAGTATTAATAGTGGTCAATGAACCAAGAACTAGGGGACATAAGTGCAACATCATCAAAAGTTCGAAAAGAGAGTTTAGAAGGATTTAGTGCGAATATGGGGCAGCACAGTGGCACAGTGATTAGCCCTGCTGCCTCACAGCGCCAGGAATCCAGACTCGAATCCAGACTCAATTCCAGCCTTGGGTCACTGTCTGCGTGGAGTTGCACATTCTCTGGGTTGGTTTCCTCTGGGTGCTTTGATTTCCTCCCAAAGTCCAAAGATGTGCAATTTAGGTAGATTGGGCAGCGTAAATTGTCCCTTAGTGCCTCAAGATGTGTAAGTTCAGGGGCTGAGGAGCTAAGTAGTTATTGTTACAGAGGTAAGACCTGGGAGAGATGGTCTGTCAGAGAGTCGGTGCAAGTGTGACGGATCGAATGGCCTCTTCCTGCACTGTAGGGATTTTATGATTTTATTCTTCTGTTACAATGACTGGGCCTGCTAAACTGTAATCTCAGGCAGTGACTACTGTGCATATACAATTTTATAGTGCATTGCTAGTCTCATATGTTGCAGCTGAGCTAAAGGAGACGTGAAATTGAACAGGCCACATTCGAAAGCAGGAAAACCTAACAAAAGAATGTGTTACTTGTGGCTCAGTTGCTGACACTCTGAATTACAAGGTCCTGGGTTGAAATCCCACATCAATGTTTCAGTGCAAAAAGCCAGGCTGACACTCCAGTGCAGTGCCATGAAGTGCTGCACTGTTGAAGGTGCCATATTTTCTATCTTCTATGAATTTAGGTAGTTGAAGGATTGCCTCCAATTCAGCCCCCTTGCTTCATGAAGAAAAGTTCACCATATCCTTCAAACTGTCAAGTGGATAAATATTTTTAAAAGTTGTAAGAGCATGGAGTAAGTTGATGTTGCCTTCAAAATGCTTAAAACAGTCTCATTCCGTGAAATAAATGTTGTGAGCATCAGCTACGGTGCAAGCTAAGCCTCTCTGTCCAGAGCCAATGTTGTTTCTAAGTCTGTGTAATTTTCCTCCCGCAGCAGAGTTTACCATTATTCAATTAAAAATCTTCCTGTGAACTGTACCCTGGGGAAGAGGCTGCTTCTAATTTTGAATTTTAATATGTTTGCAACTGGGTCGTAATTCTTTCATTATAGCACTCAGCTGCTTAATGAAAGAGAACGCTGGCATTTCCAATGATCCTGATGCTCACGTTTAAAAATAAAATGAGTCCAATGGGAGCCATTATCCTCAGGTTTCTCTAATGAGGCTTCAGTCTTGCCCTCACCAACATTGCAGCCGATAGCAGATGGGGATCAGTGTTTGTAAAAACAGTGTTAAAAAAAGTGGACAGCATGGTGATCCGGTGGTTAACACTGCTGCCTCACAGCACTTGGGACCTGGGTTCGAATCTTGGCTTGGGTCACTGTCCGTGTGGAGTTTGCATGCTCTCCCTGTGTCTGTGTGGGTTTTCTCTGGGTGCTCTGGCTTCCTCCCACGGTCTGAAAGACATGCTGGTTTGGTGCTTTGACTCGAACAGGCATCAGATTGTGGCCGCTAGGAGACTTTCACAGTAACTTAATTGCAGTGTTAATGTAAGCTTTACTTGTGACACTAGTATATAAACTTTAACACAAGGATTTGTACATATTTGGTGCTTTTTAATCTCAAAGTACTTTATAGCTAACAAAGTACTTTGTAAAGGATAGTTGCTGTTGTAATGTGGGAAATGCGGCAGCTCAGACCAAGCACTCAAAAACAGCGATGCGATAACAACCAGATATTTGTCATTTTGTGACATTGATTGAGGTATAAATATTGGTCAGGACATTACTCTTGTTTTGTAAGAGTGGCCATTAGATCTTTTATATCCACTCAAGCAGTGGGGCTCAGTTTAACATCTCACCCAAAAGATGGCAGCTTCAGCAGCGCAACACTTCCTCGGCAGCGCACTGGAGTGTCAGCCTTGATTTTTATATTCAAACATTGAAGTAGGATTTGAGCTTTGAACCTTGTAATTCAGAGTGTGAGCAACTGAGCCACAAGTAACACATTCTTTTGCTAGGTTTCCCTGCTTTCTAATGTAACCTGTTTGTTTTCGCTCACATGCAACATACAAGACCAGCAATGCATATACAATTGATTCTGCATAAGGACAATCTGCATAAGGACAATAAGGACTCTTTGCTTGTCTAGTTTTCCCTGCCAACTTAATGCTTTTGTAATAACTTAGAAAGCCCGATTGCAAGGAATATAGTTCATTAAAAAATGCAAAATAGAACCCTTATCAGTGTTGTGCACCCTTGTCCTTGCTTGGTACTAAGGTTCAGCAGGCCCAGTCCTGGGCCTGCCTTATAAAAGTCTCAAATAATGGGTTCTAGCTGATCAGACACTATCTGTTACCAGGTGAACTCATATTCAATGAGCCCCACAAAGAGATCAATCAATGATCCTCCATGGACCTCGTGTGATTTACATCAGTTGATGAGTTAAACAGAGCGATCAAATTAATGCATGATATGTAGCAACAAGCGGGGCCAAATTCCATTCTGAAGTTTGGTGATGGGCGCAGAATGATTTCTGCTGGGGGAGGTTGAGGTTCCTGGGGACCAATGTTGGAAAACCATTTTGCATCCATTGGAATGTCATATATGCTCATTAATAATCACTTTGTGGAATTAAGATCCACCCCTCCCAAATTAAATTCCCTGCCAGAAAATTCAAACGTTCTCTTTTACGATTGTATATAAGTGCCATGCATAGGGGGAGGTGACATCTCCATGATTAACAGTGAGTTGTTGCTGCAATGTCCGTTTTGAGGAGTGTTTGTAAATGCCAGCCGAGACTTGAGGCCAGGCAGTGGCAGTGCGAGTTAGGTGCAGGATGACTGAGGAATGGAGGGAAGGTGAGTGGGGAAAGGTGGAGCAGTGGCTGTGGGAAAGGTGGGAGGGATGATGCAGCAATCCACATGCTCTTTAAATATGGCGCTTCAACCTTCAACCCCTTGAGGTAACGGCAGGAATGGCAACTTTCTGCCTGCGCACCCCCCCCCCCACCCCCCACCCACAACCTTTGCAAGATTAAGTGAACGACTCGCATATGCATCTTTAACAAGCTGAGTAGTGTACGATAATGTGCAGTCCACTATTCCACTCCCCGCCAACAGACCCTTGGGTCATCCTGATTCAAAAAGTTGGCTCTATTCTCTCTCCACAGATGCTGCCAGACCTGCTGAGATTTTCCAACATTTTCTGTGTGTGTATAAGATAAATACATTTATTAGTAAAAACTAAGCTTTTTCCAGGATGGAAAAGTCAATTACCAGGGGGCATAGGTTTACAGTGTGAGGGGCAATGTTTAAGGGAGATGCACAAGCAGATTTCTTTACACAGAGAGTGATGAGTGCCTGGAACTCATTGCCGGGGCAGGTAGTGGAAGCAGATACAATAGTCACTTTTAAGGGGCATCTTTACCAATGCATGAATGGGAGGGAAATAGAGAGATATGGTTCCTGGAAGGGTCGGGGGGTTTAATTCAGTCAAGCAACATGGTCGGTGCAGGCTTGGAGGGAGAAAGGGCCTTTCCTGCGTTGTACTTTTCTTTGCTCTTTGTTAAACTGGAAGCAAGTAGGATTATAACATTTATACCAGCACAAAAAGACAGTTCTGAAAATGGCATTATTGAAGCTGCATTTGGCAAAGGACACGATGTAACCACTCAGCTGTGATCTCATTTAAATCACCTCTGTGATTGCCTTTGAACGGGATTTAATGCTTTGAAAAACTCTACCCAGTGAGAAGAGCAAGTGAGTTCAAGCTGTGATCTGAAGAACAAACTGATTCACCTGAATGTTTGTGTCAATCCAACCCCATGATGCTGCACACAGCAACTCTGATTAGTGAGGCAGAGCGGAAATCGAATGTGCTGACAATAGTGCATTCTCTTTACGTACCATCACCTTGCAATTATTTGTGGTTGTCAAGCATCTTCATCCCAAAGTGGTGCGCATTCAAATGGCACATTTCTTTTTAACCATGCTTCTTAGAAGAAATGAAACTATATCATCAACTGGGCTTCATCATTTATTGTTCAAAGCATGTGGCATTATAGCTGCAATCAGTTTCATTCCCGTTACAAAGCATAGATAAATGAATACCATTTCACAGTAGCGCTGCTGTAAGGATTTCAGCACAATACAGATCACTTTAGAGCACTTATTGGAAAAACTCAACACAATGATAAACTTTACCCATAAATCTATTCTTTTCACTGCAGGGTTATTTACCACATATAAATCAATTTTGTGTGATTAACTTTTTTATTTCAGATCATAATTTCAGCCCAGCGTTATCCAAGATTGATTTTCTGTTCTCTGTGGACTTTGTTTATAACCTGTCATGTGTAAGCCAATTCAGGGGACAAGATCAGATGACATCATTGCATCCAGTGTAGACTTCATCCTTATACATCTTTTCACTTGTTCAAAACTTGATCTGAAAATGCAAGATTCTTGCCATTTACAAACTCACTTTTGTACCAGAATTTAGCCTTAAGTCCTGCAGAAGGTCTGCCAATATCTCCAGCAACAGAATGTAGAAGTTCAAGGCCACTGAAGTTTTATTACAATCAGTACAGACATGCCTTAGAAAATTATAACTGTCGACCTCTCAGAATGAGAGCAAGATGGTGCGCTACGCTGATAATAAAATCTTGGAAGGATTAGTTAAGGGAATTCTGTGAGTCTTCTGCCAAACCTGCAGTGAATGAGTGCAGAATCCTCACAAAACATCACTTCTATTATTGCCAATTCTCCTGCATTGAGTTGGGACCTCCACGTGTTGAGATTCATAAATTGATGCAAACAATTCTGAGAAAAAAAATGGTTCTCCTTAAAACAGTTTTTTTTTTGCAGTTTGTTGAACACTCTTCTGTTATTTATAAGAATATTGCAGAGGCAGTGGGTTGGGGAAAGGAAAGGTCACTTGATTGACATGCAGTATCCTAAGAAAGAAAGAGTCTGCTTTCGAATTGGTGGAAAACTAAGACAGCTGGGTCAGGCAACCAATGTTAGAAGTGTGGGGTGGAGCAGGTGGCGGGAATTACACCCACCCATGGGTTAGCAATCCTAAATTACCTTCTCATATCTTTAGCAGGAGCCGGTCAACTGACCTTTGGCTTTGGCCAAGCATAGAGAAGCATAGACTTGTTACAGCAGACAGGCAGAGGCTATTCACCTCATCATATCTGCACCAGCTTTTCAAATAAACAAATCACCTCATGCCATTTCCCTGCCTCTTCCACGTAACCTTACACATTCTTGCTTTTTCAGATAACAGTCTAATTCCTTTTTAAGTTGACGATTCTGCTGGTGGGTCATTCTAGGACGGGAGGCCATAGACTTAGGATAAGTCTCAGAGTTGAGGAGAAACTACTTCTCCCAAAGCATTGGGAATCTGTGAAATTCGCAACCCCAAAGTGCAATGGACGCTGAGTAAATTTACGGAGGAGTTAGACAGATTTTTAGTTGGTAATGAGTTGAAGGGTTATGGGGAGAAGGCGGGAAAATGGAGATGAGGAGCATATTAACCATGATCGAATGGTGGAGTGAACTGAATGGACAGAATGGCCTAATTCTGCTCCAATATCTTATGAAGTTATGAACTGAATGCTTCAATTGAACCTGCCTCGATCATGGCAGCACATTCCAAATCCTAACCACTCACTGAGTAAAAAGGATCTTCTTCATGTTGCCATTGATTCTGATGCCAATTATTTTAATGTGCACCCCCTATTCTTGATTCTTTCACGAGGGGGAACAGACTCTCTCTATCTGTTCTATCCATACGCCTCATGACTTTGAATACCTCCTGTTAAATTTCCTTTTCTCCTCCCAAGGAAATCAATCCCAACCTCTCCGATTCTGTTTGCACAACTGAAGTTCTTCAACGCTGAAACATTTCTCTTTTCTGCATTCCCTCCATTGGTTTCATATCAGCACTCAGAACTAGATGCAATGCTGCAATTCAGGCTGAAACAATGTTTTATACAAGTTTAATATAATCTCCTTGCCCTTGTACTCTGTGTCCCCGTTAATAAAGCCTAGGATACTGCCTGCATTATTAACCGCAATCACAACCTGTCCTGCTTAATGCACATGTACACCCCGGCCCCTCTGCTCTCTCTCGCCCTGTTTAGAATTGAACCCTCAATTTTATGATGCCTCTGTTTTCCTCCTACCAAAACGAATCACCTCACATTAGGCCGAGCCTCAGTCTGCCAACACAATAATAATTATGACTCTTTGTTCTGCCTTTAACCACAACGTGGTGATGATTTAATAAGGAAGGAAAAGGCTGAAGAATATCAGTTTGTTAAATTTATAAATCCCCAGCTCTTCAGGGTGCAGGCTCTTTCTTGGCCTTTGTTGGGCTTCAGGGCAAAATGATCAGCGAGTACATCACAAAGGCAATTGATTCCAAGGAAACATAATGACCCCTAACCTCCTCCTTCCATTCTCAAATCACTTTTTCCACTCTTTATAGAACAAAGTATAAGTCATTTATCATTTTACTTATTAGTGGCCTATGCTTATAAAAAGCATACACTCTGGCAGCAGGGCAAGTCCCTAAAGGCCTGTTTCTAGTTAGAACTGTTCTTAATCTCTCTTGTAGACAGTATTAAAGATCTGTATTTTTGATGCTGGCCTGTTTTAAATGAGTGCGCATTATGCATGAACAACAAGTGTTGACTCTGATCTGTAGATTACTGGCATAATGGGAATGACAGCTCTACATCTGGAGTTATTGCCCCTGACACTGGAAGATTAAAAACAGCTCATGATCATTATCCGGTGAACTCTGGTGGAAATTGGATAGGTGTTCAGTCATTAGGTACGGAAAGGATCGTATGAATCAGTCCTTCAAGAGCCACTTATTGGCTAAGCCCACGCACAATGTTAAGCGGAAGCTAAAGAAGCATAATTGAGGGACAAAGAGATAGAAAGTTATTCTGACAGGGTTAGGTGAGCAGTAATGCAAGGCGGCTCATGTGCGACATGTAAACATTAGTATAGGCCAGTGGAACCGAATAGCCTATCACAGCGCTACGCATTCTATATAATTCTGTACACAAGATTGGTCACTTGAAGGTGTATCAATTGTCACTTAGAATCTCTACACTGCAGAAGAGACCATTTGGCCCATCGAGTCTGTATTGACTCTCTGAGCAAGATTTTCCAGCTGCACTCGCCTCAAAACCAGAAAATGCCACCCAAGGTCAATGGACCTTTGCATAGTCAAAGTCCCGCCGGCTACAATTCCCATGGTGGGCAGGTCAGGAAAATTCCACCCTCCATAGAGTATCTTACCCAAGACTTCTCCCCTTCTCTATCCTGTAATCCCACACATTTACCATGACTAATCCACCTAACCTGCACATCTTTAGACTATGGGAGGAAACCGGAACACTGGAAGAAACCTAAATAGATGGGGGGAAGAACATGCAGAATCCACATAGGCAGTGACCGGAGACTAGAATTGAACTTGGGACCCTGGCGCGGTGAGACAGCGGGGCTAACCACTGTGCTACCATGCCACCTCATGAGAAGAGAACAATTGAACATTCAAACTAATGAATGAATCTAGAACACTCACTGTCAACATTGACTTTCTTTGCTGCACAGGGAGAGCTCTATAAATAAATGATCCCCATAGAGAATCTTCCTTTCAGGAATCTTGATCCCAAACTGAAGTTCCCATTAATTAGAATCATAGAATCCTACAGTGCAGAAGGAGGCCATTCGGCCCATTGAACATGCACCGACTACAATCCAGTCCAGACTCTAAACCCATAACCCAATATATTTACCCTGCTAATTCCCTTGACATGAAGGGTCAATTGAACATGACCGCTCAACCAAATCCACACAGCTTTGGACTGTGGGGGGAATCCCTTACAACACGGGGAGAAAGTGCAGAGAGTGACCTGAGATTGGAATTGAATCTGGATCCCTGGCACTGTGTGGCAGCAGCGCTAACCACTGTGCATTCATGTTAATGATACAAATTTATGCTCCACCAGAGTTACCTTCTTTTCATCAACCATCTCAGCATAACCTTTTATCCCTTTCACCCTTATACATTTGTCTAGCTTACCTTAAATGGCACGCATGCCAATCATATCAATTACCCCACTGAGACCCATGTTCTAAACCATTTTCCTCAATTCCAAATAATGACTACCTTATTTTTATGATTCTTAGTTTGAGTCTCCAACAAGGCAAAACATCTTCTCTACATCCATCCAATCAAAGCCTTACATCATCTTAAACATCAATTAGGTCAATCCTCGTCCTTCATTTCTCCATGGAGAAAAAAACTACATCCGTTTCAATCTTTTATAACCTCCAGGTTAGGCTGTCAACCAGGTTAACATTCATTTTCACCTTTGCCAGTGCCTTTATATCCTTTTTAGAGCTTATTTGCCTACAAGGAAGGGTGTAACTCAGTGACATTTGAGTTACAAGCATTTGCCTGCAGATCAAGAGGTCCCCAGTTCAAATCTGGGTGCCCGCTCTTCTTTATCTGAGCAAAAGGAATCAAAGTCACACAATCCTTTCTTACAATATAGTATCAACAATGCAACAATGAGTAATAATAATCTGGAAATAAGCTGTTTTGTGCTGCTACTGATTTTGGATGGACATGGTGGCACAGTGGTTAGCACTGCTGCCTCATAGCGCCAGTGACCCAGATTTGAATCCAGCCTTGGGTCACTGTCTGTGTGTGGAGTTTGCACATTCTCTCTGTGTCTGCATGGGTTTCCTCTGGGTACTCCAGTTCCCTCCCACAAACCAAAGATGCACAGGTTAGGTTGATTAGCCATGCTCAGTTACCCCTTCATGTCAGAGAGAATATCGGGGTAAATACGTGGGGTTACAGGTTTGGAGCCGGGGTCGGATTGTAGTCAGTGCAGGTTCAATGAGCCAAATGGTCCCCTTCTGCACTGTAGGAATTCTATGATAAAAGCAAATTACTGCGGAATCTGAAACAAAACAGAAAAAGCTGGAAAATCTCAACAGGTCTGGCAGGAGAGAAAAGAGCTGACGTTTCAAGTCCAGATGATCCTTTGTCAGAGTCTCAGTCTATCCAGTCTCTCCTTATAATTCAAATCATCAAGTCCTGGTAGCATCCTAGTAAATCTCTTCTGCACCCTTTCTGGTTTAATAATATCCTTTCTATAATGAGGTGACCAGAACTGCACTCAGTATTCCAAACTTAACCTTACCAACGTCTTGAAGAGCTTCAACAAGACATCCCAACTCCTGTATTCGATGTTCTGACTAATGAAACCAAGCTTTGACAAGGGGTCACCTGAACTCAAAACATCAGTTCTTTTCTCTCCTTGCAGAGATGCTGCAGACCTTCTGAGATTTTCCAGCATTTTCTCTTTTAGTTTCAGATTCCAGCATCCGCAGTAACTTGCTTTTATCCAGCTGCTGCCTGACCTGCTGTGTATTGTCAGCGTTTTTGTTATTTCAGTTTCGGATTTTGTGAAGATTATAATTTGCTTTTGTTTTGGTTACCTTTTCCCAGCGCCGATCCCATAGGTGGCCAGCGATGAAGTTCAGAAACAACGCTGGACATCCCACCTACACCGAGGTAGAGCCCATGGGTCACGACAAAGAGGGATTCCTGGAAGCTGAACAATGCTGAGATCCACCAAGGATGAAACACTTGGCTGGACTAAAAGGCCATGGACTTCCAAACCATGATGCACAGAGCTGTACTCTACTCATTTCTCAGCTGCTGTCTGTGGAGGATTACCTTGCAAACCAGCCTCATACAAATGATGGAATATTGTCACACTGCTAACATGCACTCGTACCCATGTCAGCAAGAGACATTTATTATAGTATATATGAAGAATAAGTTACAACTGAGTATATGTACATTTATTTCTTTGAGAACCAGTGTGTTCAGATCCATATATATTATATATATAAGACATACCAGGGTATAGGTGGACCTTATACAATGGAGCATTATCATCCACTTTGCTGGGAAAGTGGATGAAATTTTGATTTGATTTCTGTAATTTATATAGTACAGTGGATACATCTTGTGTCTCGTCCCTCCCTCTCCATCCCTCCCTCTCCCAGAGATACAGATACTTTTCTGATGCCAGTAATTTGGTAGAGGGTTCACATTCACAGCAGCACCAATGCCAACCAGCTCTCCCTCCCTGTGCCCCTAAACTCACCGCTTCATTCTGCGTTACGGTCCCACAGAGCCGCAGTTCCTGGTGGCCGGGTTTGGTGTGTGCCCTTAGTGGGTCTGTGGCGTTTTCAGCAATGTGCGGAGGGACACAATTGAGGTAATTCTGCCCCGCCAACACACGAGTATGCACATTGACATGTACACACATGTATATACATGTGCACGCACAATAAGCCTACATTAGTGCAGACATAGGCACACTCACGTGTATATATACATGTGAACATATGTATGTACAAATGCAATAGCACAGCTATTCACTCATATAAAAATGTTAAATGCACACACACATGCACACACATATACACACATACGCGCACACACGCACATGTGCCATTTTCCAGCATAGATCATTGGGGTTTGATCAGCAGCAGGAAGCCAGTTCAGTTGACCTGTCCTGCCTCACCAGAGGCTCCCTGGCCTTTTGTCTTGCCCATGTTGCCACCCCAGCTGAGATTAGACAACAGTTCACAGTCCAGGAATTGAAAGAGGGACCATCATGATCTGATTACTAAACCACAGTTCACCCACTGAACCACTGGGGGAGCGATTGTTTACATGGCCCTCGGTAATGAACAGCAAAAAAAGAAGGCTTGTGAGCATTTACCTTCAAATAGCATTTGTAAAATTTGAGAGCAGATTCCGCGTGTCTCGTTATCAGAGTTGATCATTGCTGTAATTGCCTCATGTCTCACTTGTTCTGGTGCAAATATAGCTTTCAAAAGGTTATTGTGGATCTGCCTGTTCTTTAAAGTGTGCTCACTGTTGTGATGTGGGAATTGTGGCAGCTAATTTTCACACAGCAAGGTCCCACTAACCTATGACCAGCAAATCTACTGAGAGTAGATGAGATGGATATTCATTGAATGTATTCTAGGCTGATTTAGGTGAATTTTGATCAACAAAGGATGTCAAGGGCTATGTGTGGAGCGGGAATAGGCAGGGAAGTGGGATTGAGACCACAATCAGATCAGCCATGATTTTACCGAATGGTTTGAGTGGCAAAATGCTCCACTCCTGCTCCAAACAGGTGGCACAGTGGTTAGCGCTGCTGCCTCACAGCACCAGAGATCCAGGTTCGATTCACGGCTCGGGTCACTGTCTGTGTGGAGGCTGCACATTCTCCCCATGTCTGCGTGGGTTTCCTCCAGGTGGTCCGGTTTCCTCCTACAGTTCAATAGACATGCTATCTGGGTATGTTGGCCTTGTTAAATTCTCCTTCAGTATACCCTAACAGGTGCTATTGGAATGTGGTGATTAGGGGATTTTCATAGTAACTTTATTACAGTGTTAATGTAGGCCTTCTTGCGATGCTAATAAAATAAACTTAAATCTTGTGACAAGGACATCGAGGCTATCCCAAAGCCTCTGTTGTGCTTTGTAGCACAATGGGATCCCTTCTGTCCGGCTGAAAGGGAAAGGAGGCCTCTGTTTAGTGTCTCATCTGGAAACCAACAACTCCCGATAGTTCAGCGATCCCTTGGAACCGCATTGGGGAATCAAATAAACTCAGGTGGCTGGTGAAGGAACTGGAACCTACAAACTTCCAACTCACAGGGCAGACTGCTATCTGTTGAGGTTCACTTGAATCGATTTCCCCCCTCCACCCCCAAACCCCATTTAATGCAGTACCCCTGCTCTGAGTTACTGGCTGTGCTGGACTTGAATTCCATATGCAGTACCCTGGTTCTCTGGGCCAGTTAGGCTTTGCAGCAATGCAGTGGGGGTAGAGGTGCACAGCCCAAACCATGCCCTGGTTCCCAGTGCATGCCTGCCTGTCCTTCCCTGGGAAGGGGAGTCACGTGGGTGGAGGAGGTCTGTTTCTGCTTCTGCAGCATTTCCCTAATCAGGGAAAGAGAGTGGGGCGGTTTTGGGGAAAGGAATTTATTATAAAGAAAATGGTAGCAAGTTTTTTACACAGAGGGTGGTGGGTATCTGGAACCCACTGACACAGGAGGTGGTGGAAGCAGATATGATAGTTAATTTTAATGGGTGTTTGGACAAGTACATGAATAGGATGGGAATAGAGGGATATGTTCCTGGAAGGGTAGGGGGTTTTAGATCTGTCAAGCAGCATAGTCGATGCAGGATTAGAGGGTTGAAAGGCCTGTTCCTGTGCTGTAAGTTTCTTTTTTTTTCTTTGTTTCTTTCTTTGAAATAAAATGAGGGAAGAATATCCAATAGCAGGCACTGCACATCCTCCTCTCTTCCATCCCTTCAATTCGATCAAAGTTTCAGAACCCCAGAGTTGTTTCAGGACTCCTCCAGTGGCGAGTAAAGTGACAGTGAAAATTTTACCCTCATCAGCTACTCCCAATTGAACCGCAGGCAGAACTGGCTTGACTGGGCAATAAAGATCCTATTGAATTATAATGAAACGTGCCACTGTAGCTCACAGCATTAATGTAGTCAGATATGGTGATGTGATACCCACTGCCAACAACGAGGGCCGGAGACAAATGTAGCTCCTTTCTGTGTGATTGAGTCTCACTTTTACAACATCCACATTTGTCACATTGACATCAATTCTCATTCCAGTACCCTGGAGCCCCAGTCGTGGTTACTCAAGGTCACTTCTGTTTTTGCATTGTCATTATAAGATGAATTTTATTTGAATCTATTCGTTTGAATATTAAAATCAAGAGTGAAAAGAGCAGCTTTCCAGCCACTTCTGTGCCCAATTCCAGCTTATAAAACCATAGAACTGTACAGGCAGCCATTCGGCCCAACATGACAACTCTGGAATAAGTTGGTGTACTATTGTGAACATCCTGCGATTTCTCTTCTTTTCATGCTTCATTGACATCATAAATAGCCATGATAGATGACAGTAGTTTCACAGCATCGGGCCAATAGACATGGGTACCATTTTCCTCCCTGTGGTGTGTTTAGTAGCAGCGGGAGATGAAATGCCGCTCACTGGCGATGAAATCTTATGGCCCAGCCATTGTCAATGGTGTTTCCCATCCCGGGCAAGGGTGTGCCGTTGGTGGGACCATAACATCCCACCAGTGTGAACAGCAGCAAGATTTTGGCAGACAGAATGAGGTCGGAATGTTACGGCTGTGGGATTTTCGCATCCTGCCACAGTGAGCAGAGATTTGGCTGGGCGCCAAATTCTCCACTCCCAGCTTAGTGGCAGCATGTGTGATCAGCCGCTAAGACTGTGCCCTTTAAGTTCAAATCACACCTTAGCATTTGTCATGTCTGAAAAATATCTGGAAATAAAAAACTGGTATAAGGTGACTTGACTGTTTTTACATTTTGTTCAAGAAACTCCAACTCGTTCACTGAAATCCTTAAAGGAAATTAAGTTGCCACCTTTACCTGGGCTGGAAGAAACGTAACTCCAGGCCCACACCATTGGCATTGACTTAATTCTCTCTGGAGTGGACTTTAAGGCCAATCAGACTTATCAAACTCAAGAGAACTAGATGATGGCCAATAATTCTCAATCTTACCAGCAATGCCGACATCCCAAGAATGAATATTAATAAAAGAATGGTGCATGGAGCATATATCCAATTCATGAAGAAGAGATTCCATCAACAACAGTTGCATCAAAGCCATTTCTGCCCACCAGTGCAGGCAATTGCTCTCGACTCCAAATAAGTACAATATTTCATTTAAGGATTGTAAAGCAACACATGCCATCACAGTGGTTAGCATGGCTGCCTCACAGCTCCAGGGACCTGGGTTCGATTCCCAGCTTGGGTCACTCTCTGTGCGGAGCTTGTGCATTCTCCCTGTGTCTGCATTGATTTCCTCCAATGCTCTAGTTTCCTTCCACTATCCAAAGGTGTGCAGATAAAGTGCATTGGCCCTGCTAAATTGCCCCTTAGTGAACCAGGGTGTGTAGGTTAGACGGATTAGCAGGGTAAATATGTGGGGTTACAGGGAAAAGGCTTGGATGGGATTGTTGTTGGTACAGACTCGATGGGTTGAATGGCTTCCCTGTGCGTGGTGGGGATTCTATGACTGCATGAGCAATAGTTTGCAAAACTAAGAAGAAATGATATCTCCATCCTAGATTGAAGTGTGTGCCTCTTCATGTTTTGCTTTAAATGTGTTTCCTTCCCTCTCATGTTCCATCTCTTCTATCAGAATGTCCTCCTACTCACACCAACTTCAAGCCTCCTTCTTTAAACATACGAAAAAGGAATTATGAACAACCTAATCCAATCAATGTATTCACATCTTCTATCCTTTGTTCTTATTAGATACCAAGTCAGTTAGGATTATATTCACTGGAGTTTAGAAGAGTGAGAGGATATCTCATAGAAACATAAAATTCTAACGGGGTTAGACAAGGTAAGTTCAGAAAGGATGCTTCCGATGATGGGGGCAGGCGGGGGAGCCATAACTGGAGTCATAGTTTCAAGATAGAGGATAAACTTTTTTGAACTGCGGTGAGGAGAAATTTCTTCACCCAGATGGTGGTGAATGTACGGAATTCACTACCACAGAAATTGAGGCCAAAGTGTTGTCTGATTTCAAGACGAAATTAGACATAGTTCTTGGAGCTGAAGGGACTAAAGGAAATGGGAAAAGATGGGATCAGAGTATTGAATTTGATGATCAGTCATGATCGAAATGAATGGCTGGCAGGATCAAGGAACCAAATGGCCTACTTCTGCTTCTATGTTACTGGATCCTTGATGGCTTGGTCCTCAATAATTGTTCATCCATAATTGCTCTTGGGAGGATAATGGAGAGACTGCCTTCCTGAACAGCTGCCATCCATGTGGTATAGATATGCCCACAGTGTTGTTAGGGAGGGAATTCTAGGAGTTTGACCCAGCAACAGTGAAGCAACAACAATATATTTCCTACTCAGAATGGTAACAGCAGATCAGTCATGATCTTATTAAATAGTGGAGCAGGCTCAACAGGGCAAATGGCCTCCTCTCACTTCATGTTCATACGTTTGTGAGTGACTTGGGGAGGAATTTGTAAGGAGCAGTGCCCCTGTTCACCTACTGCATTTGTTCTTCATAGCATTGGAGATGGTGAATTTGGAAGTGCTGTCAAAGAAGGCTTATCAAGTTGCAGGTAAATACTGGAGCACCCTACACTAGTAAGGGAGGAACTAAATGTTTGAGGTACTGGATGGAATTTCCTTTATGTTCCTACTTAAATCACATCATGGGTGTATTCATGCCTGCTCCAATCAGGTTTCTGATCATGTTCTGTCCTCCTAACAAAGACTTGTTCCTCCTTTAGCAACAAGATGTAGTTCGCTGCCTTGCTGCTCTCTACATAATAGGCACTGCCATTCATCACCAACTGCCCTACTTGGTGCAGAGTGTGCCAATCCAGCACGGTGGCACAGTGGTTAGCACTGCTGCCAGGGATCCAGGTTCGTACCTGGTTTGAGTTACTGTCTGTGTGGAGTCTGCACATTCTCTTCTTGTTTGCATAGGTTTCCTCCCACAGTCCAAACGACAGAGAACAAAGAAAATTACAGCACAGGAACAGGACCTTCGGTCCTCCAAGCCTGCACCAACCATGCTGCTCAACTGAACTAAAACCCCCCCTACCCTTTTGGAGACCATATCCCTCTATTCCCGTCCTATTCATGTTTTTGTCAAGTTGCCCCTTTAAAGTCATTATTGTATCCACTCCTACTACCTCCCCTGACAGCGAGTTCCAGGCACCCACCACTCTCTGTGTAAAAACTTGCCTCGTACATCTCCTTCAGAACTTGCCGCTCGCACCTTGAACCTATGCCCCCTCGTAATTGACTCTTCCACCTTGGGAAAAAGCTTCCTGACTATCCAAACTGGTTAGGTGCATTGGCCATGCTAAACTCTCTCTCAGTGAATTCGGTCTAAATGTGGCAGTGCAATATGCCATGATTGATATTCCCAGCAAGATTGGAAACACATTCTGCACACTGGATATATACGTGTATATATAGCATCTTAACATGCTGCAGCCAATTAAATTAAATTAATTTCCATGGAATCCAGGGTTGGAATCCAATCAAAGAGTTTACACTGTTTGCTGTGGATACAAAACTGCAAGCTGGCTAGTGAGTGGACCAGATTTCCGAGTCTCCACTGCCAGGAGAGATTGTTTACGAATGCAATCCACTCAAGGAAAGAAAAATTGTATTCCGATCCCTGATTCTGTCAGCACTTCACCTAGACAAGCAGATAAAAATAAGTTATTTCCATCACACCAGCCCTGCTCACAGGGTCATCTCTGTATCTTGTTCCATGTTGCTTAAATTTTGCTTTCAATGTTTTGCACTGAGAGATACAAAGGTCTGTACATTCTTCAAAGCACATTAATTCAAAACATGCATCCCAACAGGACATCTAACTGCAGCTATTTGTGTTAATTTAGGTAAGGTATAGATGTCTTGTCTGGTTACAGAGTGGATTCTCACATTAAAATCACAGAGGATGTTTTCATAGAATCATGCAGCGCCGAGGAGACATTCGGCCCATCGAGTTCACACCAACACATTAGAAATACCTGATCCCATCTTGGCCCAAAGCCCTGAATGTTATAACAGGTCAAATACACATCCGGATACTTTTTAAAGGATGTGAGGCAACCCAACACCACTGCCTTCCCAGGCAGCGCATTCCAGATAGTCACCACCCCCTGGGTAAAAAAGATTTTCCTCACATTCCCCTAAATCTCCTGCCCTTCACCTTGAACTTATGTCCCCTCGTGACTGACCCTTCAACTAAGGGGAACAGCTGCTCCTTATCCACTCAGTCAATGTCTCTCATAATCTTGTACACTTCAATCAGGTTGTCCCTCAGTCTTTTCTACTCCAATGAAAACAACCCAAGCTTATCCAACCTCTTTTCATAACCTAAGTGTTCCATCCTAAGCAGTATCTTGGTGAATCTCCTCTGCACCCTTTCCAGTGCAATCATGTCCTTCCTATAATGTGGCAATCAGAACTCTACACAGTACTCTCGCTGCGACCTCACCAAAGTTCTACACAACTCCAACATGATTACCCTGCTTTTGTAATCTGTGCCTTGATTGATAAACACAGTAAGAAGTCTCTCAACAGCAGGTTAAAGAACAACAGGTTCATTTGGTAGCAAAAGCCACTAGCTTTCGGAGCGCTGCTCCTTCATCAGGTAAATGGGAGTTCTGTTTACAAACGGGCATATAAAGACACAAACTCAACTTACAAAATAATGGTTGAA
The DNA here is from genome assembly GCA_024679065.1 of Sphyrna mokarran. Taxonomy (NCBI): domain Eukaryota; kingdom Metazoa; phylum Chordata; class Chondrichthyes; order Carcharhiniformes; family Carcharhinidae; genus Sphyrna; species Sphyrna mokarran. Next base: position 8,170,732 of record JAGIQG010000027.1, on the reverse strand, counting down.
ATGCAAATCTTTATAGGTAACCAAGTCTTAAAGGTACAGACAATGTGAGTAGAGAGAGGGTTAAGCCTCTTGACTTGATCGATAAAAGCAAGTGTTCCATGTGTCTTCTTCACCACCCTAACATGCCTTTCCACTTTCAGAGATCTGTAGACAAATACTCCAAGGTCCCATTGTTCCACAAAACTTGCTAGTGTCCTACCATTCATTGAATAATTCACTTTCCCTTCATTATTTCTCTATTTAAAAACATATAAGATCCTGAGAAGGTCTCGATAGAGTGAATGCCAAAAGAAAATTTCCCCTTGTGGGAGAGATTGGAACTGGGGGGACACACTTTAAAAATAAGGGATCTTCCATTTGAGAAGAAGATGAGGAGTTTTTTTTTCCCCTCCAAGGGTCATGAATTTTTAGAACTCTCTTCCCCAGAATGGTGGAGGATGATTCAATGAATGTCTTTATGGTAGAGGGAGATCGGTTCTTGAGTAACAAAGGAGTCAAGAGTTATTGGAAGTGGGCAGAATGTGGAGTTGAAGCTCCAATCAGATCAGCCTTGATCTTATATAAAGGGAGAGTAGGCTCAAGGGGCCCAAATCCTAATTCATATTGTCATACGGCTTCAACTTCAGAGGTACTGGTAAGCTTCCAGTAACTCGTCCAATTAGTTGGTCTGATGTGGTGAGACCAGACAGTGAAGCTCTGTAGGCTGTTTAACCAAGAGATGCATCACAGCCAAGCACAAATGCTTGCCCGCTAATGTACTTTCAAACAGGGACAGCTAAAGTTTAAAGTTTATTTATTAGTGTTATAAGTAGGTTTATATACAGACTACAATGAAGTTACTGTGAAAATCCCCCAGTCACCACACTCTGTTCTGTTCACTGAGGGAGAATTTAGCATGGCCAATACACCTAACCAGCCCATTTTTCAGACTGTGGGAGAAAAATGAGAGCATCTGGAGAAAACCCACACAGACACGGAGAGAATGTACAAACTCCACTCAGCCAGTGACCCTAGCCGGAATTGAACCATGGTCCCTGGTGTTGCAGCAGCGCTAACTGCTGTGCCACCATGCCACCCCTGGTTATCAAGTACCACCTAGAACCGTGAATCCTCCACTTCACCAGGAATGCTGTCCAATTGCAGCCAGGTCACCGAGATCTCCACCTCCGTCTATGACCCCCAATCTGTGCGGCTTATTACCAAGATCTGCGATGTACTTAGAGGCTGAACCTTAGGGAAATCTGGAAGGGAATTTTACCTTATAAAGTGAATGCTGATGGTAGACTGAGGTCACTCACCACCGGCAGTGCCAGTGAACCAACTGTCCGAAAGCTACCACCATATCGAAAGGCGATGATTTCCTTCACTCACCTGAAGGAGCAGTGCTCTGAAAGCTCATGATCCCCAGATAAACCTGTTGGACATTAACCTGGTGTTGTGAGACTTCTTACTGTGCCCACCCCAGTCCAACCCTAGCATCTCCACTTCATAATTTCTTTCAGCACTTACACTTCTTATTTAAATCTTATTTATATCCTAATGCACCAATACTGTTGCCAGAAGGGCTGCTCAAGGAGAATTGTAAAGGGTTGTTATATCTTTTAAATGCTTTGGGATTAACCCTTAACTTATTGAGTATAAAGAAAACTGATGCAATTAATGCAGAAAAAGCTGGTGATTCTTCGTTTAATCCTTACGTACAGGCTCAGTCAGCAGTTAGGAAGACAAATGCAATGTTGAACATAGAACATAAAATTCTACAGTGTTAGCATTCATTTCAAAAAGGCTAGAATACAAGAGAAGGGATGTACTTCTGAGGCTGTATAAGGCTCTGGTCAGACTCCATTTGGAGTATTGGGTGCAGTTTTGGGCCCCATATGTAAGGAAGGATGGCCTTGGAAAGGACTGAGAGGAGGTTCACAAGAATAATCCATGGAATTAAGAGCTTGTCATATGAGGAACGGTTGAAGACCCTGGGTCTGTACTCGCTGGAGTTTAGAAGGATGAGGCGGGATCTTATTGAAACTCGCAGGATACTGTGAGGTCTGGACAGAATGGAGGTGGAGAGGATATTTCAACTAGTGGGAAAAACTTGAACCAGAGGGCTCAGCCTCAGGTTAAAGGGATGATCCTTCAAAACAGAGATGAGGAGGAATTTCTTCAGCCAAAGAGTGGCAAATCTGTGGAATTCTTTGCCACAGTAGACTGTGGAGGCCAGGTCATTGAGTGTCTTTAAGACAAAGGTAGATAGGTTCTTGATTAATAATTGGGCCAGGAGTTATGAGGAAGAAGCAGGAGAATGGGGATGAGAAAAATATCAGCCATGATTGAATGGCAGAGCAGACTCGATGGGCTGAGTGGCCTCATTCTGCTCCTACGCCTTATGGTCTTATGTGTTATACTGCTGAATAAGGGGAATTCTGTGCAGTTGACAGAACATAACAGTGTGAGCGGAAACGCTTACTCTGCTTCCTGCTGCTGTTTGTGTGGCTGGAAAGCAGTGAGGAATAGTTTATAGATTCCACCATCTCCCTCCCAGCTGATAAGGAAATGGAAATTGGTAAACCTCCAATGGGAAATGAGCCTGGGTTTCAAATCAAATTGGTTGCTGAGATAACGAAACAACATGATTACGGCTTATTCAGCTGCCTCAGTTCCCTTATGTGGGGACGCCAGTGTTGAATTATTCCTCTGTCCACTCTCAAGACATAGCTACCTGTAAAGACTTGCATTCCAACCATTATCTTGTAATTGCATCTCTTTCTATATATGCCATGTTAACCCAACTCTCCACTCACCTGAGAAAGGAGCAGAGCGCTGAAAGCTCGTGATTCCAAATAAACCTATTGGATTTTAACCTGGTGTTGTGAGACTTCTTTTAGTATCCTTACTTACTGCATCGTAACCAGGACATTGTCCAAATATTTAATCTGCACTGATACGGAAGCATGAAGACTTCAATGAAGGCATGGTGACACAATGGTTAGCATTGCTGCCTCATAGTGTCAGAGACCTAGGTTCGATTCCCAGCTTGGGTGACTGCCTGTGCAAAATTTGCACGTTCTTCCCATGTCTGTGTGAATTTCCTCTGGGTGCTTCAGTTTCCTCTTGTAGTCAAAAAATGTGTGGGTTGGGCAGATTGGCCATGCCAAATTGGTCCTTAGTGTTGGGGGACTAGTTAGGATAAATGCAAGGGATTATGGGCATAGGGCCTGGATGGGATTGTGGTCGGTGCAGACTTGATGGACCAAATGGCCTCCTTCTGCACTGTATGATTCTATGTCCCATGCAGAGTATCTGGTTGATATCTAAGTATAGAATCTATGTTTGTGCTTTTTGGCTACTTAAGTAATTGAGAATATCTCTGCATCTTGCTTCTTGTTTGATTTTAGGACATTCAGAATTATATTTGTTTCCAGGAATATTACTTGAGAGAGACAGGCATGGGACATAACCCTTTGGAAGGGTATAAATTTGCTTTTATTTGGTGAGATTGGGCAGTATAATATGACCAGTTAGTTATGTATTTGTTTGTTGACCAGAACATACATTTTTACATACCCTGGATGGGTAGACTTGTGATATGAATTCTGAAAGTATCTGAAATTATCAATGGATTAATAGTCTAGAGATAATACCACTAGACCATTGCCTCTATCACTGGCTCCAAAGGGAGACAATGGCCTGGTGGATTTATCAGTAGACTATTAATCCAGAAACTCAGGCTATTAATCCAGAAATCCAAAAACTGGGGACCCAGACTCGAATCCCACCAAGGCTGCCAATGGAATTTGAATTCAATTTAAAAAAAAATCTGGAACTGAGAATCCACTGATGATCATGAAACCACTGTCAATTGTCGGAAAAACACACCTGGTTCACTAATGTCCTTTAGGGAAGGAAATCTGCCGTCCTTACCTGGTCTGGCCTACGTGTGACTCCAGAGCCACAGCAATGTGGTTGACTCTCAACTGCCCTTCAAAGGCAACTAGGGATGGGCAATAAATGCTGGCCCAGCCTATGACACCCATGTCCCACAAATGAATATAAAAAACAATAAATTGTTCCAGTTTGGGGTGTTATGTTTGGTTATTAGTTGTTGTACTCACAGCTTGTAAGTGTCCTCTTCAAATCATCCTATCGCAATAGTGAAGGAAATTCCAGCACACGTTGTACTGGAATAGATTGATTAATGAATTTGGCTCCATTTCAGGTTGTCATGCATTAGTACTGATTGTACAGCCAGATAGAGACTACTTGGCACTGATCCATGGCTCTTGCTCAATTTGCCTCTGCATGTGTCATTAGAACTCCATGCATGGCCTATTCAACTGGGACGGGGATGTTACCCCGAGGAGAGATGGGTGGAGGCTGTTACCTTGGATGAGTTTCAGCACTTTTCCCATTGATTGCAAGCACATTGAATTGATGTTCAAACTCAGAATTTCACAGAAGTTCACAGAAGCTCACAGAAGTTCACAATCAGATGCTCTTTCCTAGGGTAGAAAAGTCAAATACTAAGCGACATGGGTTTAAGGTGCGTGGGGAAATGTTTAGAAGGTGCGCAAGGCAAGTTTTTTACACAGAGGAAGGTGAGAGTCTGGAACGTATTGCCCAGGGAGATGGTGGGAGCAGGTACGATAGCAGTACTTAAGGACATTGAGACAAATGCATGAAAAGAACAGTAATAGAAGGATATGGACTCCGTAAGTGCACACAATTTTAATTTTGGCAGGCATCATTACCAGCACAGGCTTAGAGGGCCGAAGGGCCTGTTCCTGTGCTGTACTTTGTTTTGATGTGAAATGCCAGCATTAGACTGGGATGGATACAGTAAGAAGTCTCACAACATCAGGTCAAAGTCCAACAGGTTTATTTGAAATCATGAGCTTTCAGAGCGCTTCTCCTTCTTCTCCTTCTGCACTCCAAAAGCTTGTGATTCCAAATAAACATGCTGGACTTTAACCTGGTGTTGTGAGACTTCTTGTTCTTTGTTTTGTTCATAGAATCCCTACAGTGCAGAAGAGGGCCATTCGCCCCATTGAGTTTGCACCGACTCTCTGACAAAGCATCTTACCCAGGCCTTAGCTCCACACATCTACCCTGCTAATCCTCCTAACTTACACATCTTGGGACACTAAGGGGCAATTTAGTATGGCCAATCCACTTAACCTGAATATCTTTGGATTGTGGGAGGAAACTGGAGCACCCGGACAAAAGCCATGCAGACACAAGAGAAAATGTGCAAACTCCACATAGCTGGTCACCCAAATCCAGAATTGAACCTGGGTCCCTGATGCTATGAGGCAGCAGTGCTAACCAATGTGCCAGCCCTGTTTCTCACCCTTTCACTCAAATGAGAGAAGAAAACTGAGCTTTTTAGATTGATAGGACACAAAGGTTTCTATCTTCTTCTCGCAGTGGGCTAATACACAGCTGTTCCTTGGTAATTAGCCACATTCACAATCTAAAGCTTTCTGTGCAAAATTCACAAACACAATCTGTATCTCATTATGCTGCAGTGTGTGTTGCAACATTGTTGAAAAGGACCTTTAAGCAATATATTGTTTGTGATTTAACATAACATTAGCAGCGAACATCTGACTCATTGTCTATCCCCTACTCTGTTGTAACTGCACCCGACATCTGTTTTCATCAATGGTCTAAAAGAACAGCCTCAGGCTGGAGGTTTATATAGAAACTGCAGTGATGTTAACAAGCCTGGATCAGAGGAACAGGATAGATAGTGAAATTAAGGATGTGATTGACGTTATAGGGATCAGTGTCAATGGAAGTTTTTTTTGCATAAATATACCTAATTCATAAAATACCTGAAAGAACGTTGCAAATATTTCAAAATAGCCACCATACAAAGTGCAACGGTATTGAATTCAGCTACGTATATCATGTTACGCTATGAGGTACTTGCATATAATTATGATATAACATTCACTGCATAAATTCAATGTGAGTTGTACAGTTAGAGAGGGTTCTATACAGCTCGTGGCATAGTGGTTAGCACTACTGTCGTACAGCACCTGGGGCCCAGGTTCAATTCCCGGTTTGAGTCATTGTCTATGCAGAGTTTACTTCATTGCTCCATGTCTGCATGGGGTTTCCTCCCACAATCCAGAGATGTGCAGGTTAGGTTGGTTGGCCATGTTAAATTGCCCCTTAGTTTAAAGTAAGTGGAGTTACGGAGAGACAGCCTAGGAGGGATTGTAATCGGTTCAGACTTGTAAGTCAAATGGCCTTTTTCTGTACTCTAGGGTTTTTATGATTCTAAGGCTGAAATGTCTTTGTAAGAAGTCTCATAACACCTAGTTAAAGTCCAACAAGTTTATGTGGCAACACTAGCTTTTAGAATCTCAAGTTCCTTCATTAGGTGAGTGAGAACTTGTGTTCACAAACAGGGCATATAAAGACACAAACTCAATTTACAAAATAATGGTTGGAATGCGAGTCTTTACAGGTAATCGAGTCCTAAAGGTACAGGTAATGTGAGTGGAGAGAGGGTTAAGCACAGGTTAAAGAGATGTGTATTGTCTCCAGCCAGAATAGTTAGTGAGATTTTGCAAGCCCAGGCAAGTCGTGGGGGTTATAGATAATAAGATCCTAGTTGAGACTGTCCTCATGTGGGCGGAACTTGGCTAAAAGTCTCTGCTCAGTGATTCTGCATTGTTATGTGTTGTGAAGGCCGCCTTGGAATACACTTAGCCAAAGATCAGAGGCCGAATGCCTGTGACCACTGAAGTGTTCCCCGACTGGAAGGGAACACTCCTGCCAGGTGATTGTCGAGTGATATTCATTCATTTGTTGTCATAGCATCTGCACAGTCTCCGCAATATACCTATGGCACATTCCATGACTGTTCCATAAGGGAACAATTTCTTCCCCATCACACTCACCTTGACAGCAACATGCAGACAGGGTGGGATTCTGGGCATGAAGGAAAGTTCCAACAGAGAGGGCCTTTCTCACCACCAGCCAGGCTTGATCTTGGTGTTTGAAAGTTCGGGAGATGAGGCATTCTGCCAAATGACATTGACAGTTTGCTCAGGAAACCATCTACCATGTTCTTTTCCCTCAGGGCCTCTGGAACGTTATTTGCTGACCACTGCCTCGTAGACTTACAGTTAAAGGTGTTTCTCTGCATAATGTTTTCCACGAGGGACAGGTGGCACAGTATAGTCACACTACATGAAGCATTCTACGCAGTGTGGCCAGACCTATCCTTCACATCACTGGAGACAGGTAGAACATCCGAACATAGTGACACTTTGTGTTTGCATACCAAGGATCTGTGCACAGCTTGATGCAGATGCACACAGAGGTGATCATCAGCATTAGGGGAGTATTGGACATGTTTTTTCCCCCTTTATCTAGAGATTTATACATCCTGTCCCTGCAAACGCAATACATTGTTGACCCCCAGATGAAATGGAAAATGGTTTGGGTGATTTCCACAGTGGGGGAATGAGGAATGGGCCAGACCTGTGCCACATACAGCAACACTGAGGGTGGCTCACACTTAATGACTAGGTTCTTATCCGTAATGGAGAGGAAGTGTCGTTCCCACTTACCCAGATCTTGGTTCATTTTACCTAATACATGCCTTGCTCCCTCTGAACTATATCCCCAGCATCTTCAGGTAGTCTGACCAGATGATGAAATTGTCCCAAGAAAATGGCCTCCCTCTTGCCGTGATTTACCTTGGCACCCAAGGCCAGTTGAAACTAGTTGCTGATGTTGATCAGTCTGCACACTGACAGCAGATCTGGGCTGAAGAAGGTGATGTTGTCTATATAGGGGGAGACCTTGACCTGAGTGCCTTCCCTTCCAGGGAATGTCACTCTACTTATACCCGAATCCTTCCTAATGGATTCAGCAAAGGGTTGTATACAACACACAAACAGGACAAGGAGAGCCCTACCTGACCTCAGATTTAATTAGAAAGCTTTCCAATTCCCATGAGTTGATTGAAACTGTGTTACTGATGTTTGTGTAGAGCAATTGGGTCCAGACCCCATTTTGGAGAGCACATCCATCACTTGGTGAGCGATATTCTGTCAAATGCTTTCTCCTGATTCCTGTTGGTGAGGCAGCTATCCACACCCCTATCCCATATATAAGCTATTGTAGCACATGGGAATGCCTACTCAGTCAGTAGCTGTTACATCCCACCTCCAGGAGACTAAGTCCAGCTTGGTCTTCCTCCAGTTTTATTTGTCTGCCTGTGGAAAATACATTAGGTTCCATACAGCTGCCTCACACCCCCAACTCCTGAAAGCACACAATCTCATCATCTGTGAATCAAGTGGACCAAATCCATTGCATGATTCGCTGAATCCCCGGACACATTCCTTCTCCATGAGCCTTTCTTTTGCATCACTTTCCTATCCATTTTTGTCCCTCTTTGACTCTCTCTGTTCCTCATTCTTATGCAGATTAAATTTGGACGTACATTCACTGGTATAGATGGGAGAAGGAGGTTGCAAAGGAACACTGAGATCATTGTTTTTCCTGATATGTGTCAATGATCTGGATCTTAGTATAGGGAACAATTTCAAAGTTTAGGGGTGACATGAGAATCGGAAGTATCTTAAACTGTGCGGAACACTATATAGAACTTCAAAAGGACATAAACAAGTAGGTGGAATGGGCAAATACGTGGCAGATGAAGTTCAATGTGAAGAAATAAAGTAAGGAGTATAATGCTGAAACAGAGGTCAGAATTCTGAACAGAGGATCCGAGTGTAAATATGCAAGGTAGCAGGACAGCTGGAGAGCAGTTAATAAAGCGTACAGTATTCTGGGCTTTATTAACAGGGCACAGGGTACAAGAGCAAGAGGTTATGCTAAATTTATACAAGACAATAGTTAGACCTCAGCTGGAACATTGTGTACAATTTGACTTGATTTGATTTGGTTTATTATTGTCACATGTATTAACATACAGTGAAAAGCATTGTTTCTTGTCCACTGTACAGACAAAACATACTTTTCATAGAGAAGAAAACGAGAGAGTGCAGAATGTAGTGTTATAGTCATAGCTAGGGTATAGAGAAAGATCAACTTAATGCAAGCTAAGTCCATTTAAAATCTGACAGCAGCAGGGAAGAAGCTGTTTTTTAAGTCGGTTTGTCCATGAACTCAGACTTTTGTACCTTCTACCTGAAGGAAGAAGGTGGAAGAGAGAATGTTCAGGGTGCGTAGAATCCTTAACTATGTTGGCTGCTTTGCCAAGGCAAAGTTGGGTGCCACGCTATAGAAGGGTGTGAAGGTATTAGAGAGAATTCAGAAGAGGTTTACAAGAATGTTTAAGGTGAAGTCTAATTATTAGTGTCACAAGTAGGCATATATTAACGCTGCAACAAAATTACTGTGAAAATCCCCCAGTTGCCATACTGCAGCACCAATTCAATTACACTGAGGGAGCATTTAGCATAGCCAATGCACCTAACCAGCACATCTGGAAACTGGAGCACCCAGAGGAAACCCACATAGACATGGGAAGAACATGCAAACTCTACACAGACATTGACCCAAGCCGTCATCGAACCCGGATCCCTGGCACTTTGAGGCAGCAGTGCTAACCACTGTGCCCACAGTGCCAGGGATGAGAAACTTCAGTTATGATGATAGATTGGAGAGATTTTTCTACTTGGATGGAAGAAAGCTAAGAGGAATTTTATTGAGTTTTTCAAAATCACAAGGGGACTGGATCAAGTAGTGAGGGAGAAGATGTTGCAGCTCGTAAAAGGATTGAGAATGAGGTGGCATAGATTTAAAATGAATTGCAAAAGTAGCAAATGTGATGTTAGAAAACTTTTCACTCAGCAAGTGGTTAGGGTCTGGAATGCACTGCCTGAAAGTACAGTAGAGACAGCTTCAATTGAGCTGTACATAATTTACCAAGAGTGAGTGGGATACACAAAAACATCAAAAAGATTGATGTAAGATAGCCTTTGAACACAAAGCTGTTGGAATATTAATGTATGGAATTCATGTTTCAGTTCTATGGACTTTTGATCATACCCCATCCGGAGAACTGGATTCTGTTTTGGAGATGGAATTCGAAAGGATCTATTGTTCTTGAAGGAAGCACAGATTCACCAGAGTAGTCCTGAGGTTTAAAAGATGAAACTATCTGAGCAGTTTGCAGAGGTTTGCTTTTTCTAATTACTTGTGTTTCAAAAATTCAGATCTTACCTAGCCACAGTATTTAAAAAGATGAAAGGGTTTGATAAGATAAGAACCAGTATTGAGTGAAAACCAGTCTCCCATCCACTGACTCTGTCTACACTTCCCACTGCCTTGGAAAAGCAGCCAGCACAATCAAGGACCCCATGTACTCCAGATCTATTCTTTTCCATCTCTTTCCATCAGAAAAAGATATAAAATCTGAGGACAGGTACCAACTGACTCAAGAATAGCTTCTTCTGTTCTTTTCTCTTCTTATTTATGGGGAGCAGGAGGGTAAGTGGAACTGATCCACTTCAGATCAACCATGAACTGATTGAATGGCAGGACAGGCTCGAAGGCTAGATGGCTTACTCCTGCTCCTATTTGTTATGTTCTTATGTTCTTATGTCCCCTGCTTCCATCAGTCTTTTGAATGGACCTACCTTGTATTAAGTAGATCTTTCTCTACACCCTGGCTATGATTGTAACACTATCTCCTCTCCTTCTCCCCTATGTTCTCTATGAATGGTATATTTTGATTGTCGGTAGACTTCTGAATGGATCTATCTTGCATTAAGTTGATTTTTTTCTACACCCTAGCTATGATTGTAACACTACATTCTCTCATTTCCTTCTCTATGAATGGTGGGCTTTGTCTATATAGCAGGCAAGAAACAATACTTTCATTGTTTACTCACGCAGATGGCAATAGCAAAACAAACGGAATCAAACAAAGAACACTTTTTTATATAATGATGATGAGGAATCTGCAACTTACTCCCCAAAACAACTGCAGATGGTTCAATTGAAAATATTAAGACTTGAGATTGATATATTTTTATTTAGTAAAAGTATAAACAGACTTACAGATTTAGAGAAAGCTAAATCAGGTAAATGGAGTTAAAAAATAGGTATTCTGGAACCTAATAGAATGTTGGAATAGGCACGGTGTCTGAACAGCCTCCTCCTGATCTTATATTCCAGTGCAAGCTCTCTTCCTCAGACTGTGCTGCTCCACTATGGTTTTTTTGTCTCGAGATGTAAGCACTGTGGGCAAGCTTTTATAGCCCATCTCTAGGTGCCTGGAGAAGCTAAAGAACTTCTGCTGCCAATGTGGTGAAGTTTTGCCCGCAGAGCTGAAGGGCGGGATTTTACATCCTTGCTCACTCCGAAACTGTAAAATCCCACTCAAGGTCAATAGACCTTTCCATAGTCTGCCCGTCGCCCACTCTGATTCCCGCGGCAGGCAGAAACTTCTGACTGTTGGGTACAGTGGGGAGGGAGGCCTTCCAGGTTCTTGACCCAGCAAAGGTGAAGAAACAAAAATATATTACCCAAGTCAGAGTGGTGTGTGATTGAGAGAAAGGTATGGAGGTGACGGTGATCCCATTCATGACTGCTGTTATCCTTTTGAGTGGCTAATTCAATCAAAGCAGAGAAATCATATGACTGTAGAATCCTACGGTGCAGAAAGAGGCCATTCAGCCCATCGACTCTACACCAACTCTGTCAGTGTTACCCAGGCCCTTTGCCCCATCCTATCCCCATAGAATCATAGAATCCTACAATGCAGAAGGAGACCTTTCGGCCCATCAAGTCTGCACCACCCACAATCCCACCCATAACCTATTCATATCCACCCTGACAATAAGGGGTAATTTAGCATGGTCAATCTACCTTACCTGCATGTCTTTGGACTGTGGGAGGAAGCTGGAGCATCTGGAGGAAATCCACACAGTGACGTGAAGAATGTACAAATTCCACACAGACAGTGACCCAAGCTGAGAACCGAACCCGGGTCCCTGGTGCTGTGAGGCAGCAGTGCTAACCACTACGCTACCATGCTGTAATCCCACACACACTTACCCTGGCTAATCAATCTAATGTAAACACCTTGGGATACTATGGGGGAAATTTAACATGGGCAATCTATCTAATGTGCACATCTTTAGGCAAAGGGAGGAAACTAGAGGAAACCCAAGCAGACATGGGGAGAACGTGCAAACTCCACACAGACAGTGACCCAAGCAGGGAATCAAATCAAGGTTTCTGGCCATTGTGCCAAGATATTCAGACATAATGAACATCAAAGGGATGTTAGTGCTGATCAGAAAAGATCTATCTGCACTTTCTCGCTGAGGCAATGCTTGTAGACCAAGCACTAAGTAGCATTTCCCCCAGTTTCAACTTCTCATAATGCTTGGAAAAGTTCAAGCTGCTGGGTGTATTGCAGCCCATTCTCATTCACCGTCCATATAAACTGCACCACTATAACCCTCCAAAAACTCTTGCTTGTTGACATCTGGGATAAGGTGGAGTTTAGAGATCTCATTCATTGAGATTTCATTATCTTGTACAGAGACTAACGTCATCCCATCTGCTGCATATGCGCATTTTAATTAATGTGCTTTGGCAAAAATAAAATCCACCCAGTAATTACTTTAATGCAGCTAGTCTGTTTCTAATTTTCCCAAAATGATTACTTTCATTGCTATATAATAGGAAAATGATTTTCTCATAAGATACGCAACAAAATTTTGCACGGTAGTTGGGTTATTTTGTTGGTCAGGCAGTTCTATTAACTAAAGATTGAAGAGACGTAAGTAGTGTAAATGATGCCCGTAATTAAATATAAATAGGCCTTGCACACTTGTAAAAGCAAGCTCTGCCTCTGTCTTGAGGAAATTTTTCATTTACTCATTAGAATACTTGTCATGTGCAAGTTACTCCCCAACCCTGCTAGGCATCCCAGGATGCACAAGATATTTATACTCGAATGTATGTTTGTTTTTCATCTACAGGCTAATTAGTCAAAATTCCAACAGCAACTGCAGTGCCACAAAGCACAACAGACATAAGCCAACCAATGAGAATGGTCCCTGTGCTCAATGGCATGACAGTGACAACAGATGATCATTACATCTTCATTGATGACCTCCATCATCGGTACCTCTTACACAAGGCTGTGTTCTCAGCCCCTTACTATATTCCTTATACATCTATGCAGCTAAATTCCCCTCCAACCCCATTTTCACATTTGATGATGACACCACCGTTGTGGGTCAGATTTCAAACAATAATGAGACATAATACAGGAAAGAGAGAATCTGGTGAACTGCTGCAACAACAATAATCTCTCCCTCAATGTCAACAAAACGAAGGAGATAGTCATTGACTTCAGGAAGCAGAGTGGAGGACATGCCCTGTCTACATCAGTGGGAACAAAGTGGAAATTTTGATTTGATTTTGTTTAATTATTGTCCATTGTATTAGTATACAATGAAAAGTATTGTTTCTTGCGCAAGATACAAAGCATACTATTCATAGAGAAGGAAAAGTGAAAGTGCAGAATGTAGTGTTGCAATCATAGCTAGGGTGTAGAGAAAAAGTAACTTAATGCGAGGTAGGTCCATTCAAAAGTCTGATGGCAACAGGGAAGAAGCTAATCTTGAGTCAGTTGGTACATGACCTCAGACTTTTATATCTTTTTCCCAACAGAGGAAGGTAGATGAAAGAATGTCCAAGATGCATGGGATTCTTAATTATGCTGGTTGCTTTGCTGAGACAGTGGGACGTGTAGACAGCATCAATGGATGGGAGGCTAGTTTGTGGATTGGGTGGATTGGGTTACATTCACAATCTTTTGTCGTTTCTTGCGGCCTTGGGCAGAGTGGGAGCCATACCAAGCTGTAACACAACCAGAAAGAATGCTTTCTATGGTGCGTCTGTTAACATTGGTGAGAGTCATAGCTGACATGTCAGATTTCCTTAGTCTTCTGAGAAAATAGAGGCATTGATGGACTTTCTTAATTATAGCATCGGCTTGGGGGGACTAGAACAGGTTGCTGATGATTTGGACGCCTTGAACTTCTCTCAAGTTAAAAACTTGAAGCTCTCAACCCTTTCTACTTCATCTCCATTGATGTAAATGGTCGAGAGCTTCAGGTTTTTAGGTGTCCAGATCACCAACAACCTTTTTTAGTTGCAAACATTATAGTTAAGGAAGTCCACGAACACCTCTACTTTCTCAAAAGATGAAAGACGTTTGGCATGTCTGCTACAACTCTCATCAATGTTTACAGGTGCACCATAAAAAGCATTTTTTCTCATTGTATCACTGCTTGGTATGGCTCCTTCTCTGTTCAAGATCTCAAGTAACTATAAAGGATCATGAATGAAGCCCAACAAACCACTCAAAACAGCCTCTCATCCATTGACACTGTCTACACTTCCATCTGCCTCAAAAAAACAGTTAGCATAATTATGAACTCCACACAGCCAGGACATTCTCTCTTCCACCTCTTTCCGTCGGGAAAATGATACAATGGCCTGAAGTCACATACCAACCGAATCAAAAACAGTTTCTTCCTTGCTGCTGTCAGACTTTTGAATGGACTTACCTCATATTAAATTGATCTTTCTCTACATCCTAATTATGACTGTGCCACTACATTCTGCACTCCCTCCTTTCCTTATCTATGAATGGTGTGCTTTGCCTGTATAGCACACAAGAAACAATACTTCTCACTATGTGTTAATACGTGTGACAATAATAAATCAAATCAAATTAAATCAAATCACTTGTATAACCCTCCTGGACTTTCGGACCTCTTGCACATCCTTGATTTTCCTGGCTCTACCAGTGGTAGTTAGCTGGATCCTAAGTTCTGGAATTCCCTTCCTAGAGTTCTCTGCGCCTTTGTTTACCTGCTTTTCATCCAGCAGTCCCAATATCTCCCAGTATGACTCGCTATCAAACATGGGGTGAACTTACTTGGCCCTTGCCACCAGGGAGATCTTCCAGCCCTGCCAAAAGCTCCTGCCTGTGGTGGATTCTCCAGCGGCAGGCTGGAGAAGACATACAAAATGTGGGTTTGTGGTCGGTGTAGACTCGATGGGCCAAAGGGCCTCTTTCTGCACTGTAGGGCATTATGATTCTATGAAAATGTCACGGATCTCAGCAGGACTGGAAGATCCCATCAATAGCAAGTTGGAAAATCCCACACATTGTCTCATAATTGTTTGTTGTGAAGCAGCTCCAGTATCCTACAGCTTGGCGAACACTGTAATATATCAACGCAAATGATTATTGAAGTCACAAAGCACTCCACGTGCACCTGCCTTCCAACTCTCCCATTATTTTGATCATTCCAAAATTTAGTATCTGTCTTAATAACCTGTGAGGAAGCTTCTGGTATATTGTCCCATGTGTGATTGCTTATCCAACGGATAAGGAGAGGCAGTGGTCTAGTGGTATTATCACTAGACTATTAATCCAGAAATTCAGCTAATGTTCTAGGGAATGAGGTTCAAATCCCACCATGGCAGATGGTGGAATTTGAATTCAATAAAAAATATCTGGAATTAAGAATCCACTAATTACTATGAAAACGTTGTCGATTGTTGGAAATCCTTACCTGGTCTGGCCTGTATGTGACTCCACAGCAACTGCTCCTGGGCAACTAGGGATGGGTAATAAATGCTGGTCAGTGATGCCCATGTCCCATGAATGAACAAAGAAAACTGTCTGCCCCTTATCTATCCAGGAGAATATGAAAAATCGAATTAAAAAAATGGAAGCTCCATTGTATCTAGCACAGCTGCCATCCCAAAGAAATACCACGTGTTATCAGCTTACACTCCTGTTAGTTGTATTTCATCCCCTTCTCTGTGTGAATAAAATGCACTATATTTATTTTACTGTTTTTAACCTTGTTTTCTGAATTGATGTTTAGTTAGCTGGTCCAAACATGAAAAAAAGAACCTGACAGAACTCTCCATTATTTGCCAATTTCAATATTTCTGCTTTATTGCAGATAATTCACTTTTCCTTGTATTCATCTATTTTACATTTCTTTTTCTGATATCAATAAAGAGTGTTGCAGTCAGCAGAACTATTGTGAGTTCCAATCAAAGAGGTTAAAAGAAACTCCAATAATCCTCTTTCCTTCTGTATTCTTTGATGGAATGAGGGCATCACTGTCAAGACCAACATTTATTGATAAAAGCAAAATACTGCGGATGCTGGAATCTGAAACAAAAACAGAAAATGTTGGAAAATCTCAGCAGGTCTGAAAGCCTCTGTGGGGAGAGAATAGAGCCAATGTTTTGAGCTTAGATGACCCTTTACCACAGCATTTGTTGGCAGTCCTGAAATGCAATTGCATGAGGCAATTAAGAGTCAGCCACTTTGCTGTGGATCTGAACTCTCACGAAGGCCAGATTTTCTTCCTAGTGAGTGAGTTTGTTTTTTATAACAAGTGATGACAGTAATCATGGTCCAATTTCATATTCCAGATTTATTAATCAAATTCAACTTCCACAGCTACCATGGTGGGATTTGAACACATGTCCCTGGGTCCCTGGATTACTAATACTGGGTAGGATTCGCTGGCTTCCCTTCAACAGTTTCCTCGCTGCAGGAGTCGTAAGAAATATAAGAATTAGGAGCATGAATAGGCCATCTGGCTCCGCAAGCCTGCTCCGCCATTCAATAAGATCCTGGCTAATCTTTTCATGGACTCAGCTCCACTTATCTGCTCACTCAGCATAACCCTTAATTCCTTCACTGTTCAAGAATCATTGAACCCCTACAGTGCAGAAGGAGGGCATTTGGCCCATCAAGTCAGCAGTGATAATAAGCCTATCCAGGCCCTATCCTTGTAAGCCCATGTAATCCTCCAACACTAAGGGGAAATTCCACTCAAACCTGTTCCCTAGAATCCCAAGTACTTACCCCACTAACCCCCCATAACCTACGCACCTTGGGACACTAAGAGGCAATTTAGCATGACCAATCCTCCTAATCCGGACATCTTTGGAGTGTGGAAGGAAATCGGAGCATCTGGAGGAAACCCACGCAGACGCAGGGAGAACAAATCTCTCTATCTTTGCCTTGAAAATGTTCAGTGGAGCAGCTGAGGCTACCTTATTGAAGACAGCGCAACATTTGCTGGCAATAGGATCTTCTGGTCCTGCTGTTGTCAATGGGAATTCCCAGTTAAGCCACCCCATACTGCTGGGAAACCCACGGCATGGGATGTGCCACCAGTGGAACCAAAGGATTCTGCCAAGTTGAATGGCCAGAGAATTCCAACCTACATTTCCCTGAAAGACAGGGTCTCTGAAGGTTCTCAGTGCCACAGTTGGAATGTCAGCTTTGTGTTTTCTTTTTGTGTTCAAGCCCTACACTTGTGAGGCAAAGGAAAGGCAATGAGCCCGAAAGCTGTGGCTCAGAGGCAAGAGTGAATGATCTCTAACTCTGTTTGCTCTTCTTTGAGTTAGTGCCATGGGATCTTTCAGATTGACTTCAGCAGGAAAATGAGGTCTTGAATTAACTACTCATCCAAAGGAAGGCAGTGTTTAAGATCCATTAATGTCTTTGCAATTTAAAGGGACAATCCTGCCTCCAGTTCCAGCCTCTCAAAAGCCCGCTATGCCCTCCATTACCACCTGGTGAAAATTACACTCCTGCGCTCGCTATCCCAGGAATGTCCCCCGGAAAAAACAAGCCACTCTTTTAGGAGAAAGCAGAACATTGGGAAGACAAAAATGGACAGCTGTTTTGCAACCTCAGATTCAGCCATGAAGTAGATCATTTACGTTGGGGTTAAGTGCTGAGGCACAATGTGGGAACTCACTTTGCCCAGTACAAATACAATTAGGATCAGATTGCCAAGAAGTCAACCTTTAAAAAGTGTCGGATCGGATTCTCCAGCAGACATCCTTTGAAAAGTCTAGCTGCCCAGTTTCTTCTACAGTGAAAGAATCAAAACAAAGTAACTGCTTCCTCCTGCAGAGTATTGATCATTTCATAGTTTGTGTTTGAGTCTTGACGTAGCTTATTGATCCTTTTCATCCTTTGTGTCTGGCAGTTGATGCAGCATTTTACGCTTGTCCACTGCGTTCATACACTTCATGCTTTGTTTCAGGAACTCGACCCATCTGATCAAAATGGACAGAATGATCGGCAGTCCTCGCTTTTTTATTAATTCGAGGGACATGGGCATGACACTACTGTGAGTGAGCTTGGCTAGGCCAGCGTTTATTGATCATCCTAACTGCCTTTGAAAAAGTGGTGGTGAGCTGCCTTTTTCATCCACAGAATCTCTACATTGCAATCAGAGGCCATTCATACCATCGAGCCTGCATCGACAACAATCCCACCCAAGCCCTATCCCCCTATCCCCACATATTTACACCCACAGTCTGAGGATTCAGGTAGACCATTTAGGAGGTGAGGAGATATATCTTCACCCAATGAGTGATGAGCCTATGGAATTCATTACCACAGGAAGTAGTTACTGCCAAAATATTGAAATATTTGAGAAGTGAATGGATACAGCACTTGGGGTGAATGGGATCAAAGGTTATGAGGAGAAAATAGGATTAAGCTATTGAGTTGGATGATCAGCTATGATCGTGATGAATGGAGGAGCACACTCAAAGGGCCGAATGGCCTTCTTCTGCTCCTATCTTCTATATTCACCTTGCTAATTCCCCTGACACTAAGGGGCAATTTATCATGGCCAATCAACCTAACCTGCACATCTTTGGAATGTGGGAGGAAACCGGAGCATCCGGAGGAAACCTATGCAGACACAGGGAGAGCACGTAAACTCCACACAGACAGTGACCCAAAGCTAGAATTGAACCCATATCTCTGCTGCTGTAGACAGCACTGCTAACCATGATGTCACTGTCACTGTCCCTGTGGTGCTTTTGCACCCACAGCGTGTTAGGGAGGGAGTTCTAGGATTTTGACCTAGTGACAGTGAAGGAACAGCGATATATTTCCAACTCAGGATGGTTAACACACACTGAGCTATTAAGGCTGTTTGAATTTTAGATTTGAACTGTTTTTTAGTGCACTAAGCGATGACAATCACACACCTTGAACTCAAATTATTTTGTGTCAAACTTTGTTGGGCAAAGCTGAACAAATCCATTCACCTGCTGAATTTAGGCAGCCTTGTGGGTAGCATCCCTATCTTGAGAGTGGTGAGGGCGTGGAATGCCCTACCTGCAGCAGTTGTGGACTCGCCTACTTTGGGGGCATTCAAATGGTCGGTGGATAGGCATATGGATGATATTGGAATAGTTTAGGTTAGAGGGTCCACTGGCTGGTGTAACATCGAGGGCCGAAGGGCCTGTACTGCGCTGTAATGTTCTATGTTCTATGAGACCAGAAGCTCCAGGTTCAACACCAGGTCTTGTGGCCACGGAAGGAGTGTTCAATGTGGTTGAATATGCTGATGAACAGCTCGGGAATCCTTCCACCACTTCCCAATATTCCCCTAAGGCAAAAAATGTGTTTGTGGAGATACCCATTAAAAAAGAACTTGCTGAACTCATTGCTCAACTTCAGCTGCCAGCTCTGGTGGAGTATGTTCCTGAAGTTTTCGCCATATGTCCCCCATTCTCCAACCACATCTTACCCCCCACACTCATCTCCAACCTCGTGCTCCCTCTCCTCCCCCAGGGCTAGTTGGAAAGCTACCAGGATCTTAATTAGCCAATAGCTAATCTGGACAATCAAACAAATAGGCTTTTGAAAAAAATCCCATCTGCAATATTTTTACAATGAATCATAGAATCTCTGCAGTGCAGATGGAGGCCATTCAGCCCATCAAGTCTGCACCAGCAATAATCCCATCTATGCTCTATTCCTGGAACCCCACATATTTACCCTACTAATCCTCTGACACTAGCGTCAATTTAGCATGGCCAATCAACCTAACCAGTATGTATTTCAGACTGTGAGAGGAAACCGGAGCACCTGAAGAAAACCCAGGCAGACACAGGGAGAAAGTGCAAACTCCACACAGACAGTGACTTGAAGCCAGAATCAAACCCAGGTCCCTGGCACTGTGAGGCAGCAGTGCTAACCGTTGTGTCACTGTGCCGCACCATGAACAAATCTTGGAAGCAATTGAGAAATAGGAACACCGTTTTTATTACTTCCCTATGATTTTCCTCAGGGAGTTGCTCACAGCTGGGAATTAGTGCACAATTCCTGAAAACTCCGGGACAATCTCCAGAGTTGAAAATCCAAGCTGGCAACTGATGACGAAGGTGACCCCGTCAAGTTTGCAAATTCCCTTAAGTGCCTTTGGAGTGACAGGCAATGCGAGAAACAGACTTGTGTTTTGGCAGTTAACGCAAGACGGTGTCCATGAAATATTAGAAACATGGCAGAAAATTAAAGGACTTAGTTATTGTGATGGAACTCTGCAAAATCCAATAAATGTTTTATGGGAGTGCAGAAAACGCAAACTGTTGCAATGCAGCGAGCAAAACAAAACAGTAAGATCTGCTGAGAGGTCTGTTGTGTTTCACACATGGGAGATTGGCCCAAGGGGTAACAGAGTCCAGAATCCATCGTTAAAAACTCACTCCAGGAGTTTACTGCAGAGTCTCGGACAGTAATTAGTTTTAAGTGGCTAATTGGGAATCCAGATGTGAATAATTGCAACTTCTGATTAGGAAATAACAAGCACTAGATGCCAGAGTGATTTCAACACTTATTTTTGTGCAGTGGTTGCATTTGAACATTAACCTGTCGTGCATTGGTTGGTAAAGAATCAGAATGAAAGGCAGAGTGTGCAAATGCTTTTTGTAAATACTTCCTGAAATGCTGGTGATAGAAAGAGGGAAATGTGTTTCCAATCCAGAGGTAAAAACAATACCACAAAACCCTGACTCAAAGCTAAAAAGAGGGAAATCATAGAATCCTGCAGTGCAGATGGAGGCCATTTGGCCCATTAAGTTTGCATCCACCACAATCCCACTCAGACCCTATCTCCATAATTCCATGCATTTACCCTAGCTCATCCCCCTGGCACTAAGGGGCAATTTAGCATGGCTAATCCACCTAACCTGCACATCTTTCGACTGTGGGAGGAAACTGGAGCACCTGGGGGAACTCACACAGACATGAGGAGAATGTACAAATTCTATACAGGCAGTGACCTAAGCCAGGAATTGAACCCTGGGTCCCACGTGTTGTGAGGCAGCAGTGCTAACCACTGTGCCACCATGCCACCCTCTCCAAGTGAATAAACATCCAACAGAAACTGGGAAACAATCTTTTTTGTATCAGTTCAAGGGATGTGGGCTTTATCAGCTAAACCAACATTTTTTGTTTGTCTTGGTACAGTAGCTTGATGGCACAGCACTGTTGTCTCACAGTGCCATGGACCCAGGATCCATTCCAGCTTTGGGTCACTTTCTGCGTGGAGTTTGCACATTCTCCTCGTGTCAGCATAGGTTTCCTCCGGGCACAACAGTTTCCTCTCATAGTCCGAAAGACATGCTGATTAAGAGCATTTGCCATGCTAAATTGCCCCTTAGTGAACAGGCGCCAGAATGTGGCGACTGAGGGATTTTCACAACAACTTCATTGCGGTGTTAATGTAAGTTTACTTGTGATAGCAATAAATAAACTTTAAACTTTAATTGCCCTTGAAAAGGTGGTGGTGAGCTGCCTTTTTGAATTGTTTCAGTCCATTTGGTGTAGATACACCCACAGTGCTGTTAGGGAGAGAGGTTAGACCAAGCGACAGTGAAGGAATTGAATACACAACCACATTTAAAAAGTAAGTAAAAATTTGAAAACGAACACTTAAAATTGTATGAGAAAGCAGCAAGGGAAATGATAAAGGGTAAGCCTTTTAACACAGGCATAATGGATAAAATGTGATGTAAAATCTATTAACCTTTCATGAGCAGAAATATTAAATATTCAGTCTCCAGTTCCTGCTTGCTTCGTTGAATCATTTTAATTTTGATTTGATTTGATTTGATTTATTATTGTCACATGTATTCATACACAATGAAAAGTATTGTTCCTTGCACGCTATACAGACAAAGCATACCTTTCATAGAGAAGGAAAGGGGACAATGCAGAATGTAGCGTTTCAATCATAGCTAGGATGTAGAGAACGATCAATTTAATGCAACGTAAGTCCATTCAAAAGTCTGATGGCAGCAGGGAAGAAGCTGTTCTTGAGTCAGTTGGTATGTGACCTCAGACTTTTGTATTGAAGAAAGAATGTCCGAGTTGCGGGGGGTCCTTAACTATGCTGGCTGCTTTGCTGAGGCGGGGGAAGTGTAGACAGTGTCAATGGATGGGAGGCTGGTTTGAATGAAGCTTCATTTGAATGGGCTTCATTTACAATCCTTTGTAGTTTCTTGCAGCCTTGGGCAGAGCAGTGATACAACGAGGAAAAATGCTTTGTACGATGCATCCGTAAATGTTGGTGAGAGTTGTAATTACATTAAAAATTTCCTGAGTATTTTAAGAAGGTAGAGGGCTTCACTATAGTGTCAGCATGGGTGGAGTAAGGGGGGAACCAGGACAAGTTGTTGGTGATCTGAATGCCCAAGAACTTGAAATTCTTGACCATTTCCTCCCCGTTGATGTAGACAGGCATCATTAACTGAGCTGAAGATCTACAAGAGACCTGAATGAATTCAGAGAAAGGAGAAAAGATTGGCTATTGTTTCTGCTGCCCTTTAGAAAGCCCATGTGGAAATTGATTGGGAACAAAGAAAGATTTGCATTTTTATAGTGCCTTGTCATTTTAGTCTGCCCCAAAGCATCTACAGGAAATGCTGATTTGTGCACAGTAAGATCCCACAAACAGTAATATGACTATTTTTAATGCGTTCTTTCACGAAATGTGGGGGCCGCTGGTAAAGCCAGCATCCATTACTTATCCGTAATTGCCCTTGAGAAGATGCTGGTGAGCTGAATCAATCTGGTTCAGTCCACCTATAGCAGAATTAATTTTTTGGGGTATAGCTTGGTGGTAGAGCATTTGACTGTAGATCAGAGGGGTTCCTGGTTCAAGTCTCAGTGCTTCCTTTGACAAATGAAACTTTGTCATGTGATCCTTCAATTGTGATCATTATTTACCAGTGGTAATAACTCATTGTGAAGGATTTTTTTTAGTCAGTAAGGGAATCATGGGTTCCCTTACTGACTAATATTGATATTGATTGGGTAGGGGAGTCTAAAATTAGAGAGCATAGATTTAAGGTAGAAAGGAAGAGATACAAAAGGGTCCAGAGAGGCAACGTTTTCACACAGAGGGTGGTGAGTGTCAGGCACAAGCAGCCAGAGGTAATAGTAGAGGCAGATACAATTTTATCTTTTAAAAAGCATTTAGTTACATGGGCAAGATGGGTACAGAGGGATATGAGCCAAATGCAGGCAATTGGGAGTTTCTTAGCAGTTTAAAAAAAGGGCAGCATGGACAAGTTGGGCCGAAGGGCCTGTTTCCATGCTGTAAACCTCTCTAACTCTATGACTCTTTAAGACGGGAAAGTGGAATTGCAGGTTATCACATCAGGTCAGTCACAAGTTCATTGAATGGTGGAGCAGATACTGTGGGCCAACTGGACATCTTACAGTGTAACAGGATTTTGACCCAATGACACTGAAATCACAGATAATCTGTCTTTTCTTCGGTATGTTAGCCAGGAGAACTCCCTGCTTAATACTCATTCTCCCTTGTTGTGTGCAACGGGAACCACCTATCATAATTTGGGGTGTCTATCTTGCAGCCCCTGACCATCAACACCATTAAAACGTGAACTGCAGAATCTAACCGGAATGAGCCATCCTTTAATCAAGTCATTTCTTTTCCCTTTTCAAAATTATTGCTGAATCTACTTCCACTGCCTTCTCAGGCAGTAAGCTCCAGATCAGAATAGCTGACAGTGTAAAAATTGTTTTCTGTCCCTCTGATTCTTCTGTCAGTTATTTTAAAGCGAGGGAAATGTCACTTAACTGAAGTACACGCTCGGATTTGAACTGGGAACGACTCAGACGAGCAATGAAGTGCTCGATCACTGATCTCTGTCCCACAGAGCAACAGTAACTGAGAATCAAAGTGACTGACCCACGTACTGTGTAGATATGGACATCTGTGGGACCTGCCAAAGCAAACAGCCACCACTTCCAGCTGGATGAGTATGACCATCACATATGCCATGAATATAGTTTGCTTCATGATTGACTCCAGACAAATCTAACAACTGAATAACAATGCTCCAGCTGCAGAAAAAGGCAGTTTATTTAACGACCTCCAAGAGGAAGCAATTAAAAAACAAACAGGGAGCACCTGGACTGGAACCAGGGACCTCTTGATCTGTAGTTACACTTCTAAAGTCTTTCACAGTCAGCAACAAATCTCAGAAGCAGTAGCTTAACAAAACCGGTTCCCTTGTGCTGCTCTGCTGAATTATAACCGGGAATCTGGGATCTCTTGTATTGGACTGCTTATTGGAGCAGTTTTGTCAAGTTAGAAAGAACATGGGCAGGATTCTCTGATCTCATCCATGGTGGGACCCACTGGGGGCAAGAACGGAGAATCTGGTGTTCCAGATAAAATCCCCATTCACTTGCAGCGGCACCCGGAAAATCCCAGCCTCGGCAAGGATTGACAATTTTGGCCCATAAGTGAGATTGCTAATAAGTATCAAATTATCACCAACTCTATTCCCTGTCCTAACCTCTGAGGAACCAATAAATAATGGCTTGATAGAAAGATAAAATCTCAATCTGAAACAACAACAGAAAATGCTGGAAAATCTCAGTATGTCTGACAGCGCCTATGGAGGGAGAATAAAGCCAACGTTTTGGGTTTGGATGACTCTTCGTCAGAGCTGGCAAAGCTCTGATGAGGGGTCAGCGTGACTCGAAATGTTGGGTCTAAACACTGGTCTGAATTTGCACAGGACCGTAATAGCAGGCAATGATCTAAGTCGTTCAGCCCTTTTGTAAAAGGAGGATTCAGCTTCCACAACCCAAGGTGTCAACACAGGCTTTGTCTTACTGCAACATCTTTGTCATTAATGGTTGTTTGGTAGTTGCTTAGCAGCACATCTACCAGATTCAACTTGCCTTTTGTGAATTTGAACAAAAGCTGGGGGGGTAACTGGTGTGTTTTCCATAGCATCATCTTGGTCAATTGGAGTCAATTGCCAACCAGTCAGCACCCTTTTCTCATGCAGTGTTAATTTCAATGCCCTTTGAAATTTGGGCATTCTTGTATCTATCCTGATGAGTGCAAGATGAAAACTTTTGACAGCGTGCCTTGTTGAAATTGTACAAGTCATTGTTAAGTCTACACTTGGAATACTGTGTACAATTCTGGTCACCCCATTATAGAAAGGATATTATTAAACTAGAAAGAGTGCAGATAAGATTTACTAGGAAACTATGGGAACTTGATAGTTTGAGTTATAAGGAGAGGCTGGATAGACTGGGATATCTTTGTCTGGGCTTAGGGTTGATCTTATCGAAGTCTACAAAATAATGAGGGACATAGATCAGCTAGATAGTCAATATCTTTTCCCGAAGGTAGGAAAACTAGAGGCATAGATTTAAGGTGAGAGGGGAGGGATTCAAAAGTGTCCAGTGTGGTGAGTGTTTGGAACAAGCTGCCAGAGGCAGTTGTAGAGGCGGATATAGTTTTGTCTTTTAAAAAGCATTTAGACAGTTATGTAAGTAAGATGGTTATAGAGGGATATGGGCCAAACATGGGCAATTGGGACTACCTTAGTCATTAAAAATAAAGGGGACATGGACAAGTTGAGCTGAAGGGCCTGTTTCCATGCTGTAAATCTCTGAATCTAACCTTTGTAATGATTCAGTTTTCCCAAATAAAAGTTTTTCTAAATAAAAAAAAGATTAAAATTGCATTTATATTGTGCTTTTCACAACTGTAGGATGTCCTAAAGCACTTTGAAAATGTTTTGAAGTATAATCATTGTTACAATGTGCTGGTTAGGTACATTGGCCATGCTAAATTCTTCCTCAGTGTATCTGAATGGGTGCCAGAGTGCTGCAACAAGGGGATTTTGATAGTAATTTCATTGCAGTGTTGATGTAAACCTACTTGTGACACTAATAAATAAAAAAGAGTATGAATATGGGAGTCAATTTGCAACTCACAGCCAGGTCCCATTAACAGCAATGTCAAAATGACCAGATAGTTTGTGTTTGCAGAAGTGTCTGGGTGCAGTGTGGCTTGCCATAGTCATTTGACCCCAGCGTCCTTGGTGTACAAAGTCTTGAGAACAGAAATCATTTCATCCACAACTTGAAACTATTTGCTTCAGCAATGTTTGTTGAAGCATTATTATTAGTAAGGACTCAGATGGAAAATCCACTGTTCTTCTCCTGAAAGTGCCATGGAATCTTTCATATCCATCTGATAGTGTTGTTGGGATCTTGGTTAAAATTTCATCTATAGGATGGCACATCTGATAGTGTGGCACTCCCTCAGTACTGCACTGGGAGTGTTAACACGTATTAAGCATTCAAATTCCATTTCAGCATGACTCAATGGCATGAGAAGGAAAGAATGATCTTTTCAAATGATCTCAACTCAACTGACCTGCCTTCTGACCAACAAATCAATAGATGTCAATCAATGGGTGGGAACAAGTGGTTAGATCCTTCTCGAGTGTCAAAAGTATTTATTCTATAAGATAGAGCTATTAATCCATTTAAACCACAGCACAAAAGGTGATAGGACAGATTGGCAGGACATTTTGTAACTTTTTTGCACTAAATTATTTTTGGTGTTGGAAAAGTATCAGAATGCATAGGGACAGTGATACAATTCTGATCAATGTCAGGGTCAACTTACCTTTGCAGAATAGATTCCTGTGATTAATTACTTCATTAAAAACACATCTACATGACAATGTAACATCAAAAAGTGACAAATGAAGGTGACAAAACATTTTACATTTGCCTTTTGGAATGTTCTGGACTCTTCAGCAGGTTTTCCATTTTCTTCATAAACTCTCAAACCTGACGTGTTTTTAAACAGGTATCCAAACCACCACCCCTTTCCCTCCCCGCAAAACCTCCATCACCCGCTCACCATGTGCCCCCACCCACCAGCTACACCCAGACAGGCAGAACGGTGGCACAGAGGTTAGCACTGCTGCCTCACAGCACCAGGGACACAGGTTGAATTCTGACCTCCTGTGACTGACTGTCTGGAGTTTGCACATTCTCCCCATGCCTGTGTGGGTTTCCTCTGGGTGCTCCAGTTTCCTCCCACACTCCAAAAATGTGCAGGGTTGGCCATGGTAAATTTTCCCTTAGTGTCTCAAGGAATGTTGGGAATGTAAATTAAGAGGTGCATTGGCCATGCTAAATTCTCCCTCAGTGTATCCGAACAGGCATCTGAGTGTGGCGACTTGGGGATTTTCACAGTAACTTCATTGTAGTGTTAATGTGCGCCTATTTGCGACTAATAAATAAACCTTAACTTCAAATTAGGAGGATTCAGGGTAAATGCATGAAATTACAGGGTTACGGTCTGGGTGGGATTATTGTCAGGGCAGTCTTGATAGACTGAATAGCCTCCTGCACTGTAGTGATTCTATGATTCTATTCAATGAAATTGGCCTACAAGAAAACATTTAATATTTGTCTATTTCAAATGGGGATCCCACCCTCAGTGGTTGGGCAGGTAAGAGTTTTACTCACATAACCCACAAAAAAAATTGGTTTCTCTCCCCAGAAATATCACCATTTGTGGGACCTGTGCACCAAAATGTGGCTGCTTCCCCAGATGAAAATTTGGCCCCAAGTATTTCAAATAATTGAGAAATAAAACCCTTAACACTGGTTAGATTCGAGTAATGAGATTAAATGCACAGTGTTAAATTATCCATTTACAAAAACAATTAGTAAATTAGATCTTGCGTAAGTGAATCTAAGAGTCATTAAATCGCCTTGTGTGTAAACTTACACACTTAATAAAATGACTACACCCCAATCCTTAATACTCAGCTTGTTTGCCAGAAATATTTTGCATGGCTCAGCATATCCTTGGTCTCTGTTTGTGCTTTTCTTAAATGAGAAGTTTCCAAAACATCTACAGCAGTCCATTTTAATCAGTCAGGCTTCAACCAAATTTATTTGGAAAATGCTTTCTTGTTCATGGAATCTAACAAGTGCAGTAAAAGGTAACGTCACCATAATTTCAGATGACCATTTAACCTGAGGGTCGCCACATCTCAGGCAAGGTTGAGCCTTAATAAATGATCTTAGTCAATACAGGATTTGAACCCACACTGTTGGTCTCGTTCTGTGTCACGAACCAACTGTCCAGCCAATCAAGCTAACCGACTACCCGCAACAGAGGGGCGACCATTCAGCCCATTGTTGCCTGTGCTGCCTAATTTAAAAGAGACATCTCTTCAGTCCCACTCCCCTGCACTTTAATCTTAAGAGTTTGCTTCCACCACTCTCTCAGGCAGTGAACTGCAGGTCAGAACAACTCACAGCACAAAAAAATCCCCAGTTCCCACTTGAATCCTTTGCCAATTACTTTAAATCTGTGTCCACGGGTTGCTGACTCACTACCAGTCGGAACAGATTTCCGTATTTAATCTATCAAAATTCCTCATGATTGAACTGCTCCATCTGCAGTCAGGTGCTACGGGTTAATTAGCTGCCAGAAAGGTTCCAAATACAAATGTCTTTTGCGTATTTTTAAATATAAGTTTGATTGACAATTGAACTTCAGTTTAGGAGATTTATGTTGTTGATATCCTCGGTGTATCTCTAAAGGATTGAATAAGTATGTCTGCAATTGACTTCCTCCACATCAGTACTCATTCTGAAGCAATCAGTGCCAGGGGTAGGAGAGAGAATCTGTCGAAGGTCTGTAGTGAATGGCTCACTCAGACTAATTTACATTCAAACTTGAAAAATCTGCTTTCTAAACATGAAAGACTTGCCATGCTGTGACAACCTTCGTGACCAAACTGAGACCTCAAAGTGCTTCGCAGCCAATGAAATACTTTTTGAAATGTAGTTACTGTTGTCAATGTATGAGATTTGATTTGATCTGATTTGTTATTGTCGCGTGTATTGAGATATAGGGAAAGTATTGTTTCTTGCAAACTAAAAACTTACCATTTATAAAGTACATAGGGTAGAAGAAAGGGGAAGGTGCAGAATATAATGGTAAAGTTACAGATAGAGTGAAGAGAAAGAGCAGCTTAATATGTGATAGGACCATTCAAAAGTCTGTCAGCAACAGAGAAGAATCTCTTCTTGAGTTGGTTGGTATGCATGCTCAGACTTTTGTATCTTTTTCCTGATGAAAGAAGATGGAAGACAATATGTCCCAGGATGCGTGGGGTCCTTAATTATGCTGGCTGCTTTTCTGGGGCAGCAGTAAGTGTAGACAGAGTCAATGGATGGGAAGCTGGTTTGTCTGATGGACTGGGATTCATCCCTATGTAGTTTCTTGCAGTCTTGGACAGAGAAAGGCCATACAAAGCTGTGATAATCCACGCTGGATGCTTCCTATGATGCATCTGTAAAAGTTGGTGAGAATCATAGTAGACATATCAAATTTCCTTAGTCTTCTAAGAAAGTAGAGGCATTGGTAGGCTTTCTTAACTATACTATAGGCATGGGGGAGCCAGAATAGGGTGTTGGTGATCTGGCACCTAAAAACTTGAAGTTCTCAGGTGATGGCCTAGTGATATTATCCAGAAATTGGGTTTGAATCCTGCCACTGCAGATAGTAAAATTCAAATTCAATAAAGGAAAAACACACCTGGTTCACTAATGTCCCTTTGGAGAAGGAAATCTGCCATCCTTGCCTGGTCAGACCTACACGTGATCCTGTAGCCACAGCAATGTTGTCAACTCTCAACTGCCCCCTGAAACTGCATTTCAAGAAGGCAACTCACCACCATCTTCCAAAGGGCAACTAGGCATGGGCAATAAATGCTGGCCAGCCAGTGACACCATATCTTATGAATGAATTTTTAAAAATTGCAGCCAGTTTGGGCCGAGTGAACTGCCACAGACAATTGATAGTGACCCAATAATCTGTTATAATTGCAACAAGTTAAGGATAAATGTTGATTTTTGATTTAATTTTTTTAAAATTTGATTTATTCTTGTCACATATAAGTATTGTTTCTTGCGCGCTATATAGACAAAGCATACCGTTCATAGAGAAGGAAAGGAGAGAGTAGTGTTACAGTCATAGCTAGGGCATAGAGAAAGATCAACTTAATGCAAGGTGGGTGCATTCAAAAGTCTGATGGCAGCAGGGAAGAAGCTGTTCTTGAGTCGATTGGTGCATGATCTCAGACTTTTGCATCTTTTTCCCACGGAAGAGAGTATATCCAGAGTGCATGGGGTCCATAATTATGCTGACTACTTTTTCAAGGCAGTGGGAAGTGTAAATAAAGTCAATGAATGGGAGGCTGGTTTGTGGACCAGGACACAGAGGCAAACTCATCTGTTCTTATTCGAAAAGTTGTCACGTGACTTTTCATATCCGCCTCAATTTAGGATTCTTCAATCTCACTTGCCCTGCCACTGCTGCCAAGCAGAATGGAGAACTTGGCATTCTGCCAGAAGTCCATTTGCTGTTGTGGGTCTGGAGGATTCCAGCCAACAATTCACCCAAAAAAAATGGGTTCTCCTTCAGTGGTGCATTGGGAGTGTCAGTGGTGTAGGATGAGTGAACTTGTTGTTTTTAATGTCCCATTGAACTCGAAACAGAATGGACAGAAAAGCACATTCATTTTTCCAGCAGTTGTTTTCATGTTAGGTTTCCAGTATTTTATCTCTTTTACAAACTTAAAGGTTGTTTCTCTTTGATAAGTTGTAATATTATATCTCAGAAGAATGCTTATCATTATCCCTTCAATCCTCCCTGATACATTGCGATTGAACACTGATTCATGAATCATGGGCATTGCTGGCTGGCCAGCATCTAATGCCCATCCCTAGTTGCTGAGAGGGTAGTTGAGAGTCAACCACATTGCTGTGGTTCTGGAATCACATGTAGGCCAAACCAGGTGAGGACAGCAGATTTCCTTCCCTAAAGGACATCAGTGAACCAATTGAGTTTTTTCGACAATTGACAATGGTTTCATGATCATCAGTAGATTCTTAATTCCAGATTATTTTTTAATTCAAATTCCACCATCTGCAGTGGTGGACTTCAAATCCAGGTCCCCAGAACATTAACTAAGTTGCTGGATTAAAAGTCTAGCAATAGTATCACCAGACCATCACCACCCTTAACGTTAATGGATTCCTCTGCCAATGTTCATTACACTAGCCATTAAAGTTATTCTTGAATCACTCATTCTCAAAGTCGTACCAGTCACTTATTTCCTTCTACAAGAAATTATTTTGGATAATATTCAGCAAATGCTTTTTCTTTATTGCATCCCAAAGATTTATTTTTTATTTCTTCATTTACAACTTCCATTCTCCATCCCTAATTGGCCTTGAGAGAGTGGTGGCCCTCTTGAATTGCTGCTGTTTGACAACTTTGACAAACTATATAACTTTAAAATAAAATGCAGGCATGCTGCAATAGTAGTGGAGGCATTGAATGTTTAAAATCATGTTTAATATACTGTTTATATTGGAAAACCTGTTCATAGATTCATAGAATCCCTACAATGCAGAAGGAGGCCATTCAGCAAGAAGCTAAATCAAGATCCAAAGATTGATACTATATTATTGAATCCTTAGGTATATTGTGTATTAATTTATAACCATTCTCTTCAGCAAGTGTCCTGTTAAGCCCCAAACCAACACACTAAGTTAGATACATCTAAAAGAACTATAATTGGCCCTCCTCGAAGGAGGCCCATCAAATCTGCACCAACCACAATCCCCATAACCCCCTAACCACCTGACACTAGGGTCAATTTAGCATGGCCAATCAACCTAACCCACACACACCTTTGGACTGTGGGAGGAAACCAGAGCACCCGGAAGAATCCCACGCAGGCACAAGGAGAGCGTGCAGACTCTGCACAGACAATGACCTGGTGCTGTGTGGCAGCAGTGCTAACCACTGTATCACCGTGTTGCCCCTTGTTGTTCCAAGATACAAGTTAATTTGATTATTAACCTCTTAACTGCCCGAAATATTTAAGTTGTATTGTTGATAAATTTCAATCTTTCTGGTTACGTGTCTGTTCTAACATTGTTGGCTGGAGATGGCTTGGGAGCAAATTTAATGAAGTTCCCATCCATTGAAAACAAGTGGGACCCTGAGCAGTTATGAACCATGAAACATCAAAACACTGGAAAGTACAGCTTGTTTCTCCCTTCACAAAATGTTTAGGGTCATTTGTTTAACTCAGCAGAATTTTCTTCCCCTTTAATAACATGAGCAGCAACTTCAATACACTGAGACTGATGCTGTAACTTTGAAGTTCGCCTTTCAGTTCAAAGCACACGAGGGAGTTTCAGAACTGCAGACCGGAGAAGCATTCAATTCCCTCAACAAATTTTATAAAGCTACAATGCAGCATTTGTTTTATGAAGTATTCTTTCATCTGGCAGTGGCATTTATTGAGAAAGTGTTGGGACTGTGTGGCAGATTGTTATCTGATCAGCCTTCTTGCGCATCAGTACTCAATCACAGTGACAAAATTGAGAAGTGAAATGTGTTCTCTGAGATTGTATAAAATAAAATGAAATGAGGAGTCCATACAATTATAAGGACTTTTTGCTTAAGCTAAACTAAGATCCAAAGTGTGGTACTATATTATTGAATCCTTAGGTTTATTGTGTATTAGTTTATAACTATTCTCTTCAGCAAGTGTCCTGTTAAGCCTCAAACCATTGCATAAAATTAGATACATTGCAAAAGAATTATAATTGGCCCTTCTTGAAGGAAGACATTTTTAATTTTTTTTTAAACAAAGATGGCTTGTTCAAATCAGAATTACCTGTAAATTTAACTGGTAATTAATGAAATGGTTAATGTTCTTTCAGTCAGTATCAGTGTTTCCAATTTGCTTTTATATATCTGGTTATTAAAGGTGGTGTGGTAGTTAACACTGTTGACTCAGAGATCCAGGTTCGAATCTGTATGGAATTTGCATGTTCTCTTTGTGTCTGCGTTGGTTTCCTCTGGGTGCTCCAGTTTGCTGATGTGGAGATACCGGCATTGGACTGAGGTAAACACAGTAAGAATTCTCAAAACACCAGGTTAAAGTCCAACAGATTTATTTGGTAGCAAAATGCCACTAGCTTTCGGAGTGCTGCCCTTTCATCAGGTGAGTGGGGAGTTCTGATCACAAACAGGGCATATAAAGGCACACACTCAGTTTACAGAATACTGATTAGAATGCAAGTCTTTACAGCTAGCAGACAATGTGAGTGGACATAGCATTAAGCATAGGTTAAAGATATGTGTATTGTCTCCAGACAGGACAGTAAGTGAGATGTTGCAAGCCCAGGCAAGTCATGGAGGTTACAAATAGTGTGACATGAACCCAAGATCCTGGTTCAGGCTGTCCTCATGAGTGTTGAATTTGGCTATCAGTCTCTGCTCAGTCTCTGCGCTGTCATGTGCTGTGAAGACTTGGCTGTGCTCTGAAAGCTGGTGGCATTTACTACCAAATAAACCTGTTGGACTTTAACCTGGTGTTATGAGACTTTTTACTGTGCTCCAGTTTCCTCCCATAGTCTACAGATGTGCAGATTAATTGGAATGGCAATGATAAATGTGCAGAGTTGTGAGGATGGGGCATAGGTGTGCCTGGATGGGAGGCTCTGGCAGAGAGTTGGCGCAGACTCGATGGGCCAAATGGCCTCTTTCTGCACTGTAGGGATTTGATTGTTCTAAATTTGGCCATTCCAATGTTCCCTTGGCCAGCAACCAACTTGGACTTTGCATAAACTTAAGCTTATCAAAAATTGTGCTGTCCACACTCTAACTCCTACACCAAGGATGGGGTTATCCAGTCCTGCCACTTGGCTGCTCTGCTAATTTTATGGTGCAGCTGCAATGATTCCTGCCTTGGGCAAAACTGGAAAACCTCATGTTAAACCCCATTCACCTATCTTACCAGCACCTACAAGTCTTTATTCTGGAATTCTCATCCTAGTTCCTGAATCCTGCCCTAGCCTTACCCCACCCCCTCCTACTGCCCCCCACTCCATTTCTGTTACCTCCACCAGGATGGCATAGTGGTTAGCACTACTGCCTCATAGCTCCAAGGACCCCAGATACCATTCTCAGCTTGGGTCACTACCTGTGTGGAGTTTGCACATTCTCCCCATGTCTGCACGTGTTTCCTCAGGGTGCTTCGGTTTCCTCCCACACTCCAAAGATGTGCTGGTTAGGTGCATTGGCCATGATAAGTTGCCTTTTAGTTTCCTGGGATGTGTAGGTTAGAGGGATTAGTTGGATAAAGATGTAGGATTATGGGGCTAGGGTCTGGGTGGAATTGTTGTCAGTGCAGACTCGATGGACTGAATGGCCTTTTTCTTCACTGTAAGGATTGTATGATTCCTCGACAATTGACCTTTTGTGCACCTTAGTTTATTCATTCCATCATTGGTGGCTCTGTTTTCAACTATCCCAGGCTTCAGGGTTCCCACATTAAAACTCCCCTGCAAGGGGAGGTAGTGGTAAAGTTTTTGGACTAGTAATCTGAGGCTTAGAGTAATACTGAGGGACAAAGGTTCAAATCCCACCAGAGCAG
The DNA here is from genome assembly GCA_024679065.1 of Sphyrna mokarran. Taxonomy (NCBI): domain Eukaryota; kingdom Metazoa; phylum Chordata; class Chondrichthyes; order Carcharhiniformes; family Carcharhinidae; genus Sphyrna; species Sphyrna mokarran. The sequence goes on along the minus strand of JAGIQG010000027.1, from coordinate 8,136,016 downwards.
CTGGTGGAATTTAAATTCAATTAATTACACAGTAATGTGAAGCTACTCTCAGTAATGGTGCTGACAATGAAAGTATCATCAATTGTTGTAAAAACCCTTAGAGAAAGAAATCTGGCATCCTTCCCTGGTCTGGCCTATATGTGACCTCAGACACTCAGCAATGTAGTTGACTCTGAAACAGCCTAGCCTAGCAATCCACTCAATTATACAAACCACTGGAAGGCTGAAAGGAATGAAAGCGGACAGAATAACCAGCACTGAGCTAATGAACTGTAGATGACAACAGCAACTCAGCAAAGTCCTCCTTCCTCCTCTGTGGGGGCAAAGCAATAGCCTGACATAGATATCTTTATGGACTCAAACCTTACTGACAATGACTCAGACACCACCGTTAACTTCCTTGCTGGGGTGACAGCGATATGCATCCAACCACCAAGAGTGGCTCAATAGCAGCATCTCTGGCTGAGTCCTGAAGGGCATGGCTGCTAGACTGTGTGCAGTTGTAATGAATTAACAAGATGGAAAAACCTACTTGAACTCATCCTCACCAATCTTTGTGTTGCAGAGGCATCTGTCTATGATAGTACTGGCAGCACTGTAGAGTCCTTGCGGAGACAATGTTCCATTATCACACTGGGGATACCCTCAGTTATGTTATGCAGCACTTCCACCATGCTACATGGGGTAGATTTCAAATAACGCCAGCAACTCAAAACTGGGCTCCTTGAGGCACCATGGGCCATCAGGAAGAGCCATGGTCTTTAATCACAATCTATAACCATATGGTTGACCATATCCCCCATTCCTCCATTACCATGAAGCCAGGGGTCAATCTTGGTTGAACGAAGAGTACACGACAGCATACCAGATTTGCAGTCTTGCCACATCCAGTCTGAACAGTAGTGGACCATTCAATTGGAGGAGGAGGCCCCACAAATATCCCACCACAGTGGTGGAGGACCCAGCACATCAGTGCAAAAGTTAAGGCTGAAGCATTCGCAACAAACCTCAGCCTGCAGTGCTGATGAAACATCACTGCCTCCTGAGGTCCCCTCCTGATCATCACAGTTCCTAGTATGCATCCAATTTAATTTATGCCATGTGATATCAAGAATTCACAGAATTGTTACATTGCAGAAGGAGACCATTCTGACCCATCGTGACTGCACCAACTCTCCACACAAGCATTATGATTTAGTGTCATTACCTTATCTTTTCCCTGTGCCCCTGCACATTCATATAATTATCAAATGCCCTCTTGAATGGTTCAATTGAACCTGCCACCACCACATTTTCAGGCAGTGCATTCTTGACCCAAATCTTTCATTGGATAAAAAGACTTTTTCTCACGTCACATTTGCTTCTTTTGTAAATCTGTGCACTCATAATCCTTCTATGAGTGGGAAAAAGGCTGAAGTACTTAAGGATGGAGGACTTGTCTTCTGCATGAATTGTTTAAAGCAAATCTCTGATAGTGCGTTCTATGGAAAAGGTCCTAGAAAAAGCAGTAGAACTCTTTCACTGTCCCTGGCTAACAGTTACCCCCTCAACCACCATCACCAAAACAGGTCAACTGCTTCTTGCTGTTGTATACAAGTTGACTTTCCTGCAAAACAACAATCACAAATTGACTGTGAAGCACTTTGGGATATCTCAGAGATGTGAAATGCACTATATTAATGCAAACTCTATTTTCATCCCGTGGACAATTTTAACTTCCTTACTGATAGAGTCAAAATGGCCTCTCATGAGAATTCTTGCCATCTTGAGTCATTGGGTAAAATCAGTTCAAATAGCTTGGTTTGGAGGAGTTGAGGGAAGATGGACTGTGTATATGCTGACCTTTGTCCCTAAACTCCATTACAGTAGGGTTTTGAGAAGTGTAGGAGGAGAGAGGGGCCTTGGAGTGCATGTGCAGAACAGGTGGATGAGGTGGTTAAGAAAGCAATGGGTGTACTTGCCTATAATAGCCCAGGTTTGAAACATGAGAACAGGAGGTAAAACTGCAGAAAACATTAGTTAGGCCACAACTAGTCTGTTGCGTACAGTTTTGTTAATGTGATTACATCTTTCCCATAGAGGGGTTTAATGGAAGTTTACAAAGATGTTGGTAGAATTAGAACTTCTAGCTATGAAGTAGGATTATTTGGCAATTATTATATTCTTTGGGACAGAGAAGGCTGTGAGGAGATTTGATTGGGATGCATAAAATTATGAGGAGGGTGGATTAAGTGAATAAAAAGGACTGATTTATTTCAGTTGGATCCAAGGGTTTTGAAGTAATTCATAGAAAGATTAAAGGGGAGTTGAGGGTGGAGGGGTCATGGGGGGTGTTTAAATCAGAGGTTAGCGGGATGAATCTGGAGCTGCCAGCCTGAAGAGGGCGTTTAAGATAAAAATACTAATCATGTTTAAAAATTACTTGGAAAAGCAGTTGGAGTTCTTTCATCTACAGGTCTGCATGTGGACTCTGAGATGAAGAGATTAAGTTTATTTATTAGTGTCCAAGTAGGCTTGCATTAACATTGCAATGAAGCTACTGTGAAAATCCCCTAGTTGCCACGCTCCAGCACCTATGCAGGTACACTGAGGGAGAATTGAGCACAGCCAATCCAACTAATCAGTATGTCTTTCAGACTGTAGGAAGAAATCAGTAGGTATCAGTACAGGTGGAGAATGTGGTAAAAAAAAGCGTATAGTATGTTAGCCTTCATAGGAAGGGGTATAGAATACAAGAGTAGGAGTCTGATGTTGCAGGTGTATAGAACGTTGGTTAGGCCTCATCAGGAGTACTGCGTCCAGTTCTGGTCGCCGTACTACAGGAAGGATGTAGAGGCCCTGGAGAGAGTGCAGAGGAGATTTACCAGGATGCTGCCTGGTATGGAAGGGCTGTCTTACGAGGAAAGATTGAAAACACTGGGGTTGTTTTCCCTTGAAAGACGTCGGCTGAGAGGGGATCTTTTAGAGGTATATAAGATTATGAGGGGTATAGATAGAGTAAATGGTGGTAAGCTTTTTCCACCATTAGAAATGGATAGAACGAGGGGTCACGGGCTCAGGGTGAGGGGGGCTATGTATAAGACGAATATTAGAGGCCAGTTTTTCACACAAAGGGTAGTGGGGGTGTGGAATGCACTGCCGAGTAAGGTGGTGGGAGCAGGCACGCTAGGGTTGCTTAAGGTTCTCTTGGACAGCCACATGAGCGGTCTGCAGATAGAGGGATATAGCAGGACTGTTTGAATATCGGGAGGACCAAATAGTAGTGGACTATCTTTTAGTTTTGTCTCGGGAATGTCTTAGTTTTTTTTTAGCATGTTTAATTAAGTCTTATTTGTTTCCGCAAGCAATTTGGTCCACCTTGTTGACCAACAAGGGGCATGCATTCGGCATGTCGTGCGAGAGCTGCTCTTGGAGGTTGCTTCAGGAGTTGCCTAGTACTTCACGTCATCAGTGTATGCTTAAACTGGACCATCTGATGGGCAACATGACAGCTCAGTGACTATCGCTGTTGCTGTGCTGACACATGGATTTGGGCCTGTGTCTGCGGGAGTTTGCGCGTTCTCCCCGTGGTTGCGTGGGTTTCCTCCGGGTGCTCCGGTTTCCTCCTACATCCCAAAAATGTGCTCTTAGGCTGATTGGGTAACAAATTGTCCCTATATTGGTCCCTATATGGGAATCTTCAACAATAGGCATAGTCTAAAGTCAAGGATATGTCATTAAGACATTAGGACGGCGGCGTGGGCTCGTTGGGCCGAAGGGCCTGTTTCCCATGCTGTGTTGTTCTTTGTTCTTTGTTCACACGGAGGAAACTCACGCAGACATGGGGAGAACATGCAGACTGCGCACAGACAGTGGCCCAAGCCGGGAATCAAACCAGGGTCCCTGGCGCTGTGAGGCAGCAGTGCTAACCAGTGTGCCGCCCCAATTATTTATTTAAGTTTATTTATTAGTGTCACCAATAAGCTTACATTAACACTGTAATGAAGTTACTGTGAAAATCCCCTAGTCGCCGCTCTCCGGCGCCTGTTCGGGTACACTGAGGGAGAAGAGTAGGGTTAAACTCAATGATCTCTTTTTCTGTCAGGACCCAGGATGGGATGAATGGTTTTTCTGTGATTCTGTATCACAGATATGCAAGCAGAGGTCCCCAAACACTGACTGTTCCATGTCCAACACATTTACGTGCAATCCTTCTTCCCTATTACTGGATTCACCACTCCGTTTCCCACCATTTCCAAAGCTAAGGCAGCACTATGTGGAGCAACCAGGAACAGCTGGGTCAAAAGGTTCAGAACAGTAATTCTCAAGAGCTGATACTAGATATGATAACATTGTGTCTTCAATAGCACAATTGTTTCTTTCAATTTAGCTAGAAATCATCTAGGTTGCAGCCTTTGCTTTCTTTTCTCAGCGCTCATCCTGTATAGTGAAAAGTGAAAAAGAATTCTTTTGGTTTCCACAATTTTCTCCCATTAAGTAATTGTGGGTTCAGTTCCCACTCCAGAGGTTTATTCAGCATCGGATGCTCCCAGTGTAGTACTAATAAAGTGCTACATTGTTTCCCTTAGATGAGTCATTAAACTGAGGTTCCGTATTAAATTCCCACTCTCCAATGTGAGTATAGAAGATCCCATTGCACTATCTTGAAGTAGAGCTGGGAAGTTTTCCACAGTCTCAGGGTCAATATTCATCCCTTACATCACTAACACAGATTTTTTGTTATGAGGAGACGATAGGACAGGTGAGTAAAATCGTGGTTGGAGAGGTAGATTTTGAGGGTCATCTTGAAAGAGGAGTGAGTCAGAACGGTTTAAGTGGGACATTCCAAACCAAAAAGGTTTGGGTCAAGAATGCCTGAAATAACTCCACTGAGACCAAATTTTAGATTTATTTGTTATAGTCAGTAATACTCAACCAGTACTTCCCAGTACAAAGTAGACACCCTGAGTCCCAGTAACCTAGACAATCCACATTATATACCTCTGCATGGCTCCCGGATTGGACAGCATTCACTGAGTCAATCACGATGCTCGTATTCTAACAGATCCACCTTGGGGATCTCGGCAAAGTCATTACACTGGCTCTGTTCACAACCTGCAGGCAATCAAAGGGGGCCCCAACAGTGCAGAATTGGAGAGGTGCAGTGAACTTGGAGGACTGCAGAGCATGTTACGGAGATGGTGAAGGGTGAGGACCTGAAGGGATTGGCATGCAAGATTGAGAGTTTTAGAGTCAAAGTCTTGCTGGATCGAAGGGAGGGGATCAATCACAGAGTGCAGGGAGATAGACGAGTGAGAACTTTCAGTAAACATTGTAAAACTTTGAAAATCATCTTCAAAAGAAGGAAGAAAAGATCCAGGTGAGGACAGAGACACATAAATGCCAGATGCTTTCTCTATTTCTGTTTGGTAACTCCCACAAAAGGCTTTTAGTTTAGTTTACTTTTTTAGTGTTTCAAGTAGGCTTACATTAACATTGCAATGAAATTGTTGTGAAAACTCCCTTGTCGCCACACTCCGGCACCTGTTCGGGTACACTGAGGGAGAATTTAGCATGGCCAATGCACCTAACTAGCACGTCTTCCAGTCTGTGGGAGAAAACCAGAGCACCCGGAGGAAGCCCACATAGACATGGGGAGAATGTGCAGACTCCACGCAGATAGTACCCAAGCTGGGAATCGAATCTGGGTCCCTGGCACTGTGAGGAAGCACGCTACTGCTCCACCATGCCACCTGCTTTTTTCCTGATGCTACCCTAGGAATTGCACTGTTCAATCCTATTGTAAGGAGCTTTTATAAAACAATATCAGATCCCTCTGTCATACAGGTCACTATCTCTATTAAAGTCGGCAGTTTGATTTATGAAGGAATTGTATCAGAGTCTAATTTCCAAGCGTGTTTCTTTGATCATCCTGCAGTGTGATACATTTCACAATCCGATTCTCTTCTTGTGAAGTATCAGTGGGAGGGAATTCTGTATTTTTCCATTCCTTCATTGGGACCTCAAGCCATCAGAGTTAATGAAACAATTTAAATAAACTCCACCACGGGGAGTCCAATTAAACAGAATCATTCTGATGTTTCATATTGTCCCATTTTTCTACATATAAAGGAAAAAGTGAATTTGTTCTTAAGAATATTCAGTTTCCAGAAAAAGGCATTAGTCCAACAAAGACACATCTGCAAACTCACAAGAGAGAATGAGGAACTCTAATTGTCTCCACACCCTGTTGTGCTGTCCATTTAAATCTTTCAATTTCTTTCTCTGGTAACTGACACACTGTGAATGTCACTTTGGCTACAAGAGCTGCTTAGAAATTGGAATTCTACCCAATTTCTGTAACTTGCCTCCTGATTCCCCTGAGCCTGTTCACCATCTACAAGGCACAATTTAGGAGTGTGATGGAATATGTTCCACTTGTCTGGATGGGTGCAGCTCCAACAACACTCAAGAAGCTTGACACCATTCAGGAAAAAACAGCCCAGTTAGCACCACCCACCACCTTAATCATTCATTCCCTCCACCACTGACCTACACTGGCAGCCATGTGCACCATCCACAAGATGTCTTGCAGCAACTCACCAAGGCTCCTTAGACAGCACCTTCCAAACCCATGACTGCTGCCATCTTGAAGAACAAAAAGAGCGGATGTCAGATAACATCACTCTGTCTGCAAGTTCCCCACCAAGCCACACGCCATCCTGACCAGGAAGTATCACCATTCCTTCATTATTACCTGGGCAAAATCCTGGAGCTCTTTCCTAACAGCACTGTGGGTGTACCTACACAACAGGAATCGCAATGGTTCAAGAAAGCAGCTCACCTCCACCTTCTCAAGGGCAATTAGAGATGGACAATGACAATTGTCTAGGCAGCGATGCCCACAATCCATGAAAGAATAAAATACAAATTTTCAGGTCTTATCCAAGTGGGACCCATTAAGAACAAGAATGGAAAATTTGATGTTCTAGCCAAAACTCATTCATTCTCTTCAGCACAAAAAATTCCCAGCCACAATCCAGAGTGAAAAACTTCAACCTATGGGTGGCAACATTCCTTCCAGCTTTCCTTCTTCTCTTTCTGGATTTTAACTTCTTTCACCTTTTCCTACCTCAATTCATCTAACCCCAGAAGCATTACGCTCCACTATTCCTTTCCCCCTCATGTACGTATTTAGCCTATACCATTTGTTTCAGCTCCTCCATATGATGGGCAGCGCAGTGATACAGTGGTTAATACTGCAGCCTCACAGTGATCCAGGTTCAATTCTGATCTTGGATCACAGTGTGTGTGAAATTTACACATTCTCCCCATGTCTGTATGGGTTTCCTCCAGGTGCTCCGGCTTCTTCCCAGCATCCAAAGATGTGCGGGTTAGGAGGATTGGCCATGCTAAATTGCCCCTTAGCGTCAGTGAGATTAACAGAGTAAATATTTGGGGTTGTGAGGATAGGGCCTGGATTGGATTGTTGCTCCAATGGGCCAAAGGGCCTCTTTCTGCACTGTATGGATTCTGTGATAGTGAGTCCCACTTTCTAACAATTTGCTGGCTTTCTCGATTCTCTGCCTAATCTAGAAAATTGAATTGAGATAAGTAACATTGAACTCTCTCTTTCTCTTGTCAAAATTTAAGTTTCCAAAATCTATCCTTGGACTTATTCCTGGGTGTGGTAGAATAACATCGAAACATAGAAAAACTACAGCACAAACAGGCCCTTCGGCCATAAGTTGTGCCAAACATGTCCCTACTTACTAGGCGTACCGGCAGCCGATTACAAGCTCCCAATACCCTCTGAGTGAAAAACTTAGCCCTGACATCTCCTCTGTACCCACTCCCCAGCATCCTAAACCTGTGTCCTCCTGTGGCAACCATTTCAGCCCTGGGAAAAAGCCCCTGAGAATCCAAGTTATGCATAATGGTTCTGCATAGATTAATATTCAGGAGACTGAATGTATGAACTAGAGAATATAGGCTGGAGTTTCCCAACTCGGTCACAATCCTGACTTCACCCTGAGAGCGGCTGTGATCGAATGATCTTTCCACAGGAGGTTAATAAAGAATCAAAGGATCCATGGTTTTGTCCAGGGTTAGGTGAGATTCTGCTGAGGTAGTTGAACGGGCATGGCACTTTTTCAAAGTTGTGCGTGGGCAGTAAACGTTTTGACAAATTAATTCAGAATCAGCAGCTTACATGCAGTGCAAAGATGGAGGCCAGGATTTGTAGTGCCCACCACCTTCCTCCTGCACCCCCACTCTGGTGGTTCAACTCACCATTGGCCGCCAGAAGGATTTTCCAGTCCTGCCAAAGTCATTGCATTCCCCACCAGCTGCGTCAGTGAGGAACCCATCGCGAAGACCACCTCCGACGGGACCTGAAATTCCCATTAGTGGGAAAGATTGGAAAATCCCATCTGGAGTCTGCGGAGGGAATAGATGAAAAGTTATGATGAGTCAGATTTAGGTTAATTCTGTTCCTCTGTCCAAAGATGCTGCCAGCTCTCTTTTTCCAGCATTTTCTGTTTATATTTGAGATAATACAACAAGTGCATTTGTGATCATGCATTCATTACACATTACTTTCATTATTTTAGCAAATTTTCCCAAGCTGTTATTCATTTACCTTGTTTGTTGATACAAATGGAAAGTTCTGGAAAGGGAAAAGGCAAACAGCCTGCTAGGCTCTCTGGTTTCCATTCTGACACTGTTCAAAGGCTCAAAGCCACAAGGCTGCAGTGAAAACAAAGTGAGTATTGGAATAAAATACTGAGGCATCTGACACATAAAGCACAATACTGTCCTTACATAAGACATTGCTTGGCCCTCGTCACTTACCTGTGGCATCCAGTGCGTTTGCTTATCCAACTCCTTCAGCTGGACACCACCCTCTCATATTTCTGATCTTTGCTATCCCACCCCCAACCTTTCCTTCAAGGTCTTTGGTCTAAAACCTCCTCCACCTCTGCACCAACCCCCCAAGCCACCAGCCACCTTCAACATCTTTGATCTCACCTCTCACCCCTAGCTTCTGAATCAATGATGTGGAGATGCCGGAGTTGGACCGGGGTAAACACAGTAAGAAGTCTCACAACACCAGGTCAAAGTCCAATAGGTTTATTTGATAATAAACGCTATCAATAATAATAAACAGTGACTCACCTGACGAAGGAATAGCGTGTTCCGAAAGCTTGGGGCATTTACTATCAAATAAACCTGTTGACTTTAACCTGGTGTTGTGAGACTTCTTATCCTGAATCAATGCCCAACTTATAGGGCAACACGGTGGCACAGTTGCTATCACTGCTGCCCCACAGCGCCAGGGACCCGGGTTCAATTCCAGCCTCGGTTGACTGTCTGTGTGGGATCTACACCTTCTCCCTATGTCTGCGTGGGTTTCCTCCAGGTGCTCCAGTTTTCTCCCACAGTACAAAATCCCACAGTGGGTGGATCGGATGGAATGGCCGTGTTAAATTGCCCCTTAGTGTCAGGGAGATTAGCTGGGTAAATACATAGGGCTGGGGCCACGGGTGGGATTGTTGTTGGTGCAGACACAATGGGCCTCTTTCTGCACTGTAAGGAATCTATGATTCTTATCATTTCTTCCCTCCCCACCCATGACCACCACAGAGATATAAAGTCATAGAGGTTTACAGCATGGAAACAGGCCCTTTGGCCCAACTTGTCCATGCTGCCCCTTTTGTAACCCCTAAGCTAATCCCAATTGCCTGCATTTGGCCCATATCTCTATATACCCATCGTACTCATGCATCTGTCTAAAAGCTTTTTAAAAGACAGAACTGTACCCACATCAACTACTACCTCTGGCAGCTTGTTCCAGACACTCACCATCCTCTGTGTGAAACAATTTTCCCTCTGAACCCTTTTGTACCTCCCTCCTCTCACCTTAAACCTACGCCCTCTAGTTTTAGACTTTCTTACGTTTGGGAAAAAATGGTCTGTGTCCTGCTGCATTTGAGGCTTTCAATCTCCTTTAACTCCAAAGCTTCTGGACCCAACCACTCAGGCCAACCTCTCATTGGTCGCACCCCCACCCCCGCCCTCGCCCCCGCCCAGGCCCTGATATGTGATTGACAGCCTGCTCTTGTCAGGAACTCTGGGATTGGTTCTCCTGCCCAGAGTCAATCATCACAGACTTGTCCCTTGCAGATTGCCTCATCACAGACAGAATCCAGCTCCCCCCAACTCCCCCAACCCATCCACTCAGATTTCCCATCACATCCAGAACTCCCGGATCACCAACTTTTTAATGTAACCTTTTTTCACTTTCTCAACTTAAAAAAAAATCCCAAATGATCTTTCTCTTCAACCCAGACTGAGGAAATTTTCAGCTTTCACAGTCAAAAAGAACCTTCAACATTGTAGACTCTTGAGGCTACAATTTTATTTATTCTATTCCTTCCTTAAAACAACGTTCACCTTCTGACATCATAGAAATCATAGAATCCCTACAGTGCAGAAGTAGGCCATTCAGCCCATCAAGTCTGCACCAACCGTAATCCCACCCGGCCCCTATCCCCATAAGCTCACCCATTTATCATGTTAGTCCCCCTAAGGGGCAATTTTACAATGGCCAATCAACCTAACCTGTACATCTTTGGCGGGAAACTGGAGCACCTGGAGGAAATCCACACAGACATGAGGAAAATGTGCAGACTCCTTACAGACAGTGACCCGAGGCTAGAATTGATCCAGGTCCCTGGCGCTGTGAGGCAGCATTGCCAACCACTGTGCCCCGGAAAACATTTGCCACCTAACCCGATTAGGAAGAAAGAGCAGTAAAACGTGTCTATAATTTGATTATTTTTAACAGTTTTTGTTGAAGAAAAGCTGATCCAAGTGTTGTGCAAATTTCCAATGAAAGATCACTGCCAGAATTCCTCTGGTGTGGGTAAAGGCTGATGCCAATTGGGTAAAGCAATACTGAGTAGCAATGGTGGCTCTCGGCCGCCATACAGTGTGCACCTTTGTAAAAATAGTGTACAGGAAGGGGTTACAGGTAGCATCACCGGTGGGTAGCTCCTGATTCACCCACCCCTCCATCAACTAACCAAAACAATGATCCAGGAGCCATTTTTAAAGACCTCTAGGTACACAGCAAGCACCACAGGGAGCAATACGGTGTAGCCTTTGGCACCAGTCTTGTTGCTGTTATAGTGGGAATCATAGAATCTCCACAATGCAGAGGGAGGCCATTCGGCTAATCAAGGTCTGCACCGACAATAAACCCACCCTAACCCCATAACCCCACATATTTACTCTGCTAATTCCCCCTGACACTAAGGGTCAACTTAGCATAGCCAATGCACCTAACTCGCACATCGTTGAACTGTGGGAGGAAACAGGAATGCCTGGAGGAAATCCCATGCAGACACGGGGAGAATGCGCAAACTCAGCACAGACAGTCACCCGAGGCCGGGATCGAACCGGGGTCCCTGTCGCTTGGCAGCAGTGTTCACCACTGTGTCACTGCGCTGCCCCGTGCCTCTCCCCTGGGCACTCCCTCACTTTCGCTTTCCCCTGGAAGTACTGTTCACCAGTTGCACGGCTTCTGAAACCAGTTGTGGTTTACACTGTTCTGGCAGCACGGTGGCACCCTGGTTAGCACTGCTGGCTCACAGCGCCAGGGACCCAGCTTCGAACCTAGCCTCAGTTCACTGTGTGGAATTTATAAGTTCTCCGCAGGCTGGATTGTACGGCCTCACTGAAGTTATTAAATCCCGCCCAAGGTCAACGGACCTTCCTACGGCCCACCACTGTGCCCCCTGCACCCCCTCCCCCCCTACCCGCACCCAGCCTGCACTAATTCCCGTGACAGACAGGAAAATGCCGGCCTACGTTGGAATCCTCCGGGTGCTCTGTTTTCCTCCCTCAGTCCAAAGATGTGCAGGTTAGATGGATTGGCCTTGCTAAATTCTCCCTCAGTGTCAGGGGGACTAGCTCAGATAAATATGTGGGGTTACGGGAATAGAGCCTGGGTGGGATTGTTGTCAGTGCAGAATCAATGGGCCGAATGGCCTCTTTCTGCAGTGTAGGGATTCTGTGATTCTATGACGTCATGCTGTCATGGACACATTATTCGATGTGAGGGTATCATTCTGCTGTTTGGGCCTCATCATGAGACGCTACATGTATTGCAGTAAGGCAGGCCCACACTGATGGGGTTGGTCTGAGTTGGGGAGGGGGAGGAATGATCATTTCTGCTGTTTAGATCAACGTGAGACACAACTTTTGTCTTCTCGCGATACTTACCACTGTCAACGCCAACTCACACTGACACAAACCAGAGCAGAAAATCCCAGCCATAATTTCAAAGCTGAAGCTTATCTCCTGTTGGGCAACCTCTTTAGTGCTTTTCAGATATAGTTAAGTAAATTTTAGATAAAATAAATCCAAACTAAAATCACTAATTTAAAATGTAATCTCCACGGTTCTTTCGCTGTCACTCAAATTCCTTTCAGAATGGTTCGACTTTGAGCTTCTTTTTCCTTCCTTTGCTTCAACTGTGTTCTCCACGCACCAACTCACCTTGGATATTGTTGCATTTTTGGACATTCTCAGAAGTGTAATTGTAATCCTACCGCCCAAGATCTCAATCCCTGTGACATCCCATTTCTCACCCTAATTACTGTAAGATTTAGAATTGGGAATCACAGATGGCCCCTAGGTAGGGAGTTGAGAACTGAAAGTGATTTTAAAATAAGCTAAAGGCACTATCTTACAATGTCTCTCCACTTACAGCGAGGCAAGATGGTAAGGCTGGGCAGGAGATGTAAAAAGAAAAATGTGCCCAGTTTTGCCAATGAACGAGGGCACAAAACCCATTTGATGTCATTAACGAATCCCGAACACTATCATCCAGGTTCTCTTGCCTTAATCAGCTCACTAGCCGAGGTTCCTTCTGCCGAGAATCACGGATGGTCCTCAGCAGTGAAGCCCAGACATATTGGCCTCCCCAGATGGATTGAAGGCCATTGAAGCCCCAGGTAACCAGGGGCAAGGCCAGGCAGTGCCCATGGAGCAATGATCCCCTGGCATTGCCCACTAAGCACCCTGGCACTGTCCACTGGCTCCCATAACTGTGCCTGGGCAGTGCCAAGGCATGACGCCTAAGTGGGTGGAGCTATGATGGGGGAGGGAATCAGATCTCCATAAGAGTTGGGGGGAGGGAACTCTGCAGAGGTGGGAGGGAAGGGGGAGTTCTGTCAGGGAGGGAGGGAAAGGGGAGTTCTGTCAGAGTGGGAGAGAAGGAGGAGTTCTGTCAGGATGGGAGGGAAGAGGTGAGCTTTGTCAGGGTGGGAGGGAAGGGGGGGTTCTGTCAGGGTGGGAGGGAGGGTGCTGAGTTCTGTCAGGGTGGGAGGGAAGGGGTTCCTGTCAGGGTGGGAGGGAGGTGTCCTCTCAGGGTGGGTTCTGTCAGGGGGGAGTTTCTGTCAGGTGGGAGGGAAGGGGTTCCTGTCAGTGGGAGGGAAGGGGTTCTGTCGGGTGGGAGGGAAGGGGGAGGGAGCTGTCAGGTGAGGGAAGGGGGGCTTCTGTCACGGTGAGTTACGGGGTGGGAGGGAAGGCTTCTGTCAGGGTGGGAGGGGAGGGGGTGAGTTCTGTCAGGGGTGGGAGGGAAGGGGGTCAGGTGGGAGAGAAAGGGGGTTCTGTCAGGGTTGGAGAAGGGGGTGGAGTTCTGTCAGGGTGGGAGGGAAGGGGAATTCTGTCAGGGTGGAGGGAAAGGGGTTTCTATTCGGGGTGGGAGGGAAGGGGATCCTGTCAGGGGGGGAGGCTGTCAGGGGGGAGGGAAGGTGGGGTTCTGTCAGGGTGGGAGGGAAGGTGGGTTCTGTCAGGGTGGGAGGGAAGAGATTCTGTCAGGGTGGGAGGGAAGGGGTGAGTTCTGTCAGGGTGGGAGGAAGGGGATGATTCAGTTGGGATGGAGGGAAAGGGTCAGGGGGGAGGGAAGGGGTGTTCTGTCGGGTGGGAGGGAAAGGGGGTTCTGTCAGGGTGGAGGGAGGGGGTGAGTTCGTCAGGGTGGGAGGGAAAGGGGGTTCTGTCAGAGTAGGAGGGAAGGGGGGGTCCTGTCAGGGTGGGAGGGAAAGGGGTTCTGTCAGGGTGGGAGGGAAGGGGGTGTCAGAGGGAAGGGGGGTCCTGTCAGGGTGGGGGGAAAGGGGTTCTGTCAGGGTGGGAGGGAAGGGGGGTTCTGTCAGGGTGGGGGGAAAGAGATTCTGTGAGGGTGGGAGGGAAGGGGGGGTTCTGTCAGGGTGGGAGGGAAAGGGGAGTTTCTGTCAGAGTGGAGGGAAGAGGTGCTTTGTCAGGGTGGAAGGGAAGCAGTGAGTCTGTCATGGTGGGAGGAGAGGGTGGTTCTGTCAGGGTGGAGGGAAAGGGGTTTTTGTCAGGGTGGAGGGAAGGGGTTTTGTCAGGGTGGGAGGGAAGGGGGTTTTGTCAGGTGGGAGGGAAGGGAGGGTTCTGTCATGGTGGGAGGGAAGGAGTCAGGAGTTTAGTCAGGTTGGGAGGGAAGGGGAGTTCTGTCAGGGTGGAAGGTAAGCGGATGAGTTCTGTCATGGTGGGAGAGAAGCGGGGGTTCTGTCAGGGTGGGAGGGAAGCGCGTGAGTGCTGTCATGGTGGGAGGGAAGCGGGGGTTCCGTCAGGGTGGGAGGGAAAGGGGGTTCTGTCAAGGTGGAAGGGAAGAGGGGGTTCTGCCAGGGTGGGACGGAAGGGGAGTTCTGTCAGGGTGGGAAGGAGGGGGGTGAGTTCTGTCAGGGTGGGAGGAAGGGGGTGAGTTCTGTCAGGGTGGAGGGAAGGGGGTGAGTTCTGTCACGGTGGGAGGGAAGGGGGTTCTGTCAGGGTGGGAGGGAAGAAGAGTTCGGTCAGGAAGGTAGGGAAAGGGGGGTCCTGTCAGGGAGGGAGGGAAGGGGGTCAGGGTCTGTCAGGGTGGGAGGGGTGTTCTGTCAGGGTGGGAGGGATGGGGTGAGTTTTCTGTTAGGGTGGGAGGGAAGGGAGTTCTGTAGGGTGGAAGGAAGGGAGGGTTCTGTCAGGGTGGCAGGGAAGGGCTTCTGTCAGGTGGGAGGGAAGGGGGGTTTCTGTTCGGTGGGAGGGAAGGGGGGTTCGTCAGGGTGGGAGTTTCTGTCACGTAGAGGGAAGGGGTGAGTTCTGTCACGGTTGGAGGGAAGGGGGTTCTGTCAGGTGGGTGGGAGGGAAGGGGTTCTGTCAGGTTGGGAGGGAAGGGGGGGGTTCTCGTCAGGGGGAAAGGGGGGGTTCTGTCAGGGTGTTAGGGAAGGGGTTTGTCAGGGTGGAAGGAACAGGTGGGTCATGGGGGAGGGGGGGGTTCTGTCAGGGTGGTGGGAAGAGGGTTTCTGTCAGGGTGGGAGGGAAGGGGTTCTTTTTGTCAGGGGGTGGGGAAGGGGGTTTCTGTCAGGGTGGGAGGAAGGGGGGGTTCTGTCCATGGTGGGAGGGAAGGGAGTTCTGTCAGGTTGGAGGGAAGAGGGTTCTGTCAGGTGGCAGGGAAAGGGCTTCTGTCAGGGTGGGAGGGAAGGGGAGGGGTTCTGTCAGGGTGGGAGGGAAGGGCGTGGGAGGGAAGGGGGTAGTTCTGTTGTGGGGGAAGGGGGTTCTGTCAGGGTGGGAGGGAAGGGGGTTCTGTCGGGTGGGAGGGAAGGGGGGGTTCTGTAGTGTGGGAGGGAAGGGTGTTCTGTCAGGGGGGGAGGGAAGGGAGTTCTGTCAGGGTGGGAGAGGCATGGGTTCTGTCACGGTAAGAGGGAAGAAGAGTTCAGTCAGGAAGGAGGGAAGGGGGGATTCCTGTCAGGGAGGGAGGGAAGGGGTTCGTCAGGGTGGGTGGGGAAGGGGGGGTTCTGTCAGGGTGGGAGGGAAGGGGGTTCCGTCAGGGTGGGAGGGAAGGGGGGTTCTGTCAGGGTGGGTGGGAGGGGGGTTCCGAAGGGGGTGGGGTTGTTCTGTCAGGGTGGGAGGGAAAGGGGGTTCTGTCAGGGTGGGTGGGAAGGGGGTTCTGTCAGGGTGGGAGGGAAGGGGGGGTTCTGTCAGGGTGGGTGGGAAGGGGGTGAGTTTCTGTCGGGTCAAAGGGAAGGGGGTGAGTTCTGTCAGGTGGGAGGGAAGAGGTGTTTTCTGTCAGGGTGGGAGGGAAGGGCGTGAGTTCTGTTAGGGTGGAGGGAAGAGGGGTTCTGTCAGGGTGGGAGGGAGGGGGTGTCTGTCGGGTGTCAGGGGGGTCAGGGAGGAAGGGGGAGTTCTGTTAGGGTGGGTGAAGGGGTTCGTCAGGTGGGAGGGAAGGGGAGTTCTGTTAGGGTGGGAGGGACGAGGGGTTCTGTCAGGGTGGGAGGGAAGGGGGTTGTGTCAGAGTGGGAGGGACGTGGGTTCTGTCAGGGTGGGAGGGAGGGGGTTGTGTCAGAGTGGGAGGGACGGTGGCGAGTTCTGTCAGGGTGGGAGGAGGGGGGTTGTGTCAGGGTGGAGGGACGGTGGTGAGTTCTGTCAGGGTGGGTGGGAGGGGGGGTTCTGTCAGGGTGGGAGGGGGTTGTTCTGTCAGGGGGGGGGTGGGAAGGGGGGTTCTGCGGGTGGGAGGAAGGGTGAGTTCTGTCAAGGTGGGAGGGAAGAGCGTTCTGTCAGGGTGGGAGGGAAGGGCGTGAGTTCTGTTAGGGTGGGAGGGAAAGAGGGTTTCTGCAGGATGGGAGGAGGGGGCGTTCCGTCAGGTGGGAGGGAAGGGGGGGATGGGGGTGTGGGAAGGGAGGGGGTTTCTGTCAGGTGGGAGGGACGGGGGTTCTGTCAGGGTGGGAGGGGGGGTAGTTTGCTGTCAGGGTGTCAGGGTGGGAGGGAAAGGGGGTGAGTTCTGTCAAGGTGGGAGGAAGAGGCGTTCTGTCAGGTGGGAGAGAAGGGGGGGTTCTGTCGGGGTGGGAGGGAAGAGGGTTCTGTCAGGGTGGGAGGGAGGGGGCTCTGTCAGGGTGGGAGGAAGGAGGGGGTGAGTTCTGTTAGGATGGGAGGCAAGAGGGCTTCTGTCAGGGTGGAGGGAACCTGTCAGGGTGGGAGGAGTCAGCGTGTGGTTCAGGGTGGGTCAGGGTGGGAGGGACTGTCAAGGCAGTTGTGTCAGAGTGGGAGGGACGGTGGGAGTTCTGTCAGGGTGGGAGGGAAGGGGTGTGTCAGAATGGAGGGACGGTGGCGAGTTCTGTCAGGGTGGGAGGGAGGGGGGGTGTCAGGTGGTAGGACGTCAGGGTGGGAGTTTGAGGGAGGGGGTTATGAGTTCTGTTAGGTGGGGGGAACGAGGAACTGAGTTCAGAGGGATTCTGTTTGTGTCAGAGTAACAGGGTGGGGGAAGGGGGTGCTCGTCGGGGTGGGAGGGAGGGGGTTGGGATGGGAATGAGTTAAACGGTTCTTTAGTTCTGTAGGGTGGGGGAAGAGGGGTTCAAAAACGGTGGCGAGTTCTGTCGGGTGACAGAGTGGGCGGTGGCGAGTCTGTCAATTGTTTCGATGGTGAGTTCTGTCACTGTCATGGGTAAAGGGGGGTTCTGTCATTTCACAGGGTTGTAGTTCTGCAAGGAACATCTGTCAGGTGGAGGTTCTGTCAGCGGTCAAATCTTCAGGGTGGGAGGGAAGGTGGGGTTCTGTCTGGATCAGGAGGGAACAGTTCTGTCAGTTCTGTCCGTACAGGGTCAATTGGGTAGAAGTTCTGTCATGGTTGAGTTTTGTCAGGATGGTGGGACAAGTGGTGACCGTTCATCAAGAATTACAAGCATCTGATAAATAAATATAAATAATTCTGATGAACTATGATGCATCTCGATCTAATCCGCATTCTGCTGGCATGAAGTCATTTCTTGCGACTTTTTTTGGTGTTCGTAATTTTCAACAATAAAGTCAAATTAATTTTAAACATGGAATCCGTTCTTCATCCTCTGGATAGAATTATTAATTAATGTATGTAATGTAAGGCGTAGCAATCTTAACTTCACTGATATTCAAAATAATCGGATGATTTAGTGTAGTGTTTGTCGAATTAAAACTTGATGTGTTATTGCTAACATTATCCATCCTTATAGACTGATCCAACGTTGGTTCAGATTTTTTCAACCATGATATATACTTAGTTATCCAATTAAAAATATTTTTAAAAAAACTTGACATTCTTTATATTTAAGAACTATCTGCAGTAACTTTTTCAACTTGCTTCTTCAGAGACTGTGCCCGAACTCGGGGATCGTTACATTAATACCCTGCGCACACGTGATCCCAAACACGAAGGCCAACCCTTCAGTGCCACGTTTACAGTTTTTGGGAGCCCTGAGCTGCGCACGCCTTGTCCGAAACATCCAGAAGGATGATGCAATAAATATGCAATCAGTAGAAATTAAATACCTGTCTCTTTTTATTAATAAAACTTGCAAACAAATTTTTAGATTTTGCTTTTCTGTCACGGCTGAAACATGAAAGTCAGCAAACATCCAATCGACAAAGATTGCTTGCATAAAGAAGGCATACGGCATGCTTGCTTTCATCGGCCCGGGAATTGAGTTTAAAAATTGACAAGTCATGATGCAGCTTCATAAAACCTTAGTTAGGCCACAACAGTGTTCAATTCTGTTCACCACACCACCAGAAAGATGTAGAAGCTTTAGAGAGGGCACAGAAAAGATTTACCAGGATATTGACTGGTATAGAGGACATTAGCTATGAGGAGAGGTTGGAGAAACTTGGTTTGTTCTCACTGGAACGATGGAGGTTGAGGGGCAACCTCATAGAAGCCCTCAAGACTATGAGGGGCATGGGCAGAGTGGATAGTCAGATGCTTTTTTCCCAGGATAGAAGAGTCAATTACTAGGGGGCGTAGGTTTAAGGTGCGAAGGGCAAGATTTAAAGGAGATGGCAAGTTTTTTACACAGAGAGTTGTGGGTGCCTGGAACTTGCTGCCAGAGGAGATAGTGGAAGCAGATATGATAGTGACTTTTAAGGGGCATCTGGACAAATACGTGAATAGGATAGGAATAGAGGGGTATAGTCCCTAAAAGGGTGGAGGTTTTAGTTCAGATGGGCAGCATAGTCAGTGCAGGCTTGGAAGGCTGAAGGGCCTGTTCCTGTGCTGTAATTTTCTTTGTTCTTTGTTCTAAACTCAAAATCATATTAGTTCATTTAAGTCAGGGACTGTGTTCAAGAACATGGGATCAGAGTACAATAAGCCAGAATCAGGAGGTAAATTAGGCAGATTTTTGTAAACAATTCATGGAATGCTTAACACTAATCAGCACCAAAAATGTCGGAGCTAATTTACTATGTATTTTCTTATACAACAGCCAGCTTCCTTTCAGCTCAGAGAGAAGAATTCAATGAGTTAGAACATGCTGAAATACAGCAGCCAATTTGTATACAGCAAAATTCCACAAGCAGCAATGAGAGAGATGAAAGCTAATCCATTTCTTTCAGCGCTGTCAGCCGAATAATGAATATTGCCCGAGGGACAAGGCGAATATGCCTCATCATTTGAACAATGGCATAGGACATTTTAAATCTTGCCCATATAGATCCTAGACCTAAAAGACAGCAGTTCTGACAATGGAGCACTCCCTCAGTGATTCACTGAAACATCAGCTTGGTTTCTGTGCTCAGGTCACAGCGTGGGGCTTGAATCTACAAACACCTATCTAAAATATAATGCTACCCATTGAGCAAGGGATGGCATCTTTATAACTTGAATATAATACATTGTATAATTATGTAGGCAATATACAAAGAACAAAGATCAAAACAGCACGGGAAACAGGCCTTTCGGCCCAACGAGCCCGCGCCGCCACCCTGATGTTCCCACCTCTACCCGCGATCCCTGTCCATGTTTATAGATGCATGGATTAAAAACCAAATTTGAGACAAGTTAGGGAGAATTTGTTTTGCCAATTAGCCTAAGAGCATATCTTTGGGATGTGGCAGGAAACCGGAGCACCCGGAGAAAACCCATGCAAGCATGGGGAGAATGCGCAAACTCCTACAGACACAGACCCAAATCCATGTATCTGCACAGCACAGCGATAATCACTGAGCTGTCGTGTTGCCCATCAAATGGTCCAGGTCAAGCATACACTAACGATGTGAAGCACTAGGATACTCTTGAAAAAAATCCAAGAGCAGCCCTCTCACGACCCATCGCGTGTATGCCCCTCGTTAGACAACAAGGTGGACCAAAGCACCTGTAGGATAAAAACAAGTACATCAATATCATCATCTATTTACACACTTCCCAGGGACTCCCAAGGCTCACGATCCCTATTTTAAATCAGTTTTCTATACCCCTCCATTCCCATTCTGTTCATGTGCCCATCTAAGTATTTCTTAAATAACTCCAGAGTACCTGCCTCCACCACTTGGCGGCGCATTCCATACCCCCACCATCCTCTGTGTGAAAAAACTCCCTCTGGCATCCAAATTATACCTTACCCCCCCTCACCCTAAGCCCGTGACCCCTCGTGCTACTAGAGTCCATCCTAAGAAAAAGCTTAACCCTATCTTAAATATCATCTTGCTAATAAACAATTCATAAACTTTTCATTTTCAAAATGTTACATTCCTTTGTCGATATTGGAAATCTTTCTATCTAGGTTGATATCTTTGTGCATCACTTACTGTGAACCAAAGACATTAACAATCCCCCGCTGCTAACTGTAAATACTTATGTTCGCGAACCACCCAGAGGAAATCCATGTGGGCACAGGGAAAACATGCAAACTCCACACAGACAGTGACCCAAAGCCAGAACTGAACCCAGGTCCCTGGCGCTGTGAGGCAGCAGTGTTAAACCACCGTACCATCGAGCTGCCCAAACTTATATGTTAAAGCCAACCTTCTAGGTTCTCTCGGATTCTTCCAATGTTAAATTCATCTTCTCAGGAATGAAGGTAGATGTCTGGATCTCCAGCAAGGAAATTTCTTTCCCCCATTTCACGCCACTCTTACAACAGTTTCCAACTCTTAGTTGTCCAGTTCATCGCACCAGAACTTCTTCTCTGCTGCGACTTTACTC
Organism: Sphyrna mokarran; assembly: GCA_024679065.1. Taxonomy (NCBI): domain Eukaryota; kingdom Metazoa; phylum Chordata; class Chondrichthyes; order Carcharhiniformes; family Carcharhinidae; genus Sphyrna; species Sphyrna mokarran. The sequence goes on along the minus strand of JAGIQG010000027.1, from coordinate 8,115,024 downwards.
CTTGTTTGGAACTGTGTTCAGACATGTAACACGGGTCACGCGTACACTTTCAGATACACCCACTGCATACCCCTAACATGAGCCAGAATATTCTGAAAATCCAGTTCATCAATAATGCATAATAAATAAATAAGACACCGCCACATTTATAAATTTTGATGACCTAAACAGTGCATGCTTAACCTCAATCAGAAACTTGTAGAATCATGCTGCAATAAAAGCGGCATCCGTGAAAATTAAATACCTCTTGTTAGTAAGACCTACGATTATTCTTTCATTTTTGCTTTTCTGTAGCTGTTGGGACACAAAGGTAGCAAACTGCCAAATCAACAAAAGTTGCTTGTATAAACTTGTTGCTATATTTGAGTCAGGAACCATTCCAATAGCTTCACAAGGAGGGTCAAATAAACCAGAAAAAGAGGAGAGAAATGAGGCAGATTTTGCAATCATGTCATTGTCTGTTCATCAGCAATCACAGGGATCTTGGCTTCATGTCACACTATCTGTAACCCCTGTGACTTGCCTGGGTTAGCAAAAAACCTCACTTACTGTGCTGTCTGGAGAAAATACACATTTCTCTAACCAATGCTCAGTGTTCCCTTCACACACATTGTTAGCCTCTTTAACACTTGAATAGCAGGTTAGATGTAAGGATTCGCATTCTAATCAGCAATCTATTGCAGACCAGAACACTGCATTTGCCTGACGAAGACAAGAAGGTCGAAAGCTCGCAGATTTACTATCAAATAAATCGGTTGGATTTAAAATTGGTGTTGCTAGATTCTTACTGTGTTCTTTCTACCCCAGTCCAACACTGGCATCTCAACATCATCAGCAATAACTTCAGAGCTGATTTACCACATTGTTTCTTATTCTGTAGCTGCTTCCTTCTAACACAGATCCAAACACTTTGAACATGTGTCACAAACAGTAACGTAATAAAGTTTTTTTTAAGGGCTGTTGCTTGAAGGGTAACTTTTTTTTAACAAGGCAAGAAACGTGACCTTTTTTCTTTTTGAAAGGCATCAGAGACAGTGCTGCATTCCCTCAGTACCACACTAGAACTGTCAGCGAGGTTTAGTGCTCACCGCAACAGTGGTTTGTGACTTTCTTCCCTAGAAGGGGACGATGCTCACACTGGGACCCTGATCAAATGGGTCAGTGGGCTGACAAACGACAGGTGGAATTTAATTTAGATAAATGCAAGGTGACGTATTTTGGTAGATCGAATCGAGGCAGGACTTACTCAGTTAATGGTAGGGCATTGGGGAGAGTTATGGAAAAAAAAGATCTCAGGATATATGTTCATAGCTCCTTGAAAGTGAAATCACAGGTGGACAGAGTGGTGAAGAAGGCATTCGGCATGCTTGCTTTCATTAGTCAGAATATTGAATGTAGGAATTAGGGTGTCTTGTTGAAGTTGTACAAGACATTGGTAAGGCCACCCTTGGAATACAGTATACAATACTGGTTACTATTATAAAAGGATATCACTAAACTAAAAAGAATGCAGAAAAGATTTACTAGGATGCTACCAGGACTTGATGGATTGAGTTATAAGGAGAAGATGGATAGACTGGGACTTTTTTCTCTGGAGCTTAGGAGGCTGAGGGGTGATCTTACAGAGGTCTATAAAACAATGAGAGGTATACATCAGCTGGATAGTTAATATCTTTTCCCAAAGGTAGGGAAGTCTAAAACTAGATGGCACACGTTTCAGTGAGAGGAGAGAGATACAAAAGAGTCCAGAGGGACAATTTTTTCATACAGTATCTGGAACAAGCTGCCAGAGGTAGTAGTAGAAGTGGGTGCAATTCTGTCTTTTAAAAAGCATTTAGACAATTACATAGATAAGACGGGAAAGAGGGATATGAGCCAAATACATGCAATTGAGACTGGATTAATGGTTGAAAAAAATGGGCAGCATGGACAAATTGGGCCAAAGAGCCTGTTTCCATTCTGTAAAGCTCAATGATCCAAGGTGCTTATTTCCGCAGGAAGTCACTTGCCAATGGGATAAGTGGCACATTCCCTGGAGAGATGATAGAATCCCTACAGTGCAGAGTGAGGCCATTCAGCCTATTGAGTCTTCACCAACCACAATCCCATCCAGGCCCTATTCCCGCAAACCCACACACTTAACTTGCTAGTCCCACTAGGGACAATTTAACATGGCTAATCAACCTAACCTGCATATTTTTGGACTGTGGGAGGTAACCAGAGCACCCGGAGGAAACCCACGCAGACATGAGGCGAATGTGCAAATTCCACATAGACCCCAGGGTGGAATTGAATCCAGGTCCTTTGGCACTGTGAGGCAGTGGTGCTAACCACAATACCTCCAGGGATATAGTCCTTTGAGAGTGTACTGATTAAGTTTGTGAGACTGGAGGATTCACTGAGCTATAGATACACTTTCAGAAGTGACATTGTACCAAGGCCTTGCCTGCCCTGTCATTCTCACGGAAGGATATAAGAGATTCCATGGCACTATTCTGAAGAAACTGAGGGAGAAGTTCCACCCAGTCTCCTTACCAGTATTTAACCTACACCCAACATCAGTCAAAGAGCTATACTTGAGTACCTTGAGTGGCACCGTGTTTAAGATTGCTGTCTCAGAGCACTGGGGACCCAGGTTCAAATCCAAGTTTGAGTGACTGTGGAATTGCATGTTCTCCCCACATTTGCATTGATTTCCTCTGGGTGCTCCAATTTCATCCTACAGACCAAAGACGTGTAGGTTAGAACATAGAACATAGAACATAGAACATTACAGCACAGAACAGGCCCTTCGGCCTTCGATGTTGCGCCGACCAATATAAAAAGCAATGCCCCTCCAAAACTAAACCATTCCCTTCTCTTCCATATACTTATCAACTAACCTCTTAAACGCCACCAAACTTGGCGCATCTACAACTGCCGCAGGCAGGGCATTCCACTCCCGAACCACCCTTTGGGTAAAGATTGGGTAAAATTGATTTTACCCAAAGATTGATTTACCCTTTGGGTAAAGAAGGATTGGTCGTGGTAAGTTTTACTTTAATATTCCAAGATATGTAGGTTAGAGTACCTAGCAAGGTAAATACATAGGGTTACACGGGTTAGGATTGGATAAGATTCTCTGTTAGAGAGTCGGTACAGGCTCAATGGGCCAAATGGCCTCGTTCTTCACTGTAGAGATTTGATGGTGACATTAGCGAGCTTCATGTAGTTATTTCTAAATTAACTTCAGTCTATTTCCTGCTATTTTACTGAATCTCACAGGAGGTTGTGTAACCAGGGTCAGTTGTTGATGCCAGTGGATTGCATTCTGTCCGGTTGGAGTGTGCTTGATGAGCCAGAGATCTGTTGTATTGTTGCAAAAAGAATGGTATTGCTGATGATTTTCATCTTGCACGCATCAGGATAAACACAGAAGGCCAAATTCCAAACAATCACAATAATTTATAATACAGGACTAAGGGATGCTGATTGGTTGACAAGTCTACTTACAAGATTCACTACAGCAATTCACCAAAGATTCCCTCTCCTTTCCTCTCCTCTATGTACTCTATGAACAGTATGTTTTGCCTGTATAGCAGACAAGAAACAATACTTCCACTAAATTCCAATACATGTGACAATAATAAATCAAATCAAAATCTAGAAATTACCAAGGCATGCATGGGGGCTTCAGCCAGTCGGATTGAAGCAAAATTGTATTCCTGTTTAGAGTATGGATTATCAGATTGGAAAACTTCACGGCGGGGTTCACATCCTTGTTATTCTTTCTGTTCTCATTTCTTGCAGATCTCGGATTTGTTGGTACAAATACAGCAGTTTCTATCCATAGATTCCCTGGAGATTAGTATTGGCATTGAAGGATTCTATACCCTGTTCACACTGCAGTGATTCTCTGACAGTTTCCAAAATAAACCAGGAAGATACTTATCCTAAATATGTCATAAAAACAGAAGATGCTGGAAATACTCGGCAAGTCAGGCAGCATCTGTAGAGAGAGAAAAATGGATGAGAAGTCAGTAAGCTGAGATGCTAACTCTTTGAGCAGGATTTTGCTTGTCAAGACCAGAAATTCCCGTCTGAGGTCAACAGAGATTTCTGTGAAAGTTAGGTTACAACAATTGTGAAAATTAAAGTCCCATTATGGTTTTAAAATAAACTCTATCAAGTAAAAGAAAATGCATATCAGCATCCATGGTCTCCAGTGAAACCAGTGTTTGCGATTCAGGGTAAGCGACTAATCTTCACCTTGTGTAAGTTCCATAAAACTTCTGTTCCCAAACTTCCCCAGAGGATAGAAAATGAAACATTTCCACAACAAAATACCAAAGAGCAAGTTATGGGGACATATTATGCTAATGAACAATCAGCAGCAGATAGTTTTCTATTGGATAAGAAAGGGCAAAAAGCTATGCTACGGATATGTATGCAAATAAAGGATTAGAAAGTTGCTCGATTCTCATTTGCTGCGATTAGTTATAACTGCTGAGTTGTCTGTATGTATCAACAGAACACCTTGCAATGCATTGTGCTGCACCGCATTCTCACTTGTATTAAAGCTTGGAAATTGAGTATTCTAAGTTTAAGTGCTGTTTGTGCCCAAAGCCAATCTCATTTCCGTTATTGGACCCTCACCTATGCCGATTCCATGGCAGATGAGGCAGTAGATTTCCCGACTTCCTCTCTTCTGATCTGACTTGACCTTTACAGCCTCTCTGTTTTTATCTCAGACTTCCAGCAGCTGCAGCATTCTGTTTGATCTGAATCTATTCCTCCAGCCGAGGTTTGCCGGTTCTATCCATGACATGAAGCACTGCAGGCAGACAGCAAAGTTGACGGGTCCATCGGCTTTGGACGGGAATTTACCGCGAGACTGGAAAATCCCAATGGTGCAATTTTCCCAAAATTGCACAGAGTGTTGGATAAGCTGAGAAAAGCTGAGTGAGATTGGTCAGCTTCACAGGTACCTTTCCTCGTTCAGTTTGTTCAATTTGTGCTGGCGAATATTACACAACCAGCTGGTGGAGGGAGGGGCAGCAAAGCTGGGATTCCCCATTTTTAAAGGGCACCTGTCCCACCAAATTAAATTTAAGGTCCCTCTCCCCCACACCGCTCCTGCCTCCCCCACAGAAATCGGAACCTTCCTAACCCACAGGGATCAGGCCCACCCACAGACATTGGGACCACTCCCAAGAAGATCGGGACCTTCCTGACAGACAAGGGGAGTACACCACACAAGCATCAAGTTGCCACCCCACCTCCACTCCCCAGTCACTAGCACCACCCTGACTAGAACATAGAACATAGAACATTACAGCACAGAACAGGCCCTTCGGCCTTCGATGTTGCGCCGACCAATATAAAAAGCAATGCCCCTCCAAACTAAACCATTCCCTTCTCTTCCATATACTTATCAACTAACCTCTTAAACGCCACCAAACTTGGCGCATCTACAACTGCTGCAGGCAGGGCATTCCACTCCCGAACCACCCTTTGGTAAAGAACCTACCTCTGATATCCGTCCTATAACTATCACCCCTTAATTTAAAGCTGTGTCCCCTCGTGCTAGCTTTCTCCATCCTAGGAAAAAGGCTATCACTGTCCACCCTATCTAAACCTCTAATCATCTTATATGTTTCGATTAGGTCCCCTCTTAGCCGCCTCCTTTCTAACGAAAACAACCTCAAATCCCTCAGCCTCTCTTCATAAGACCTGCCCTCCATACCAGGCAACATCCTGGTAAACCTCCTCTGTACCCTCTCCAATGCCTCCACATCTTTCTTATAATGTGGGGACCAGAACTGCACACAATACTCCAAGTGCGGCCGCACTAGAGTTTTGTACAGTTGCAACATGACGTTGCGGCTCCGAAATTCAATCCCCCTACCAATAAAAGCTAAGACTCCATATGCCTTCTTAACAACCTTATCGACTTGACTGCCTACTTTCAGGGATCTATGCACAAATACACCAAGATCCCTCTGTTCATCAACACTATTAAGAATCCTACCATTAGCCCTATACTCTACACATTTATTATTCCTGCCAAAGTGCATTACCTCACACTTTTCCACATTAAACTCCATTTGCCACCTCTCGGCCCAGCTCTGCAACTTGTCCAAGTCTCTCTGCAAACTATAACACCCCTCTTCACTATCTACCACTCCACCGACTTTAGTGTCATCTGCAAATTTACTAATCCATCCTTCAATACCCTCATCCAGATCATTTATAAAAATTACAAACAGCAGGGGCCCCAAAACAGACCCCTGAGGTACACCACTTGTCACCGAACTCCACGATGAATATCTCCCATCAACCACCACCCTCTGTCTTCTATCTGCTAGCCAATTCCTAACCCAATTAGCTAAATCACCCTCTATCCCATACATCTGCATTTTCTGCAGAAGTCTTCCATGGGCCACCTTATCAAACGCCTTACTAAAGTCCATATATACCACATCAACCGCCTTACCCCCATCCACCTCTTTAGTCACTTTTTCAAAAAACTCACGAAGGAAGACTATGAAGGTTCTGTCCCAACTCCCCCTTCCCACTTTACAAGAACTGTTCTTTCCACCTCCAATGGAGGCACTATTCTATTTCCCTCCTAACAAGCATCACCCTCCTCCTTACCCCCACACACAAGTGGAACCTTCCCAATAGATCTCCCCAGAGAGCCTATTCTTGGCACTGCCATACTGACACTGTCAGACTGGCACTCTCTGGTTCTGTCCCTGCACCACCCAGGGGCAATACCTTACTGTGTGCCTCCAGTGAGGGCATCACAACTGGTTTTGGTTTGAAGTCTAAATAAGTATATAAGTAGGAATATAACTCCTTTAGTGTTGCGTGCTGGCGTGACTTCATGCTGCCTGGGCAGTATGGGGGGCTGAGGGGAGGAGGGGTTGGTTGAGGGGGAGGTTACATCATGGGTCAACATGACGGTTTCAAAATTTGTGATTAGACATTATCAATTTTGGAAATCAAGGTCATGCCTTTGACAATTATGGCATTGGAGGAGGCAGGGGCAGAGGAGGGGGCGGGGAAGGTCCCAAACTGAGATCTAAGCTGGTGCAAATCCTCATATTTGGCCCCTCCCCACTACCTTGGATTTTGTAGCCATGATAGGATTTTCACCCACGGCTATCAGAGCCGCAAGATCGCGGCCACAACTTTTGCATTCAATGGCAATAATGTGCAATTCGGCAGCGCTTGTGAAATGTCCCAAGGTGCTTCACAGGAGCACTAGCTAATTAAATATAACCAAATACCTAAAGGAAATGTTAGGGCCGATGATCAAATGCTTGGTCATTGAGCTTGCTTCTGAATGAACATCGTGAAAGAAGGGAGAAGAGTGGAAGCGATTCAGGAGGGAAATCCAATGATTGGGGCCTTAGCAGCTGAAAGCACAGCTGCCAATACTGGAATGATAAACAGCCACACAACTTAGAGCATAATCGCTGTATTGTTCAAAAGAGAAGGTGTAATTTAGTTGTACTGAGCTTTATCACTGGACATACGTTTGCACGCTTTGTGATTATCTTTTTACAATTTATCGAAACATCATACACTAATGAAAGAAAGATGTTATTGATTTGATGTATTATTGTCACGTGTGTTGGGATGCAATGAAAAGTATTGTTTGTTGTGCACTATGCAGACAAAGCATACTGTTCGTAGAATACATAGGGGAGAAGGAAATGAGCGAGTGAAGAATACGGTGTTACACTCATAGCCAAGGTATAGAGAAAGATCAACTTAATGCGATGTTGGTCCATTCAAAAGTCTGGTGGCAGCAGGGAAGAAGCTGTCCTTGAGTCTGCTGGTACGTGACCTCAGACGTTTGTATCTTTTGCCTGACAGAAGAAGATGGAAAAGAGAATGTCCAGCATGCATAAGATCCTTGATTTGCTGGCTGCTTTTCCGAGGCAGCAGGAAGTGTGGACGGTGTCAGTGGCTGGAGAGGTTATTTTACTTGATAGACATTCATAATGCCACAAAGCAACTTACAACTAAATAAGTACTTTTTAAGAATGATCTATGTTCATAACATGGCAAGGTGACAACCAATTTATGCACAGCAAGCTCCCATAGGCTTAATCTGATAATGACCAGATAATCTATTGTAGTGATGTTGATTGAGGAATAAATATTGACCAATTATTAGACTTTATTGAAAGTCATCATTACAATTTATTGAATTCAAATTTCATTATCTGCTGTGATGTGACTTGAACCTAGGTCCCTAGGATAATACCCTACACCAGGGCCTACCCTTGGAGCCAGTCTCAGGAACCATACCTCTGGTCATGCAGAGACTTCAGCAAGCCATCGCCAACAGTGAATCTACCACTGGCCTTCCAAGCAGTGGGTAAGAACCTCATAGCAAAGATTAAATTCAGCTCAATGAACAAAAGAAAAGCAATTCTCTCCAAAGAATCATGTCTGCTGATGATATCCAACTCCTTGTAATATAAGGCTTTGTAAAACAGTCTAGAGGACATTATATTACTTGTCAAGATAAGTTAAGAAATCAAATTGATTTTCAGACAAAGAATCTTCAGAGAGTCCATATCTTAATTATCCTTAATTAGACTAGTGTACAAACCCAGGCCCCCTGGGCTGTTTCTAATTCACAATTAGCCTTTCTGTTGAACTTTGTCATTCTTATTAATGTGCGTAAAATTAGAATGAGGAAATAGATTTAGAAGCGAAGACAATGGACAGTAATTCTTTATCACAGTGATTGTTTTCACAATGTGTGGTAAAGTAGTGTGATGTAAAAAGCATATCTTGTTTAAATGCTAATGCCAAATTATTTATTAAAATTGTGGTGTTGTGAACGCGGTTGGATTTGCTGCCCAGCTCTCGTTGCCCCTTGAGAAGGTAGCAAGAGAGCTGGCTTCTTAAACCCTTGCAGTTCATGTGGGTCAGATGGTCCCCACAGAGCTGTTAGTTAGGAAGTCCCAGGACTAAGACCCACTGACCAAATCAACACTTGTCCAATTGGGATTGTGGACAATTTAAGTGGAAAATTCGAAGTGAAGCAGTTGCTAATTGCCTGCGGCTCTTGTTCCTCTAGATAGTAGAAGCTACGTGTTTGTCAAATACTTGGCTGCAGGTGAGTAAGACACATTGAGAATAGAATTACAGACATTGATTGACATTGTTACGTTCCAAAGATGTGTGGGTTAGGTTGATTGGCCGTGCTAATTGAGACTGGTAAGGTAAATGTGTGGGATTATAGGGTAGGGCCTGGGTGGGATTGTGGCCAGTGGAGACTTGATAGGCCGAATGGCCACCTTCTGCACTGTAGGGAATCTATGACTCATTCTATGATTCTGGTTGTGTGCTAAGAACACTGCACCGTACTGTGGACTGAAAGTGAAGGACAAACAGATAACGAATTTCTTCAGCAGGATCTTACTGGTTGCTCACACTGTGCTCCCACTGCAGTGAGGTCGGAGAATTTGGCACCCAGTCAAATCTCAGTTCACTGCAGCAGGATGGGAAAATCCCACCGGGCGTAAACGGCCATAAGATTCCAGTTTTTGTGTGTGTTTTGACTCAGCGGTGACATCTGAGGGGTTTTGCACAAATATTCACAGGCCCTGAGTGCAATTGGGTGGAACTCCAAAATGTTCTACCATCCTCTGATCTCCATTTTTCACCTTGACCTGTTTTCCTGATAACCAACACCCTCAACCATAGCACAGGGCTCGTTGTGCTAAGTAGGGTCATTCAATCATTGCTCTCACAGACGGGATCTTTCATTCTCATCACATACTGTTGTCTGAAGTGAAAAAACCAGCGTGCAGCTCACAGATAATCCAGCACTTTCTCCAGAAATATTCCGGACTCATGGCTCACAGTGGAATGCTGGCAGGGCGGGGCCGGAAAAAGCCAGCAAATTCCAAGATTGCTCTCTTAAAGGGTGCCCCAATCTCCAATGGGCAACGCAGGAACCCCAACCCCCATAGACAAGGGTCCCTCGTGGATATGGGAGACACAAGGCATGAGAAACCCCCACACAGAGAAGGAAAATCTCCCCCCCAAACCACTAAGGGAAACTTTCCGTAAAGGAGCTCCTCAGAGACACCCTTCTTGACACTGCTCCCTGGCACTGCCAAGGAGGAGCGCCTGGGGTGGGGTCAGTGCCAGGTTACCTCCCAAATCCATTCCTCTATCCCAGGGGTTATATTTAAATGTTCACCCCCATTAGTTGCAAAGCTCACAACGTTCCTAACGTGGAGGGAGTGATATGGAGGGAGGTCCGCTAATTATATTTAAATGTATTGAGATGAAGTTCTCCACCTTCCTGGGCAGGAAGCTTATCATGTCATCATTTGCACTGTTGGTGAATGTGGATTTAAAATCATGGCATATCTATCTCAACAATTCCATTCCTAATAAGGTATTCACCCACAGTGGCAGATTAACCATTAGTCTGAGCAGGTTTAAGCCTCAGGGCCTGGAAGGGAGTGGCAGCTCGAAAGAAAAAAAAATGTTGGCACTGAAGAAGATCAAAATCTATTTGCGCTCAACACTCATGACATTGAGTCAGACATGCTTCGATCTGTTGATTTACATGCTATTATCGAGAACCAAAAAACATGGAAGCTTTTTAAAGTACAAATACAAAGAAAATGAAAAATAAATGAATAAAAGAGCCATAATTGATTCATGTAACTTTATGAGATTATACATGTAGTACATTATACACAGTGCAACGATATAAGTTATCGAACGTCACTTTATTCTATTCAATGAAGGTTGGGGCAGGAGGCGTGGGGCCTTATTAAAGCTCTGCCTAAAGATCTGGGTGTTAAGTTAATCCGCCACTGCTTATCTGATTCTTTATTGAAGGGCTTAACAAATGATCCATGTTCTAAACTATTGGGCCTGTATTATATTTTGTAGCCAGTTAATGTAATTGGTTTATGCTGCTGTCAATGCCCCATCTGAGTTCCCTCCCACATTTTTCATCTAACCATCTCATGGGCAGCATAGTGGCACAGTGATTAGCACTGCTGCCTCACAGGGCTAGGGACTCAGGTTCGATTCTGGCCTTGGATGACTGTCTAGAATATGCCCCTTCTTCCCGTGTCTGCGTGTGTTTCCTCTGGGTGTTCCGATTTCCTCCCACAGTCCAAAGATGTGCAGGTTAGGTGGATTGGCCGTGCTAAATTGATCTTTCATGTCCAAAGATGTGCAAGTTAAATGGATTAGCCACAGTAAATGTGTGGGATAGGGTGGAGGAGAGAAACTGGGTGAGATATTCAGTCAGAGGTTTAGTGCAGGCTCAAAGGGCCGGATGGCGTTTTCTACACTGTAAGGATTTTGTCAAACGCATCAACATGTCCCTCTGCTCCTTTCACCCCTGACTGTTTTTCTAGCTCCCCTTTGCAAATATTAAATTACCTCCACTCACACATGCTCCACATTCTCCGCCAGTTTTTTGGTACACCAGCTATTTTTTCCCTGAATTCCCTGTTGAATTTATTAATAGCTATCTTATATTTATGGTCCTGAGTTTTTAGTCTCCCTGATAAGTGGAAATGTTTTCTCTACATCTTACCTATCAAACTCTTTCATAATCGTAAACTCCTATCTCAGGTAGGGCACATTCTGTCAGAAAAATTCAAATCCAGCAAATGTGTCGAGTCTGAGTGATTGTTGGGCCATTTCAGATGGTGTTAAGAGCTAAGCAGATAATGTGAACTAGAAAAGAGTGGCTTCTGTTTGCCAAAGGAGGTGGTTTTTTTCAGCAATTCAGTAGCTTATGTCAACATTTAATTTTGATGTTAGCCCAACTCAGTTACACAAGTAATCACTTGCAACAAGGGCTGGGCAATAAATGAAGATCTGTTAGACTTGCCACATCTTGGAACAGATGGATTTTGAATTAACTCCTTCGAGGCCTGTATCCCTTCAGTAGATTTACAAACTCAACTCCATTCCTAACAGTACTACAGGTACAGAATCAGAATCTGGAGGGACAGTAGCCCCAACATTCCTCAATATATATACTCCCTGATTGGGCAGGCAGTCCTTACCTCAATCGGGGAGCTCATACTCCAAAAGGCCAACCTTGTGGGTCTTGCTGAGGTCATTACATTTTGTTTTAAACTTAGCACAAATTTTAACAATTTGCAATGATTGGATTGGAAGTTAGCACTCCCACTACTACAACAGCCCACTTTACCATAATGAGCTTTGTTGCTACAATACACTGCCATAGCAACTCTTCTACAATAACAACACACCCCACTATTATAATCCACTGCATTATAACCTCACACTTTGTAATTACCATGCCCCTCCTAGAACAATCCATGGTATCATGACTAATGTGCAACGGATGCACCCTGAACATGAGGGAGGTACACCTTTCTTCATTGTGAAACACACCAAAGAAGATACTAAAGCAATTGTGTACAAGTTATAACTTCCAGAAATACACAAATGGCATTTCTAGTTGCTAGAACATTTAGGTGTGTTCTTACTTCTAATTTACTCCTCAGATTAATAGGATCCAAACACGTTAATAACAAATGCTACAGATATACATCTCACCCTTAGGCCAGAAAATCCCACCTGAGGTCAATGGACCTTTGCATGGTGCGGGTCCCACCTGTTATGATTCCCTTGATGGACAGGACGGGAAAATTTCATCCATTAAGTAGACACTTGAACTAGTGAAAAGGTTGTACACCTTGTTTGTGTAGTCCAGTGTTAGGTGACCTAGGCAAGCGAGTGGGCCACACAAGTGGCCACCCCACATCTCAGTGAGCTACAAGATTGAAGTCGAGTTTATTCACTAACTATGATTTTTGAATAAGATTAAATACATTGAATACTCACCGAATATTTCAGAATGAGGGCTACTCATTTATACATCAATAGGAATATCACCAATTTCAAATGGTAGGAATAGAAATATTTATTCTCCTCACAGTCAATGTGCAATCAGCACTTCAGTTGCACTTCTTTATAGAATCATGGAATTAGAATCCTATAATGGAGAAGGAGACCATTCAGCCCATCAATTCTGCGCTGACTACAATCCCACCTAGTCTCTATACCCATAATTCCATGCATTTACCCTAGCTAGCCCCTCCTGACGTTAAAGGACAACTTAGTATTGCCAATCCAACTACCCCCATATATGTGAGAGGAAACTGGAGCAGCTGAAGGAAACCGTAGGTAAACACAGGGAGAATGTGCAAGCTCCACACAGACAGTGAATCCAGCCAGGAATTAAACACAGGTCCCTAGCGCTGTGATGCAGCAGTGCAAATCACTTCAGTCACACTAATAGAAAACAAAATGCGGACAGAAATCAGTGGAATGTGACAACCCTACAGGTGGGCAGCAGTCAACAAAGTGTCTCGTGGGCCATATTCACAACCCAGATTAGGCCGCGTGTGGTGTTGTTGGAAGAATCACTCATGTCATACTTCTCGCCCAGTGCTTCCAAATCCTGAATAATTGTTCCAATGGCCATTCTTAATGTTTTTCTCTTACATTTTCTTTGTAACAATCCACACATCTGCATTAGCTAATACAGCTCTGTATAAGCTTAAGTAGAACATAGGGCCTGTACTGTGCTGTATTATTCTTCAACCCTCAGTGTTGTGCCAAGCTATGTCCAAAACCAAGATCAAGCTATACCATTCCCTATCATTCTGGTGTGCTCCATGTGCCTATCCAATAACCTCTTGAAAGTTGCTAAAGTATCTGACTCCACTATCACAGCAGGCAGTGTATTCCACACCCCAACCACTCTCTGAGTAAAGAACCTACCTCGGACATCTCTCCTATATCTCCCACCATGAAACCTATATTTATACCCCCTAGTAACAGCTACATCCACCCCAGGAAACAGTCTCTGCACGTCCACTCTATCTATCCCCCTCATCATCTTATAAACTTCTATTAAGTTGCTCTCATCCTCCTCCACTCTAAAGAGAGAGGCCCCAGCCTTTCAAGCTTTCCTCATTAGACCTACCCTCCAAACCAGGCAGCATCCTGGTAAATCTCTTCTGCACCCTCTTCAATGCTTCCACATCCTTCTTATAATGAGGTGACCAGAACTACACACAATATTCCAAATATGGTCTCACTAAGATCCTGTATAGTTGCAGCCTAACCTCATGACTCTTAAACCCAAACCTTCTGTTAATAAACGTTAACACACTATAAGCCTTCTTCATGGCTCTATCCACTTAGTGGCAGCCTTGAGAGATCTTTGGATGTGAACCCCAAGATCTCTCTGTTCCTCCACATTCCTCAGAATCTTGCCTTTGATCCTGTAATCTGCATTCAAGTTAGTCCTACCAAAATGAATCATTTTAATAAGCTGGTTCTTTATTAATAACTGTAGTTTCAACAAAATATTTTGCTGTAAATCAATACAGTTTCTTATTTTTTACCTTATCCTGTGCCATTCAATCATATGGAATTTTTACTTTAATAAACGAGTCCTTTTTAGTGTAGCCGGCAGTGACTAGTAGGGTACCGCAGGGTTTAGTGCTGGGACCACAGCTACTCACAATGTACATTAATGATTTTGACAAAGGAATTGAATGCAATATCTCCAAATTTGCGAACAACACTTAGCTGGTGGCAGTGTATATTGTGAGAAGGATGATAAGAGGGCTGCCTTGGACAGGCTGACTGAGTGGGCAAGTAGTTGGCAAATGCAATATAATGTGATAAATATAAGGTTATCCATTTTGGTGGTAAAACCAGGAAGGAAGATTCTTATCTGAATGTCGACAGTTCAGGAAAAGGGGAGGTGCAACATGACCTGGGTATCATGGTGGAACAGTCGCTGATGGTTAGCATGCTGGTAAAAGCTAATGGCATACTGGCCTTCATAGCAAGAGGATTTGAGTATAGGAGAAGCATGTCTTCTGCAGTTATACAGGGGCCTTGGCAAAGCCACTCCTTGAATATTGTGTGCGGTTTTGGTCTCCTAGTCCAAAGAAGGACATTCTTGCTATTGAGACAGTTCGGCAAAACTTTACCAGACTGATTCCCAGATCGGTAAGACTGACATCCAGAAGAGAGATTGGATCGACCTGGGCTTGTACTCACTGGAATTTAGAAGATGGAGAGGAGATCTCATAGAAGTATATGAAATCCTGATGGGACTGGACAGGCTAGATGCAAGAAGAATGTTCCTGATATTGGGGAAGTGCAGAGCTAGGGGTCACAGTCTATAATAAGGGGTAACCCATTCAGGATTAAGATGAGGAAGAACTTCTTTGCTCAGAGAGTTGTGAACCTGTAGAATTCTCTACCACAGAAAGCTGTTGGGGCCCGTTCATTGGATATGTTCAAGATGGAACTGAATGCGGTCCTAGTGGCTAAAGGCTTCAATGGGCATGGGGAGAAAGAAGGAGTGGGATACTGAAAGTGCATGATCAACCATGATCATATTGAATGGTAGTGCAGGCTCAAAGGGCCGAATGGCCTATTCCTGCACCTATTGTCTATGTTTCTATTTCATATCTATCACCTGCTTCTAAAACAGATGATATATTCACAAATTTTTCCTTTGTGGAATTTGTCATTAACTAAAGTTCCACAAAATATCTATACCAAAATGCACTGAGATGTCTGTCAATTCAATACCAACATGGTCTTTGCCTCAAGGTCAATCATTACTCAACAGATCAGTGGCTACTGCATCTAAATTGATTTATGCTTTCTCACTTACAAAGCAAAAACTAAAGGTGAAGCCTCGTACAACATTTAGAAAAATCAATAACTTCTTTAGACTTCAGGAGTTTGATTAACTTTTCCTTGCAGGGTCACGTGCTCAAGCACTTGTATTTGTGTACAGTAACAAAGGGAACTCCAGAGACTGGCCGAGGTTAATGCATTGTCAATATTACCATTGTAGTTTGGGTTTAACTGAGGATACTCAAAGATCTGTTTTTTCAGTTCTCAACCAATCTGGTATTGAACACAGGGTCCGACTGGTGATTGTTAGAATGCAACCAGTGATAACATTACATTGGATGTGATGTGACCAATGCTAACGAGCTATAAGGGTTAGCTGACACAGTAAACCATGGAACCAATTACAGAATAATGTGATGGTCTGCTGGCCAACTGACTCAGTGTAAATAAGAACCTGTTGGGAATTGTGGGTGAGCTTGGAATGGTCCAGGGCGAGGCCCCAAATTTAGAGTAATGAAGATTTTTTATGAAACTCTCTCTTTGATTTATAAGTTGGAATAAGTTTTTTTTATATAGCATTTGAAGAGTTCCTTCTAGATGAAAAGTGATTAAGACTGGTGGAAAAATGTGCGTGCAGATACTGGGACAGAACTGGCTTGGATAAGATGTCCCTCCCCATCTCTCTATCCCATCCAGTTCAACATTCTTTCCTGGCCAATAGATGCTGAGGAATAGTCACTTGAATCATATATTAAACAGAAGACTACATTGGAGGAAGAGGACCCTCAGTGAGAATGTCAACCTCAGGAGTGGAGAAGAATTGGAGGGGGGATAATGAGGTGTCAGCCTTGACTCTGTGGTAGCGCCCTTGCCTCAGTGAAAGTTTAAGGTGTTAACCCCTTCGCAAGAACTTGGTTGGTGGTCCAGAGGATGAGATTTTAAATTGAACCCTGGGTGTTACCATTGACCAGAAACTCAACTGGACTTATCAGAAAAATACAGTGGCCACAAAAGCAGGTCAGAGGCTAAGAATACTGCAGCAAGTAACTCACCTCCTGACTCCCCAGAGCCTATTCACTATCTACAAGGCACAAGTCAGGAGTGTGATGGAATACTCCCCACCTACCTGGATGGGTGCAGCTCAACAACACTCAAGAAACTTGACACCATCCAGGAAAAAGAATCCCTGTTTGATTGGCATTACATCTACAAACATTCAATCCCTCCACCACCAATGCTCAGTAGCAGCAGTGTTACTATTTACAAGATGCACTGCAGCAAATTATCAAAGATCCTTAGACAGTATCTTCCAAACTCACGACAAGTTCTATCTAAAAGGACAAGAGCAGCAGATAAATGGGAACATACCATCTGCAAATTCCCTCCAAGCCACTCACCACCCTGACTTGGAAATATATCACCGTTCCTTTGCAGTTGCTGGGTCAAAATTCTGGAATTCCCTCCCTAATGGCATGTGGGTCAACCCACAGAACATGGACTACAGCTTTTCAAGAAGGGAGCTCGCCACCACCTTCTCAAGGGCAATTAGGGCTAAGCAATAAATGCTGGCCAACCAGTGACACCCATGTCCCATGGATAAAAAAAAATTCAACTTTGAGAGGAGCAGGAATGTTTGGCCAAGTTATCTTGACCAATATTAATTTCTCAGACAAAGTTAGCAAAGTAAATTGTTCAGTAAGCCATATATTTCATTGCTACATGTGCAATCTTGCTGTGTGTAAGTTGCTTGCTTCATTATACTACAAAAGCAATGAATTGATTTAAAGTTTAAAGTTTATTTTACTAGTGTCACAAGTAGGCTTACATCAAACTGCAATGAAGTTACCGTGAAAATTCCCAAGTCACTACACTCTGGCCCCTGTTCGGGTACACTGAGGGAGAATTTAGCACAGCCAATGCACCTAAGTAGCACATCTTTTGTATTGTGGGAGGAAACCAGAGCATCTGAAGGAAGCCCAGGCAAACACGGGGAGAATGTGCAGACTCCATTCAGACAGTAACCCAAGCTGGGAATCAAACCAGGGTCCCTGGCACTGTAAAATGTTTTGGGACATTGTGAAAAGTGTTTTCAAAATGCAAGTCCTTTCTTACTATCACACTTTAGTAAACACCCAGGAGGGTTTCGCCAGCATTGTATTTAAGAAAATATTTTTTTTGTAACACAGCACAATTATTAAAGCTTCCATTCTTCTGGACATTCAGCATCTGTCTCCCAAAGGATTAACTCCAAACTGCTTCAAAGCCGATATTATTCCTGTTCTTAATAAAATTCTGGCAAAAGAGTCACTGCACTGGCAGTAAGTAACACTTTGAAGTGATTTATAGCTCTATCCCCAGCAAAGAGGTGAATGTTCATTAATCCTTCAAATATTATTAGCTTGAAACAAGCAAATCAGCTATTTTATCTCCAGAAATAGGTGCATTGTTTGTTGTGCTAGTTATTGACCCAGTGGCGAGGTACACATTAACACTGGTGTCCAGAGTGGTATTGAACCATGAGGGTTCAGAAAATTTTTCAACAAGCTCCCTCAACTACGCAAGGTTAGCTGATCTCATTGGGTCAGCACAGTGGCACAATGGTTAGCATCACTACCTCACAGCGCCAGGGACCCGGGTTCGATTCGCAGCTCGGGTCACTATCTGTATGGAATCTGCACATTCTCCTCGTGACTGTGTGTGGTTCCTCCAGGTGCTCCGATTTCCTCCCACTATCTGAAAGACGTGCTGCTTAAGTGCATTCCCGGCTTGGGTCACTATCTGTGTGGAGTTTGCATATTCTCCCCGTTTCTGCCCGGTTTTCCTCCGGGTGCTCCGGCTTCTTCCTATAGTTTGAAAGATGTGCTGGTTAGGTGCATCGGCCGTGCTAAGTTCTCCCTCAGTGTTCCCGAAGAGATGCTGGAATGTGGCGATTAGGGGATTTTTACAGTAACTTCACTGCAGTGTTAATATAAGCCTACTTGTGCCACTAATAAATAAACTTCAAATAAATAATGATACCTCAATAGCTAAGCAGTCCTTACAGAGTTAACTTGTGAGGATAGGTCGTTCAAACTTGGGTACTCATTTACATTGACTCATTGTTGACATTTAATCACCCTCAGAACCTCAACAAAATGGCTGCTCTTCATGTGTGAGTCTGAACGGTGAACAATGGGGCAACATCTCTCCTTGCCTGATATCCATGCTCAATCATCTCTCAACTGCAATCCCTGTTAACAATTAGATGGGACTTGCCACTTAGAGGATCATAGAATCCCTACAGAGCAAAAAGAGGCCTTTCATCCCATTGAGTCTGCACCGACAACAATCCCACCCCGGCCCTATCCTCGTGATCCCATGTATTTCACCCTGCTAATCCCCCTGGCAATAAAGGGCAATTTAACATAGCCAATCAATCTAACCTGCACATCTTTGGTCTGTGGGAGGAAACCAGGCCACTCAGAGGAAACTCATGCAGACACAGGGAAAATGTGCAAACTCCACGCAGACAGTTACCGAAGCCAAGAATGGAACCTGGGTCTCTGGCGATGTGAGGCAGCATTGCTAACCACTGTGCTGCTCTTGAAATAGTGGAGTTGAGGTTGGAGATGAGAGAGAGAGGGCGCACCCAACAGTTGACAAGCATGGTGTTGCACCCCATCCAGCAAGGTTCCTGTGGTACTGAAAGATCTTGTCCAGATATGAAATCAGCATTAATTTGGATGCCTGTACACAGGATGTGTACATTGCTAATTAAAACAGTATTTATTACCCATCCTCAATTGTAATAGGAAGCTGAATGAGTAAAGAATGGAGACAGGAATAGAAGATTATGTTGACAGGATGAGATGGAATGACGCTGGGAGAAGGTGATTTTGAGAATAAACACCATTTTAGATATATTGGATTTGCATCATCTGTTTCTGTGTTGTAAATATTAAGTACTTAATTTGCATACATTCACAACTCATTACTTCTTTTAATAAGGGTACGAGAACACACAAATAGAGGAACCTTTTACTGTGGAATCTTTTTCCACATTAAATTTCCATTTTGAATAATGACCACAGTACACAGTTTTCCCTCAGTGATCCTGTGTTTAGTGTGAGGTCTAAGCTCGCAGCTGAATCATATCTGAGAGTAATCAACTTTCCTTTTCTTTCAGTCTGAATAACTTGGCGCAATGCCAGACTGGACTAAGCCTGGATGAGATTAAAAATAAAATTGGATGGTTGAAATAAGAACGGGGACTGCTGGAAATACACAGCAGGTTGGTCAGTGCAGAGGAAAATATAGGTCAATGCTTCAGATTTGGAATCTTTGTTGGACTAACAGTGGGAAAATGGGACTAATAATAACAACAAAAGGGAAATAAGAGGTTAGAGTCAGAGCCCAGCTCTATCAGTCCCTCGGTGGCACAGCAGTTAGTGCTGCTGCCTCACATCGCTAGGGACACGTGTTTAGTTCCGGCCTTGGATCGCTGTCTGTGTTCTCCCCGTGTTTGCGTGGGTTTCCTCCTGGTGCTCTGGTTTCTTCCCATACTCCAAACATTAGGCTGATTGGCCATGCTGAATTGACCCTTAGGGTGGGATTTTCCTGCCAAGGTCACTCCAAAGCAAGAAAATCCCACCCAAAGTCAACGGGCCTTTCCATGCCTGCCCCTCGCCTGCTACAAATCTTGTGGCAGGTAGTACAGGAAAATTTTCCCCTTATTGTTCCAAAATGTTTCATTCAGGGAGTTAGTGGGGTAAATGTATGGGTTACAAAGATAGGACCTGGGTAAGACGCTCTGTTGGAGAAGGGCTGAATGGCCTCTTTCTTCTGCACTATAGGGTGTCTAAGTTTCTCCATTTTTCTGTAACATTTCTCCTTGTTGTACTTAGCCAATGCGATGTTGAAGGTGACTATCGAATCTGTATCCATTATCACCTTTATATTCAAAATTCTAACTGCCCATTGCGATTAGAATTTTGAATAGAACAAAAAGTTTTTCTTTATGTTGCCTCTGGGTTCTTTGTCAATTATTGAAAAACAGTGCCCTACAATGGACATGAGAAACCCTCCAGTCAGTTCCATACAATTGAGGCACAGTATACACATTCTGCTCCCCAACCTGTATTAGAATCTCCTGGGAGAAAAGAATCCAGTCTAATTTGGGGAGATCTCTTCTTTCCGAGCCATTTAGGTGATTGAGGTTAGTCCAGATGTGGAAATGCCAGCATTGGACCGGGGTGGACACGGTAAGAAATCTCACAACACCAGGTTAAAGTCCTACAGGTTTATTTGGAATCACGAGCTTTCGGAGCTCTGCTCCTTCATCAGTTGAGTGATGTAGCAGCGCTCCTAAAGCTTGTGATCCCAAATAAACCTGTTTGACTTTAACCTGTGAGATTTCTTACAAGGCTAGTCTAGGCTCTGATAATTGTCTGATATTCCTGCGCCACATAATCACCACAACGAGGAACTGGTCCAGCTCCTACAAGAAGGACTTCTGGAATATAGCAGTCCCTATAGCCTGTTCCAGAGTTGAGAGAAGAGTCACTTTCTGGCAACTAACCTAGATTAACCTAATTTTAAATTTAAAATACCATTTAAGATGGTGTCCTCAGATTGTTTCTGACCTATTTAATTGGAATAAACTACACAAGCACTATCTGTTCCCTTCACCATCTTATAAACCGTGACTATATTAACCCTACTTAAGAATAGAGTCCCAGCATGTTTAGCCTATCTTGATAACTAAGCTGCTTCAAATCCAGGGTTGATTCAGTAACAGAATAAAAGCAAAATCACTGCGGATGCTGGAACAAAAAAAGAAAATGCTGGAAAATCTCAGCATCTGTGGAGAGAGAATAGAGCCAATCTTTCGAGTTTGGATGACCCCTCGTCAGGGTTGTGACTCTGCTCTAATGAAAGGTCACCCAGACTTGAAATGTTGGTTCTATTCTCTCTCCACGGATGCTGTCAGACCTGGTGAGAGCGATTGATTCAGTGACATTCCTCTGCACTGCGTCCTCTTCAAACTTGGCAATGTTTCAAAACTGGACATTGTGGCTGAGGCCTGACCAAGTTCTTGTGAAAGGATAAAGTGTAGGGTGGCACGGTGGCACTGTGGTTAGCACTGCTACCTCACAGCGCCAGGGGTCCGTGTTCAGGTTCCTGGCTTGAACCACCATCTGTGTGGAGCTTGCACATTCTCCCCGTGTCTGTGTGGGTTTCCACCGGGTGCACTATTTTCTTCCCACAGTCCAAAGGTGTGCTGGTTGGGTGGATTGGCCATATTAAATTGCCCCTTAGTGTCAGGGAGACTAGCTAGGGTAAATGCACGGGGTTATGG